>CM024536.1:29887781-29965077 GCA_014182385.1 Eucalyptus viminalis
GTCTGGCCTCCAAAGGACAGTGCCAACGGACGGCCGGATCGCTTGGGATTAGCAAATCCCACAGCAGATGAACAGTAGACACGCGCCCAAGCTTTGGGAGAGAAGGATGAACAGTAGCCTGAGAAAGTGCAAATGGCCATGGCTTAATCCATTCTTGATTTGAGGATTATTACGGAAATTATATACGATCGGAATTGATCGATGCATTTCCCCCAAACTCACAAAAAGAATAAATGAAATATGAATGGAGAATATGTCGTTGATTAAATTCCGGCATATAATCTCTACATTGGAACTGTGTCATCGATTAAATTCTAGCATAGTATGTTTGTGCTCTCAGGTTGTGTCATCGATCAAATTTTGGCATAGTTTGTTTACATTTGATTACTTCATTGAGTCTGCATCTTCTAAGCCTTATCATCGATTAAATCTCAACATGATTTGCGTTTGTACAGGTCTGTTCAAATTAAAGCTATTGGTTCCTTTTGCCTGTGACATTTCCTATTTGGAGTTGGCGTAGAACCTTAATTCCCTTTAATTAAAAATCAAAGAACGACTTTCAATGGAAGATATTTCATCGCGGGAGGAATTCCGGCGAAACAACTGTACATACTTATTCCTTTTTTGGGATTGATCATTATGTTATACAAATAAATCGAAATGCTGATCGGACCGTCAATTTCGCGTTATTTGTTGACATGTCATCCTACATAGCTTTTAGTTTTTAATTTGTCAGAAAATTATTCCAATAAATTTAAAACACAATAAATAAATATACAAAATAAAGAAAAGGAAAATAAAAATTTATTAAAAATAATATTAAAAAAGACATACGAATTTCAACAAAGGAAAACAATAAAAATTGAAACATTGCAACCCTTGTCACTTGTGGCCACTATGGCGACTGCCTCTAGGCAACATGACGCGAGTTAGGGACCCCAATGAGATTTATCGGGTGCAAATAATAGTTCCATTTATTAGGCTACATTTGATCATCATAGATTTTTAACTAGAATAGAACTGATAGAATAAGATATGAAATTCAAAGATTTGGCCATATCCTATCCACTATTTGGCAAATCACAGTAATAAAGTCGAATATATTCACATCATATTATGTATATTATTTGACATAAACGGTATATTAGTGTAAATGAATGTAAAAGTTCACAAATGGAGATATTAAAATTCTCTGGCGACACTCTTACTTACTTTATTTTTATTTTCCTCTCTTTTTTAATCATTTTCCTTTTTATTTCATTTTCCGCTTCCATTGTTCTCAAATAAAATTTTATTAAATGATAAACTGTACTAATTTACCTAAAATACTCAAATATGTATTAAATATAAATATAATTTTATCTTATTACAAATCTTATCGCGACTGCCAGATGTGGCCTTAGTTCTAAGTGAGAGTTTAAAAAATCAACACTAGGTTTTGAATTAATACTTTTGAGCAATATTTCATAAAAACAAAAAAATTAGAACCGTGTCGTGTAGTGTCAAAGAAAAGCTTCCAAGCCAGGACAAAACCACTCACTTAATATGAATGATGTGGTCTTGTTCTTATTTAAGCTTTTAACCGAAATGGTGTTTGATGGAGAATGATAGAGGATTTTTCATTATGCTTCAAAAGAAAAAAAAATTAAGTATTACAGCGTTGCAATTTCAAGTCAACATGACACGCTGGAAATCCACATAGTTTTCTCCACCGGCTGTATTTCATTTAAATTAATTAATGAAAGGATGACATAAACATATTAAAATATATTAGGATTTAATTGGAATAATTAAAAGTTTCGGGATGATAGCGAACATTACTCAATATTGATTTAATTGAATCAACCAAAAGTTCAAATAGACATTGCACATTGATAAAAGTTCACATATTGCTAGTAATATTATCTTTTACAGCAACAGAAACTACATGTTATTTACATCTCATATTAGAGAAGGCAAGAGATGTTGATCCACTGCACTTTGCAAATTCACTTCCTGATTACTTGCTAAAAGGATGGAAATAATAGTGAAATGGGATCTTCTCAGAAGTCTTCCCATAATTTTTTCTGTTACCACGACTTCAAACTATATACATCGCACTATTCCTATGATGTTCATATAGAAGCTAGCTTTGCAGTGAAAATCAGAAACCACTTGGCTGGGCTTAGTGAGAACTAAGAAGATATTCAAAAGACAATCGTCATCATAATTGAAAACCAAAAAGAATAGCACATGAAAATTTCAAATCTTACCATCTCTTAAAATGCCCCGAATTTTTTGACATTAAGATCACGAAGTTGCTCTAAACTGACTGTAGAGAGTGGCATATCGTGGGGTACTTGAAAGCAAAGCTCATGTGAGACTTGTCCCATGGTTGGTCGAAGCCTTGGATCATCTTGCAAGCACTTGAACGCTAGCTTGGCGACCAAGACCACATCCTGCGCATCTCGAAGGCCAAGTTTAGAAGGCGAGAGACGTTGATCCAACACGTCCTTCAACATCATTGACTCAGCTTGGGCGGACGGTGAACATTCTCGAGAGATATGATCTCCTGGATGCTTTCCCATGATTGTCTCTAATGCGACGACTCCAAAGCTATACACATCGCACTTTTCGGTAGGAATAGTAGAATAAGCTAGCTCTGCAAGCAGAGAATCCACTGTTTTTTTTTAAATTTCGATCACAAGTTGTACTCAAGTCGACAACATTAATTCCCATGATGTGACGTGTGACGATTGCAAGTACATATTTCTACTTAATCAACTCTTACAACACTGATTTGAGTATGGGAGTTTATGCTTTAGCAAAAATATAAATAAAAATTTGTTCGACCCTTAAAATACGAGTATCTTCTAGGTAATGCGAACTTAATATCCTTGAAATGGATTGATTATGATCTTTTTCTCATTTGCCAATTCTTACGTATGAGGAAAATCGAAAAGCTTTTTCATTAAGACTGAACTTGGAAGCTCTAAATAAGTACACCAAAATTTCCATGATACGATTAAATAACTAATGAACTGCACTAAACTAATAAAAGTTCAATTATGAAGCATGACACCTAATGCCATCGAAATTTGAACAAAAATTTGAAGTACCTGGAGCAATATACCCGATGGTACCAGCAATAGCTGTCCAGTTTGATGAATCTGGCTTCAAAAGTCTTGCAGTGCCAAAATCGGAAACATGAGCCTCATAATCACGATCTAATAAAATGTTGTTACTGGTCAAGTCTCGATGAATCAACGGAGGAGAACATTCGTGATGCATATAGGACAATGCATCCGCAACACCTCGGACCACACTTATCCTCTTGTCCCATTGAAATTCTATTGCTCTTTGATCATCTTTCAAAGTTGTTCTTAAGCTTCCTCTTTCCATGTACTCATACACCAAAAAACAGCGCTGGGCATGCGAGCAGAAACCATAAAATTTCACGATGTTGCGATGACGTATATTTGTCAAGGCTTGAATTTCTCTTTCAAATGGTACCAAATCAACGATCTCAGTATCTTCCTGGGATGACGAGGTTAGCTTGATGGCAAATGTTTGACCTTCTGATATCTTGGCTTTATAAACAATTCCATATGCTCCTTCACCCACATAGTACTTGGAGTCAAATCCTTCCGTGGCCTCAACGATTCGATCATAGAAAACTTTGCCATCATAACTCATAATACTCATGAAATCCAAATCATTTGCCCATTCATTATACTTTCTCTTCATAATCTTTCTTTGATGATGATTGACGATTACAACAACAATCAATGCGCTAGAGAGAAAGAGAAATACCAAGAATGAGATAATGAGGATAATTGTGATTCTAGCTTTAGCATGTTGATTATGTTTCTTGTTCCCAATAGAATTGCAGTTGAGTAAACCAACAACATTTCTATAGAGCCTGTTATTATGCCGAGTTGCCTCAAATGGAGCCTCATTGAAAGCCTTGACATTTGGGAGAGGACCTTCTAGTTCATTATAGGATACATCAATAGAAGTCAAGGCCAACATATCATTAAATGTAAGTGGGATGGAACCAGATAGGTTATTGTGGGAGATATTTAGAACTTGCAAGTTTTTCAGTAATGCAAGCTCTCTTGGTACATTTTCTGACAAAATATTATAACTCAGATCAAGAATCTCGAGGACTTGTGTGTTGCTTATCTCAGGAGGAATGCTTCTCCGAAATTTGTTCTTGCTCAAGTTCAAGCTCAACAAGAATTTGCATGAGCCGAGTTGCATCGGTACCGATCCACTCAAATTGTTTGATGCTAAGTTTAGATGTGTCAAATGAGATAAAAGTCCAATCTCAATAGGGACATTTCCCATGATCACGTTGCTGCTTAGGTCGAGTTCTAACAACATTGATAGGTTTCCCATTTCCCTCGGAATCTCTCCGCTTAAATTATTTGAAGAAAGGTCCAGTAACTGTAATTGAGCCATCCTTCCAAATATTATAGGTATCCCACCAAAGAGGTTGTTGTTTGATATCCTTAAGCTCATCAAATTACGACAATGCTCCCATTTCCACGAAAGTTCGCCTATCAAATGATTGTGGCTCAAGTCCATATAATTTAGATGCGGATATATTCCGAAAGCATCCGCTATGTTTCCAGTGAGTTGGTTTTTGTCAAGCCTCAATCTGATTAATGTGCTACAATTCTTTAGGCTCGTGGGGATGGGACCCGTGAAATGATTATTGGAGATCGAGAAATTTTGCAATGATCTCCCAAGACATACATCTTTTGGCACTTCCCCCTCTAGTTCATTATCATGTAGCTGCAAATAAGTCAACTGTGTTAACTTATTGAATTCAGAAGGTAAGGAACCAACGAATTTATTGTCACCAAGGTCTAGCTGAGTTAGATTGGCCAGGCTTCCAATTGACACAGGGATTGGACCGGTCAAATTATTACCCAGAAGAAGTAATTTTTTAAGAGAAGTGAGCCTCCCGATTTTTGAAGGTATCGGTCCAGAAAGTCCATTTTGAGAGAGGAGAAGAAGAGATAAACTTGACAAGTTTATGATGGAACTAGGAATTGAACCACTGAGATTGTTTTTTGATAGGGCAAGTTCAATAAGAGAAGTAAGTCTCCCGATTTCTGAGGGTATGGGTCCTGAAAGTCCATTTTGGAAGAGATGAAGAAGAGATAAACTTGACAAGTTTATGATGGAACTAGGAATTGAACCACTGAGATTGTTTTTTGATAGGGCAAGTTCAATAATAGAAGTAAGCCTCCCGATTTCAGGAGGTATGGGTCCCGAAAGTCCATTTTGGAAGAGATGAAGAAGAGATAAACTTGACAAGTTTCTAATGGAACTAGGAATTGAACCACTGAGATTGTTTTCTGATAGGTCAAGTTCAATAAGAGAAGTAAGTCTCCCGATTTCTGAGGGTATGGGTCCTGAAAGTCCATTTTGGAAGAGATGAAGAAGAGATAAACTTGACAAGTTTCTAATGGAACTAGGAATTGAACCACTGAGATTGTTTTCTGATAGGTCAAGTTCAATAAGAGAAGTAAGTCTCCCGATTTCTGAGGGTATGGGTCCTGAAAGTCCATTTTGGAAGAGATGAAGAAGAGATAAACTTGACAAGTTTCTAATGGAACTAGGAATTGAACCACTGAGATTGTTTTTTGATAGGTCAAGTTCAATAAGAGAAGTAAGTCTCCCGATTTCTGAGGGTATGGGTCCTGAAAGTCCATTTTGGAAGAGATGAAGAAGAGATAAACTTGACAAGTTTATGATGGAACTAGGAATTGAACCACTGAGATTGTTTTTTGATAGGTCAAGTTCAATAAGAGAAGTAAGCCTCCCGATTTTGGGAGGTATGGGTCCCGAAAGTCCATTTTGGAAGAGATGAAGAAGAGATAAACTTGACAAGTTTCTAATGGAACTAGGAATTGAACCACTGAGATTGTTTTCTGATAGGTCAAGTTCAATAAGAGAAGTAAGCCTCCCGATTTCAGGAGGTATGGGCCCTGAAAGTTGGTTTTTCCATAGATAAAGATGAATCAGGCTACTCAAGTTCCCTAGTGAAACAGGGATAGGACCGGTCAACTTGTTTATGGAGAAATCAAGTTCCAAAAGAGAATCCATCCTTCCAATCTCCCAAGGGATGCGTCCACTTAGATTGTTTGCAAATAGGTTCAAATAATGAAGACTCTCTAGCATGCATATACTTGGAGGAATGTCCCCGGATAGTTCATTGCAGCAAAGATCAAGAGAGTTGAGTTTGGAAAGATTACCGATATTTGAGGGAATGGACCCATAGATCGAGTTGTTGGCAAGTTCAAAGCTAACCACATTGGTTAAGCGTGAGAAGTCAAGGCCGTCTAGAGTTCCTCTCAAACCGAGATAGGAAAGATTTAGATGGGCGATGGCTCCAACGTTGTCACAAGCGACACCGGTAAAGCTGCAAGGATTGTCATCGTGCCATGAAGAGAGGAGGGACTGGCTATGATTGTCAAGAGTAGATTTCCAATTCAGGAGAGCCTCTGCTCCATCCTTATTCTTAGTCACGTGGATAGTGGAAAAAGAAGTGGAGGAAGTGGAAACGCCTGCACTATGAAATGAAGTGGTGCCTACCAATAAGAGCCAGAAGAAGAAGAAGACAGCTAAAGGAGACTGGGTGGACAACAATAAGGAAGAAACCATGATTTGGGGGATGGTTGGGTTCTGGGAGGTGCAAGATGGTTCAAGTCTGCATACTTCTAAAAAGATTGATGACTATACTTATAGATTGGAAGATCGGTCCCACAAGCCTCCATTGAGGACTATTCTTATTACAGCTGGACCGCGTTTTCCTAAGAATGGGCCCTTCTTATTGTCGATATATTTGCAAGATATTCCCCTTTTTCAATCAACTTAGCGTGTGCCGTGGGGGATGATGAGTGAATTGCGCAGAGCCACATAAGTCTCAATCGTTGGTCATGCTCGACTTACTTTTCCAAGTCTCCTTTGAGATTGACATGTCAACAATAATTGTGGAAAATGAAGTCCTGATCATGGTTCAAAATTGACACTCAGATTTTGAGTAGACGAGCGGGGTACTGAAAGGGAATATACACTACGTGAGATTTTTTTTCCCCAAGCAATAATTTGTAGAAATTGACCAAGTTCTGATCGTGCAAAAAAATTTCCATCTGACATCCGATTGACTCGGTTCCAATTCTGGCGAAACGGTTCTATGACGTGCAGTTGATAAAGATTCGAGTGATTGGTCTGTGTAGAGAGCTTGGATCCCTTTTTGCAGATTAATAATTATTCTTTCCCTATCTTGGAGAGAAAACAAAGCAGCAACAAGAATGTGAGTAGGTTACTTCAAGGGAACCTAGGCCTCCAATACTGGATCAAGGATTTCAAGAATTGATGAAAGTTCGATTAACAAGTTATTCAAGGAGTCTTTTCTATAAGTGATAACTTTATTCTTTAATACAGAAAATTCCAAACTAGAAATCTTTGATCTTCCTGACTTTCACAATAAGAGGGATGAAGACATACATTTATATCCATAACAATACCGTTGAAAACGATTTGTTGCAGAAACCAACGAAACGAAGATAATTGATTTTTCTCCCTTAACCCATGCTTTTCCTTATCGTGATTTATCTGATGAGGGATGGAGTACAACATTCACTCATTGCAATTGGGTGGAGAGAGGACCGAACTTTATTTATACATGCTATCAATAGGTGTCTTCTATCAAGTGCTTTTTTTTTTTTCTTCGTAAGAGTCACACTTCTTCGAAAGAAAGGTAACTTCTCAATAAAATTGTACAATTTCATCCTTCTCATAGCCAATACGTTTTAGCTGTTAATAATACCATTGATTAATAACATCATGTGAGCCACAATAATTCTTACATTCTCCCATTTGGCCCATATGACATTCCTTTCATGGTTTAATAAAGACGAGCACAATAACATTATGTTAAAACTTTTCTTAAATTGGTTATCATATAATAATCACAATTAAGTAGAAAAAACTAATGTGAGTCATGGTGATTATATGTCATTAATTGACATAGTCCCTTTCATGTACGACAACGATATCTCTCTACTTAACATGATCCATAAATAAGAAGTACAATGTTGGTCCAACTAAATAAAAATGGGCTAATGTCAAATTCACACAGAACAAAATGTAAATGAGAGGAATATCAATGCAGTTTTGAAGTGCTGCTTCTTAGCCAAGAATTGAAATGGAAATGCTACTTTTCCAAATTTAGGAGAGCGGATGAGGCTGATCTGATTAAACTTTGGACTTTACTAGAGAGCTGAGAAAATGAAAGGCCTGATCAAAAGTTTGACTTAGTTTGACGTTGATAACATAAACCTCAGGTAAAAATATCTTCGTTTTTTTTTTCCCATTGTTGGGATGATAAAAGATAATGTTTTATATGATGAAATCATCACTTAGGATGAAATAAGGTGTAATCAATCAATCAAAAGTAAAATATATGAATATAGGGTGACAGGTACGACAAGATTCATAGTATATGGTAATCACAATTGACCAATCACACCATGTTTCACCATCATGAAGTTTTATCTATCACATAAAGTGCATTTCATGACATGTGTATTTTTTATTTTTTTGGTAAAGATGACATGTGTATTTTTCACATTAAGTAATCGTCACATGCCAACATTTGTAATCCGTCCATCGAGGGTTTCTTTTGCACTGGCAGTATTTCTTTTGAAAATCCAACATTTAGAAAAAAAGCCAATCATTCTCGTACAATTATTTCTTGTTTAATAACACATGTAGATCTTTCTTATTAAGTACGTCAAATTTGACTCTGTAATTAATTTCGCTCTTTGATAATCTAGCCACCGATAACTAGTCAGACACTTAAATCTAATCTTGATTGATTGCCAAAGTGTTACCGATCCGTAAAAGAATGAAAGAGACGTAAGTGGGCTAGCTCATGGAGAAAGGAGTGGCTGGAATCTTTCATGGAGACAGCATTGGCCCCGCAACTTCTGTGTTTTCTTTTCTTCTTTCTGTTTTTGACGAGCTTCTCGTACATGATCAGAGGCACAAAGACAAGAGTCTCAAGTAATATTTTGCTTTTTCAAATGGATTCACACTAACGGTAACTACAGAAGACTCTGCTAGTAAAAAATATTTACACAAACGGCCTCATATATCGTTGATTTGAAAAAAAAGCAAGAGTCATAATCCTCAAATTAAGAGTTGTTCCGAACTTTACATTTTTGGAATGAATATTTATGAAATCCTCGTGAACAAGATCAAACCTTATTATATGGTATTTACATGAGATTTCTATTTCTTATTGTTAAACAAGCCCCCGAGAGTGTTTAGTTGATCAATGATTTTTGTTTCATATTTCATTTTTTGTTTGTTTGGAGAAGTACATCGATCAATTACGTGGTTTCCATCATAATCCTCGAATCAAGAATGGATTAGGCCATCTGTATATAATTTTTGGCGATTCGTACTCTATTTCTTCTGTGAAGATTACAAGAAGTAATCAATTCAGCACTTAGCGAGAGTTGTCATATTCAATTGATATGTAAACCCTGCAAATCAACGTCGACTAATAGATGGAAACCCACTCAAAGGACGCGCAAGAATCAAGGAATGCACGACAAGACAAAACCTTCACTTAAGCTGCACCATACATACATGGACCTACCATATATCGTCTCAGTGGATATAGGGAAAAGTACAAAAAAAAGCATAAATCTATTGTATTGGTAACAATTCAGTCTTAAAATTTTCAATTAGACCAATTCGGTTATAAATCTTTTAATATTTGTACCAATTCAATCCATCCGATCAATTTTGGTCGGTTGGCGCTAACGTGGATGTCAGCCAATAGTCGGACACTGGCAATTTTTATGATTTTTTTAATTATTTTTGAATTTTTTATTAATTTTTTTCTTTTCTTTTCTCCCTTCTTCCTCTTAGACTGTTCCGGCGGTGGCTGGCGAGCCTCCGGTGAGACTTGTCGGCCACTAGGCGAAGGCCGCGAAGCCCTCGCCTGCCGCCGGCGAGGGTCGTGGCCCTCGCCTGGCCTCTCTAAGGGCTGCCGGCAAGGCGGCTTTGCCCGGATCTAGGCGAGGCCAGCCTCACCCTGGCCTTGCCGCGGGCGAAGGCGGCTTTGCCCGTGGTTGGCGAGGCCATGGCGGCCATCGCCAGGGCGGAGGCGAGGGCCGCTAAGCCCTCGCCAATGGTCAATGAGGGTTGTGGACCTCGCTCGGCCTCGCCCAGATCTGGGCGAAGTCGCCTCGTCGGCGGGCCTGTTGAATCAAATTCTAGCTTTTCAGGTTCGCTAGTCGTGTTCGAGGTCTTCTCGACCTTGATAGAAGAATCATCCGCTACTTTATCTTCTCTAAAGTTTTCGGAGGCCTTACCCGAAACAGGAGATGAACTAATCGGGTAGCCATTTGTCGGTGGATTTTGTGATTTTTGTGTAGGAGTTTCAATTTCCAAACCTGGTCTCTGTTTAGAATCAAATTCATCTTTTATCTTTTCGAGAGCAGCAAATAGCTTTTCAAACTTTTCATGGTCCTTCCTCGAAATCATCCAATTTGCTGCTTCAGGCCCCACCCCTTCTTCCCATAATTGGCCTTTCCTCCGATCTAACTGCGGTTCCATTGGGTAGTGAGTTATCCTCATCGAAGATGATAAATTTGACTTGATCGACCCAGAGCGGGCTCTGCTTCTTTCCCAGAAGCGATTTGGGACATCCCCTAAGGAAAGGTTGGTATGTCCTCTGCATTGCATTATCGAGCGCATTTCAATTGTTCGTCCATTGATTTCTATGTCATGGTAGGAACTGAGGTCCAGATTGTAGTGATCTTGTAATGGCAACAGAAGAACATGATAAACGTGGGGCCGGGATAGAGAATAAGATAGCCTTTCCACTAGGCTAACGTGGTAAGTGATTTACCAGGAGTTGTCCACGCAAGTATGGTTTAGGAGTAACAGAAATTCCTTTTACTGAAGTAGAGACAACTCCTGGCCCAACAAAACTTAAGATGACTTTATCTTAATCTAAGGGTTCCTGCTAGTTGATGTGGCTAGTCACATGCTTGGAGAGAAGTTGTCTTACGCTGATTTGTAGGCAGTGTTGGTGCTTAAGGCTTGTAGTTTAGTTGGAAACTAATTGGACAAAAGAGATTGGTTGAGGTGTTGTTGAGTTCTGTTTACTATACTTTCTGTACGGCTGATTTGGGAAATTTAGTTTTCCAAAGCAAACTGGAATGATGCCAGACATCTAAAGCAACTTGAGTAGGGTTGAAATCGTGTGGAATTGGTTCTGGACTTGCTTAGAACGAGTGCAATAAGATTGATCCTAGCCAAAGGTTCCATCAGGACTCAGTAAAAAACCCAACAGGGTCCCGGGATTAAAAAAGATAAAGAAAAAAAGAACTGTTGAAAATTGAGAAGAGGAAGTAGGATTTCATGCCCCTTCATTTTGTCTTCACTTGTAGAGCCATGGGTCAGCTTGATTGAGATGGATGGACAACTAGTGATAATGGTATAATAATCATGTAAGTGAGAAATATACCTGATCACAACCTTCTGAATTTGCCCAAATAGAGTTTGTTTGGTTTAGCTTGATATTCATAGATTTATATTACTCCTACAGGAAACTGATAGTTGTAGATATCACAATATTCTACCATTAAAAAACTTGAGTTGAGACATCACTCAAGATGCGACTTTTTAACTTCCTGCTACTTGCTAATGTTGGTGCATCGTATACTTGGAGGAAAGCTGTCTTGCACTTTTTTTTGGGTTCTTTGACGGGTGCTAGGGGATGTTATTAGAGTAAGAAATATGAGTATATCAGATATGCACAAGGAAAGAAAGAAGGAAAGAAAAGGCAAAAAATAAAGGAAAACATCGAAAGATTATGAGAAGTCAAAGCAAGATGTCCAAAGCCGTATAAAAGAATACATGGCAGATGCAACCAAAGATTCTAAACCCTCAAGCAACTCTTAGGTTTTTAGGTCGTGTTGGTGAATATGGCGTGTTGTTTCTATGCTAGGGCACCTAGCAATGTTCATCTATCCTGGTTGGAAAATATTTGGATAAAAATGATTGGTTGATGTGTTGGGTTATTCGGTTTGTTATCCTTTCAATAGAGCTGATTTGGGGGATTTAGTACTTCCATGAGAACCATGCCTAGCATCAACAGCAACCTCAGTCGAGGACTGAAGTCATGTGGATAATTTATTTGGATATTAAAAATGTTGTTAAGTCATGACAATTAATTTCATGCCGTTTGCACCTTTGCCAGAGTGATTCTTGTTTGTGTTGTATGCCTTGTGCTCTATTTTCTCCAAAGTTTGCTGTGATGTCATCATATATTCACGTTCCTTTGTTTTTTCTAGTGTTGAATATGGTTCACTATTGATGTACATTCTAATGTAGGGTGGCCTGCTACATGCAGTGGCTGGAAATTCAGCTGGGATAAAAATCCATGCTGTGTTTGTTTCTAAAGTTTCGGGGCAATTACTTCAAAACTATGCTGGTTCAACTAATGTGGAGCTGTGGATAATTCCAAGCTTTGAAGGCTCAGCTTGGTTGATCATGGCTATTTCTTTTATTTTCCTGCTTGCCATGTCAGCAGTTCTTGCCACATGCTTCTTTGTCCGTAGGCATCGCATAAGACGAGAAAGGCCTCGAGCTCCTCGTGTTAGGGAGTTCCGTGGAATGAGCAGTCGTTTGGTTAAAGCAATGCCAAGTCTCATATTTACTGCCGTTTTAGAGGTTAACTGCACATCAAGGACATGTGCCATATGCCTCGAAGACTACAATGTTGGGGAAAACTTTCAATTTCAAGCTCAACATAGTAAATCTTTGGGCGTCGGTCGCACGATTTTTACCTGAAATATTTTCGCTGTGTAATGCTTTGTCATCAGTAATGGATGGCTCTTCCGGAATGTGCAGAAAAAGACATAGCCTGTCTCTTCCTCCAATGTGCTAGTCATGGCAAAGGACCCTAAAAGGTGGTCAACTTGGTTAATCTTAGCAGAGAGAGAATGTGGATGAGGTGTCTTTTCATTGGGCTATGGTGTAGGCTCCATTTCTAGTGTGCTTGGGAGTCCGATTGCATATGTTTCAACAGCAATTTGTTTAAATCACACGAGTGGCACGCAAAACTTTTCTTTGTACGATTCTCATTCTCAGTTTCCCGTCTCCGCACGGTACTCATAGAACTTAGGGAGTCTCTATTTGGTAGTATTCTTATTGTCTGCAGATGCTGCATTGCTGCTCAATAACTTTATATCAATTTAAGCTGTCTTTTTCAGGTCTATCTTTGTTTAGATTGAGCTGCTATTCACTCAATCTTATATGGTATCTTCAACTGTGGACAGAGTTTCATGCATTATGTGTCGACTCATGGCTTACATCGTGGAGAACTTTCTGCCCAGTTTGCAAGCGTGATGCAAGAACTTGCACAGGTGAACCCCCAGCATCTGAGAGTACACCATTGCTTTCATCGAGTTTTATCAGTTCTAGTCACCAGCATCACCCGTTACACCACAGTGAATCAGCTGCAAGTCTCTCACCTTTTGTGTCCGCTCAGTCCCTTCCAGGGTGTTGATTGATATTTGGTTCATGACAGATTGCCTTTGCTGCTTGCTATCCAATCCAGTCTCCAAGTCTCAAGCAATAACGCAAGGGTATTGCTAAATTATACTGGATTCAGTTCATACATCAGTACATGTCTTGATTAGGTTTGAACCTGAATGTCACCAGCTTCCCTCCCATTGTAAATTGTACCATGAGTTTTTGAGTTTTTGTTAACTGATGGAAGTGACCGACATGGCCCATGCACATTGAGGTTCGTTGAATTTTGATACAAAAGCCCGCGCGAGCGCACGTGTGATGGCTGTGCAGATTTAGTTTTCTAGTCAGTTTCTGTATAGAATAATTGCTAATTTCACAGATTTTATAACCTACTCGAGTCTTCTACTCAGAGAGATGCACTAAATATTTAGTCAGCACTGAGCTTTTTTCCCCCCTGATAACCTGCTTTGCTTTGTTCATGAATCTCACTGCCTGTTTTGTTGTTTTTTTTCCCCTGATTTTGTCTTGTGAAGCAATACTCACAGATCTAGGAAATTACCCATCCGGTGCTTCTCCGCTTCTTCTTTCTTCTTCTATATTTTTTGGTGGCAATACCCGCACTATGAAAGTCAGGAGAGTGATGTTTGGTACCGTTCAAGGGGTGCTCAGCCCCAAAAAACACCGACTTGATACTATAGAAGCAAGTTTAGTACGTCTAGCAGATTTGAGTATGTTAGCAAATGTTTCTATAGTGATGGCATTACTTTAAGTTAGAAACGTTCGCAATACGGTAGCAGTACTACTTCCTGTACAACATACGACAATTACCCTTCATGTACTACATATGACAATTACCTGTGAAAATAGACGATGGTAAATGTCTAGTATATTCTGTAAATTATCGAAGGTGCAGTAAATTCAGTATATTGTAAAATGCATCAGTTGTTAGCGGCGAACATTTTCTACAGATCGGCAGTACGTTTGAGGACACAAAGCTATAATTGGTAAATGTTAGCGCGGATTGGTTGCCGCTTGTTTCCCGACAGTGATAAATCCTCTTTCCGGTCAATTGAGGTTGACTTTGGTCAATAGATCACAACAAATCCAGTGGCCAAACCCAAACCACCCCGCCTTAAAAACTGCCCAAAACCAGCTGCAAGTGTCGACAGGAGTAATGGTGGCAATTTCTCGTACTGACACAATAACATAATTCAAACTCGCATGAAAAGTTAGCATACTTGGAATGAGGTTCATTGTGTTCGTTCAATTTCATCTTGACCTACAAGAGACTAATTACACATCACGTTTGTGACAACCCATGAGACACAAAATTAGTTTCATATAATCAATTAACCAGTTATTGTTGTCATGACCTATACGTGGTCAAAATAAACACGATTAATCAAATAATTCTCAATATACCCTTATCTCGATACAAACGCGATCTGCAAAAACGTATAACTGACCTGTTCATCAGCACGTAAGGCTGACATCTTGCATCACAGTAGTCCTCGGATCTCCACCATCGGTCTTTAGAAACTACGAATTAGTATGGAGGGAACCACATAAGCCGCACAATGGAGATGTGCATATGCTAGAAAATTTACTTTCTCATATTATTAAGCACAAGGGAATGGATCGTGTAAATTGTTTTTCAAGCTGAAGACCCAGATGGACGGTCGATCAGAATAACAAGAAGCTAAAAGCCATCACGCAATCATTTTGTTCTGCCATTTTCAATTTCACCACTGCTCATACAATGCAGTTATGCATGCATAATTTTTCGTGTTCCACAAAATCCATGCTCGCGCAGGAGGAGACAATATGCTTTTTGGTATTAACTGGAGATGATGTACCTAATCATAACAGACGCATAATCTTTCTCCCGTAAAACAGGATATTGGTAGTCAAAATTTCAATGTAGAAAATTCCACCAACAGCCTTTGAATTTACATCCTAAGCCAGCCAGTCATCAAAGTAATTTCGAAACTAGTCTTCTGACGTATGCTGTAAAGTTTCCACGTATTTCAGGACAAACCATGGTGAGTTCTAGACCTTGCGAAACATGTTTGAACTATAAAAAAAAATGCCTTAGCTTGCGCAGACCTTTCCCTCAATTCACTCCATTTTTATTCGCTTCAAATGAGTTTGCCTCATCCATTCGAGGCACTCATCTGCAGTTCCAGCCGGGTTTGCCAGCTGCCATGCAAGTAGCTTTTGTTGCTGAAAAGGAAATAACAAGTCAGCTTCAATTTCATAGTTCCGTAGATTGGTGCGGAAAAGTATCGCTTACCCATTCTTTAACCGATGGACCTCCACATTTGAGCTGGAGAATATTCATAATGTCCTTTCCAGTGACCAAAGGCTTCACTTCCCATATTTTTTCTAGGCCTGCATATCATGCAAATGGAGTGTATATCGGAACGATGCTCAAAACAAATCCCAAGACTGCACTTCCAAAAGATTCCACAGAAACTCTTTAAATTTGAATTCATGCAGAAAGTACACATGCAAACTCAAATTCTCTGGGTGTCTTTTCTCATAAATACCAATGGTACAGGGAGGGGTCAGAGCATAAATCCTTGAGCAATCCACAACGCATGGATGAACTTTTGTAAGAAAGGAAGGACCGCTAGACATACCTAATTTGAGAATAGCATTCTCAACTGCCTGGAACACCTCTTTACTCTTGTCTAATTCATTGTGCTTTAACATGGCATCTTCAGAGCAGCCAATAGGAGAGGGATAAGCCAGCACAGAAATCAATAATGCTACTTGCCAGAAATCCTTTACTTCTCGCAGGAGAAATCCTGCATAGAAGAGAAACAATACTGCATAAGTATTCCATAAAATGATGCTAAAAATAACGCACAGATTGACAAAATGTGACAAACCAAAAAGAAGGTGAACCAACGGTCCTCTTCAACTACTTAAACACCAAAAGTAACACGCTTGACCTTTTCTGTGGACAATCCATGTGGTTGACTCATACTAGGAGGTAACAGTCTAGTAACATTCTCAAGGTTAAAAAGGCAAAGAAAAAAAAAACGAAAAGGTAAGGAAGCCTAGGTCCAATTTGATGTCATAAGCAAAATGGGTTCACAATAGATACAGCATAAATATTGGTAGAACAGTATAAAGATATTGATATACAAAATACCGTTTCAGTTTCGATGTGAATGCGATGATCTCAGCCAAGATTTTACATACAGATGAGGATTCCAATTCCCAAATACTGTTGCATTTCTCATTTCCAAGGAAATATCCATGATTCCCTATTACCCTCAACTGGAACTTTCCCCCCTTTGTTACAGAATTTCAAATAATACATGATGAAACGTCACGCATATCATCATTTAGATTGGTGACGCCTAGGAAGTACTGTATAAGTCAATTAATAACTGCCCTGCATCTCTTGTGCTTTCACTTAAAGAAATTTAAACTCTAGAATCCTGATGGCTTAGTTCATTACTCTCGTTCTTTCATTGAGTAAAAAGATAGCAGACCAACAAAATTTCAAAGTAACCAGAGAAAAACTGCCCTTACATATTCTTACCTGTTAATACCCGCAGCTTTGACGAAGCAGGGATATGAACAAGTGCACTGCCCATACCATCTTCATTCAGCTCTCCATCAACATTTGATTCAAGAAAAGGAATCAAGCTAAGCAGTCTTGCCACAGCAGAGTGTACACCAACGACCTTAGAAGAAGAAAGACTTTAACTACTATTAATTCACAGCTGTGTAAAAGATAAACAGCTCATCAAGTACAAAATTTGCTATGAACTAACTGTCTCAGCATCGCTAGCCTTTCGCTTGAGAGAGTTTCGAAAAACGTATTTGACAATTGGAATCTGCAAAAAGACATTAAATAACTGTGATTGCAATAGAAAGGGAACAATATCTGAAAACTGGGATAACTTTATGTTCCCAATTTAAGTCCAGTCCAAAAGCTGAAGCTCTTAGGTAAATGGAGAAGACCCCTTAATCCAATTAAAAGGGATGTGCACATGCAAATTGAAGAAAGGAAAGACAAAGGTACCTTCTTTCCTTTGTTATCTTCGTATGTGATGGTTCTGAATGGGAAAAACAGAGCTGCATACAAGGACAATCTTCTTTGTTCATCCTGAAATAGGTATACATATTGAGTGATCAAAAGCATATTACTCCAAGGAAAGTTCAAGAGGGATATGCAACAATAGGTAGAATAAGCAATGACTACAGAAAGTACACAGTTTCCTTAAGCATAAGACAAGAACTTAACTATATCAACTAGACCATGAAAAAAAGAACAAATCTAGTAAACCAATCACGATGAGAAACCCCGTCACTGGAAAGAAGTAACGAAATCTAAACAAGAGAAATGTGGGCATATATAATAGAGTAATCGTATTATAATACAGGACGGAACTTATAAAATTTCAAGCGGCTAGGGCATGCAGAAGGTGATCAGCATGCCTAAAATAATTCTTTGCATGTTTCTACAATTTTCTTTTCTCAAAGAAACATTGTTCGCAGTAAACCCACAACATAAGGCAATAGTCAATCAAGCACAGGTTCAGAAAGAAATAAGTGAGAACTTACAAGGAAGCAAAATAAATGAGCAAATAATAAATTCTGAAAAATTTAATTTAGTTCAGACAGAATGAATGGAGCTAATTAAAATTAGTAAACTAATCTCCTGCAAACAAATATAGCCAATTTCAAATCACCACTCTGTAAGTTGCCTATTTTTGCTAAAGTAAAAGATCATTATGATAATCAAGCAACCAAATGCTTCAAATAGATCCTTATCAAGTCAAAACTTCTAAAGCCATATTATGACATCTTCCATCAAAAATATTATGAAAATCACACACTTCTCCTAAAGATTAAGATAAAGTGTTTCATGAATAGCTTATTTCATCTGTCACTAGGAAACCAAAAGCAAGCGTCCCATCATGAGTCTATAAGCCAAAAAGTAGTTTGAATACCATAAAGCCACTTAACTGCATAAAAACTTTTGGATGAAAAACACAAAAATCAAGCATGAACCGACATGAAATAGCATAAATTCAAGGATTATCACGCACAGTAAGAGACAACGATCCGATTAGCTGCAGAAGGCTCCATGCAGCATCCATATAAGTCAAGCAGAGCCTAGAAACATACCAACAGATGCAATCTGTAAGAAACAATCTACTGGCACAACTATGAGAATAAGAGAGACTACAAATTTCTACAGTCACAGGAAAATTTGTGCAGAAATGAAATTGCTAACTCGACTTAGAAAAGGGACAGAACAACCTTAATTGAAATTATCATGGAAGAGAAACATGAGAAAAGTGGAGACTCTACAATGCCTCCGAACAACTTGAAAGATATTGTCCACTAAACCAAGAAGAGTTCTAGGAGGTGAATAGCACTTTGAACATTAGCCTTTCTTGATGCTTTTCATATGACCCTTTTGGATTTAATGCATATCATTTTAGCTTGCTTCCTTATCTCAATGTAATCAATTTGCCTTTCCTTTTAACAGTATATTTAGTTTGCTTTAGTAGCGTGCCTTCTTCTCTTAATAATGTTTCTATACTTACATCAAAAGAAACATTAGCGCACTTGAATTGTTCGTCCTATAGGAAATAGCAAGGCTCTAGCCTCTAGACCCAGTTGGGTAGATTTTAGGACGTAGAAGCTTTTGAAGACGCCACCATAAAAAAGAGGAATTGTGTACACTCACTAGTCTCTTGGGGCCAAAAGAAGGATGAAGATAAAACAGTCATCTTTCACATGGAAAAGCATCGGAAATTCTTATGCCCATTAAATGGTCCCACTATAAGTTGCAGTAATATTTATTATTTTCTCTCTTGTCACAGAAAGTTTCCACTGTGTCTCCTTCCCAAACCAGTTTTTGTCAAAATTGTAACATATTCTCCCCAATACATTCACAAGCATAAATCTCATTTTCTTCTTCCTAATAAATAAAGACTAGATACAATTCACATAAGTGGAATAAATTAGATTGCCACAGCTGATATCCTCGGCTGATGTTGCTGAATGCTCAGTTATTATTAACAGTGCATCAAATATGTAGATATCAATCATGTCTAGCTAGATGATCATAAGAAACAATCCACAAAACCAACCTATCGCACTCTTGTGGCAATGTCAGTTCATGTTCATGAGGTAAACCGAAGACAACCCAAAATAATTGCAACTCATAGATGTAAGCAATAGCTTTAACTGGTTCATCGCCCGATACCATCAGATCAACCTGCCATGCCAAAGAAAGGGAAAAACATTGATCCCAACAAACGGGAGATACAAATCATACAGAGAAGTTGAGAGAAAAGATAAAGAACACATGTACAAGAAGAACTCCCACCAAAAAACATTTATTGAGATAAAGCAGCCAATAGAGGAATGTTCTAGACACATACTTCTGTTCCAATGCGCTCTCTACTGATTTTAGCAGCAAGTGCATCTTTGACATCATTGGATGCAGCAGCTCTCTTCAGCTCTTCATCCAATGTAAAACTGAACCTTGCGCCTGAAATGAACACAAGATGATGAACATGGAGGCACAAAGATGACTAGGCCATAGATAAGGTAGCAGAAAGCTCCATTTTAATCTCGCAAAACTCTTGCACAAAATCAAAGAAATTGAGCATCTGCATTGCATGGCAAAAGAACGAAAAGAAAAGAAAGCTTCTTTGTAAGATGAGCTGCAAAAAAGCAAGGTTTACGAAGCTCATCTAAGAATAAGGCATTAAGCTCTCTCAATTTAGAGATTGTGGGGATGCAAGAAAATCCAAGAGACTTCGAAAAAAAAGAATCATAAATAAAGTACAAACGGTAGGCTCATGGTTCTAGCACACTCTATTGTAGATATGTATTTCATGCAGTCATTACTTCCTTGATTAAAACCTTTTACCTACTTATGCAGTCACATGTTTACACACATAATACATCCATTTTATACATTAAAAAAAAAAGGATGTGAATAGAAGGAAGACTGCATTAGGTGCATGCATGTGTACTCAGACAGTGACATGCAGCAGTTAATTTCATGCAACTACTCCAAAGGCAACAAGCTGTGGAATTGACGAAGGTCACATAATAAATAGTCTCAGGCACACTGAATAAGAATATCCAGAACTAAATAAACACAGAAACAAAAGCTTAACAAAATTTGAATAAAACAGCACCAAAGCGAACAGCACGAAGAACTCGCAGAGGATCATCCAGAAACGTTTCCTTTGGGGCAAGAGGTGTCACAATTTTTCCTGATCTAAGATCGTCAATTCCTGTACAGTGAACAAAAATTCGAAAAGCAGAAGAATTTAATATAGTTTAATTCCCCAAAAAGTTCTCATTGAAAAGAAAACCAAGTCAAAAAATCTATTCTAACCTCTCCCAGTTAAATCTTCAACTGAGCTGGTGTTGATATTGTAAAACATGCTGTCAGATAAAAATTTAGGTCATCAAACAACTGGACCAATATAGAGTGGAATGGTATGAATAAGAAAAGCCAAGCTGTTTGAAGTACAGAACCAGAATAAACTAAACAAACTTCGTCTCTTAAACATATAAAGAAGCAACAGCTATCTGGATCTCCAGTCATGTCTAAAACAGAGAGGATAATAGTCTTCAGAATCCAATTTCATTAACAAACCAACATCCCAATTTAATGAATGACAAGTGGTGCTAAACCACTTTATAAGCTATGAAAAAAGTGAAATCTGAATAAAGATATGAAAGACTGCACATTCCAGGACTCTTGCCAGCTAACCAGAAAACCAAAATGACCAGCCATTCCTCTTTAATTGTCATCTAGCTAGTTGGCATTAAATGATCAACGGGCAATAAATTTGGAACTACATATACTTCACCGAAGAGCAGACCATGTACACTATCTGCTACAATTGACAACCATTCAATCACCTCAATAACCGGAAATAAGGTTGGGTAGAGTAATAGAATGATTTGTTATGTGGCAATTATAGAGTAATAGAATGATTTGTTATGTGCCAATTATACAGTAATAGAATGATTTGTTATGTGCCAATTATAGAGTAATAGAATGATTTGTTATGTGCCAATTATAGAGTAATAGAATGATGATATGCTCAAAATGGATTTAACCAACAGGTGTTAGATCAAATACCATCTAAAACTAAGCAAAAAAAAAATTGTTTTGTGATAAACAGAATCTGATGCAATTAACATTTTAATCCAAGAGCAATTTATCAGTTACATAAAGAAGAAGAGACACCTGTTTATAGTCAAATCCCTTCTATAAGCATCCTCTTCTGCAGTGCCAAAATCCTGTAAGAGAAGTCAAATTGAACAACCACTCACAAAAGTAACAACGGAGAAACTAGCATGATTTTCAGGTCATAAATAGTTGAACAAAAGCGCAATCACATTGGAAGCACCAGTGCGTGGAGTAAGAGAGAGAGAGAGAGAGAGAGAGAGAGGATAAAGCAATAAATGAACAAAAGTTTACTCCAAGCATTGACAATCTAAGAGAAAACGCTAAGCTAATGTCAAAAATGACTGGCCATTGACACAACATATAAGAGGCCTTGAGCTCATTCCTTTTAGCTTTCATGACGATTCTTAGGCCCTCTTATCTTATGATGATATACTCAAAACTTATGTGAAAGTATTGTCTGTTCAACAAGTCTCTCAAGTGAATTAGCAAAAGAAAGAAATAATTCAGAAGAAACTTCCTTGATCAAGACTGTTCAAGAATAGACGTATGATTGTCAGAATTCAAGTCATTTTACTGTTGTTATGAGCTACGTACTAGTCATTCATAGGCTTGCACTCCTTAAGTACAAGTACCACAGTGGAGTAAGCAAGCCCTTGCCCTATTGATAATACCTCCCTAGTTTGCTTGTCTTTCTTTCCTTAAAAAAGAAAGAGTTCCTGAAAGCACCAAAAGCTATTTTTCCTATATACTGGAAATGATACCGTCTAGTTAGCCATGACTAAACAAGATAATAAGACACAGGTGGAAAGAAAATATACAACAGATGAATTAACAGCTGTACTACTGCATACCATCTGGTTGGGAATTCGGCTATTCTCACTGTACTTTTCAGACCTTAAGTTCACAAAATCTATCCATATATCATAGAGGCGCATCCTTGCTGTTTCCAGATGTTTCGACTGGTCTGGGTTGCTGCAAAACTAAATTTATGTAAAAATGTCTTCAAATACCCAATCAGAATGGAGACAGCATCTGCCACAATAATATACCACAACCTAATTCAATCAGAAGATATGATAAAATATTCAGTTTATAAGAAGTTCCAAATTCAACTATGCCAATGAAACCATATTTCATGACTAAGATACAAAAACAAATTAAGATATTATAGGAGATGAAAAGAGAATCCCTTCTACAGAGCTCCTAAGACCATAGACCTTACCAGATAATGAGACCAAAAAATAAAAATCAAGGGGCAAAAAATG
Source organism: Eucalyptus viminalis (assembly GCA_014182385.1). NCBI lineage: Eukaryota > Viridiplantae > Streptophyta > Magnoliopsida > Myrtales > Myrtaceae > Eucalyptus > Eucalyptus viminalis. The sequence continues at coordinate 29,910,801 of CM024536.1, forward strand.
TAGCAGAAAAGGGGTATTCTCGAAAGATGTCTTCATCCTGCAAACACTCCTTATTCCACTTAGAGTGAACCATTTGTTCTACACTTAACCATATTTCAAATCCCCAAGAGTGACTTTATCTCTTGGCAGACTGCTATACAAATCATGAGGTGATCAACTTCTAACGACAGTCTTTCTTTGGAGGAATATAGAGTTTGTAAGATGTGCACGAGATTGGCAATTGGAACTCTTCTTTGACTTATTTGATTTAGTAGTTTTTGGGTTGTGCTTTGAGGTCAGTGAAAAGCAGTGTGACCACACAGAAATGGATTGTTTCCAGCGAAAATTGATGAAAGCCACAAGGGTCTTGCACAACCTAAACCACCTGCATGCCAACCCTAACATATTCATCACATTCAAGTTATAGAGTCTGCTGTCTACAAAATGTCTAGCACTTCAAATTTCATGAAGTAAAAGAAACAGTTTTATCATGAAGAATCAAGAGTCTTTTATCCTCAAAACAGCAATCTCTAAGCCTTCAAAACACTGTTTTAATCCTCTTCCTTTGCACTTTCAGCTGGCATTGCTTGATCCCAAGGTCTTAGTTATTTGACAAAGTATTGTGGACCTATTTCTCTTTAATTTATACTCTAGTGAACACAACATTTCTTTCCTTTTCAGCGATGAAGAAATCACTATCTAAGACATAGAGTGCACAATAAACAAATAAACACTGCTCACATTACAAACTTCTGGTGCAGAATAAACAATGACCAACACTCACACATAAAATTCATGTCAAATCACAGTCATACATTAAGATATGAAAAGCTAATATTTAAAGGCAAAAGGCAAGCACAAAGCTCAATGTACCTCGGGATAACAGCCAGACCTTGTGCCTCTTCCCCTGTTGACGCCAAATATTGGGTAACCTTATCAACAAATGTACTACCCAACATGTCATCAAGAGCAATATCGATATCATAACACTCTTTCCCCAGAAGCTGTAAAAATGAGAAAATGTTAGTTTGTTTCATCTTCTTCAAAGAATAGGTTTAACACAATAAATCCACCAATTTCACAATGTCATTTACATTGATTCAAGTGCAATAATTGTACCCATTCTCTACAAATCAATTCCAGCTTTAACATGATAAATGATTCTGAGCAAAAAAATTGCAATAAATGACAGACAATAAATCATTTATAACAGTTTGAAAGCATCTTGGGGGCTTTCCAGGAACATATGATCATTCTCTACTCAAATAAATACCCTGGCACCTCATCTAAGGTTGGGAAAGGTCCTATCTATTGAGGGTTGTAGCAAAGGGGCATCACCACCCAATAACAGGTTATAATGATGGTATGGGGATGCAAATTTAGTAATCAATAGCATATAAAATGTGAATGTGTGCACATACACAAGAGAGTAACTCATAAATGTGGTGCCAAGGGAATCCTGACTCTTCATAGAAGTAATTCACCTGTCTAAATGTCTCACTAATATTACGTGACATGTAAGGCATCCAACTGGCTCAAGATGGCAGCGGCTAAGAGTAATAAACCACCAAAAGCAGCGAGTAATCATGGAAAATAGGCTATTATAGACTTGTTAAAACAGTACATCTTCTTGTTTTTGTTTTGAGGTATACTTCACTGGCTAATAGTGTTGACTGCCAAGGCAATTGCCCGAAAAAACTAACAGATGCCTATTTTTCCCCAAAATAGCCTTCGAAATTATGAAGTTCACATCACTGTTGTAACTTGTAACACTAAATCTATTCAAAAAGACTGTCAAATCAACCATTAGCATTCTAAAACTTAAAGATTCGTTACTTGCATTGCCATAGAGTTAAACCCAACCAACCCCCCCGCCCCGGGGAACAATAACGCCCAATGACTAATAATCAAAAGAATGCAGTCTCAATCCCAGTACCTTAACAAACAATGGAACCACAATGATAAAGACCTCGATTAGTTGATGTTCCTACTGATTGTAGAAACGAAAATTCATGAGTAATAACAAAAGCATGGCATTTTCTACAATTTGCACTCCAAAGAAAAGAGAAGAGAGAACCCCCAATCAAACAAAGAAAAAATTGAGTTTTATTGGACAGGAAAAGTAAGAACTTGAACTGGATATAACTAAACATGTAATTGGATAAAATATCTCAGAAAAAACACAAAACAACATGCTTTTGCACAATTGGCACTGCAAAAGAACTTAAAGGCACATCGAAGCGAACAGCACTACCAAATACACCAACCTTATCACGGACCCAGCCACCAGCGACCCGCAGCTGGGTAGAGAGACCGAAATGGTGAACGGTGGCAAGAAGCCTCTCAAAGATCATCTTCTCCGTCTCTGTCAAATCAATCTTTTGCTTCACTTGCACCACTGGCGAATTCATTGACATCAATTTGCAACTCAAGAGCCCTGCTGTTTTAGTTGGGTTTTGCGCCTTAAGAGGACTCCAAACGCTTCCTATAGCAAGAGAATTGGAACTTCAGATGATGCTTCTAAGAATAAGTCCTGAACTGTTGCTGTTCAAGAAGGATGCTCTCATTTTCCCCACTTACTCATGCTGGAAACGTCCTCACTTCAATTCACTCAGTTTTTCCCTTCCATTGCTAGGAGAATTCAGCAATCATGGCAAGGGGCTTTCTTCTGCAGGGTTAAAAACCGAATTCATTTTCCCTTCACATTCGAGTATCGCAACTCTAATAAGCCAAAACAAAGTCTCAATTTTTCAGGAGTGCACTCTATGATGCTAAGTAGGGCTGTCAATGGGTTGGGTTGGGGGTCGGGTTTTAACGTTACCCGACCCAACCCAAATCATAAGGCAGTGTGTTCTGACCCTACCCAAACCAACCCGGAAAGAATAATACCCGAAGCAATAATTCGGGTATGGTCAGGTCAGCTTTCGGGTTTACGTTTTTCCCCCTCTCCCCCTTTTCCTCTCTTCACCTCTTCTTTATCACCCAATGAATTTCCTATTGGGTTTCTCAGCTAGTTTTAACAGATCAACTCAACCAAATTTTGAAGTATCACATTACATTGTCTCTACAATAAAAGTGAAATTTTGAAGCATCATAGTAAATGTATGCTTAGTCTTGTTTTAGTGTTGAAGTGCACATCTGGCTCAGCTTTTTCTACCAAAGAGATTGCCTTGATGCCTAACTAGTAAGTCTTTGACTGCTGCAATCTCTACCAAGACTTTTACAACAATTACAATATTGGGAACTAAGATTTTATCCAATTCATCCATTACAAGGTAGTGAAAGTCACACATCCTCTTCCTGGTGGTGCAACCAGATTTTCATAACTTATAAGATTTGGTAACAGCTGAAACTATCAAGTAGTGCCTATAGCCACAGTAAGACAGAAGAGAGATGATGCCATTCAAAAAAAGCATGTATAACATAATAATTTCAGTTGCGCTTTAGTCAATTAGAAGAGATCACAAAAGGATGTATGCATATATGACATATACAACCATGATATGCAACACGGGAAAAGCTGAACCCAATCTAGGCAACATGACAACATGACCCCCGCAACAACATGCCCATTTTACCCAGCTTCCCTTGTAAACACCCAGAAAAAAAAAATCAATTAAATAAACAGGCACAAAGTAACAAAAATCTAATCATTATTTTATCATTCAATTACCATGGTAAATAGACATTGCATGAAGTCCAGTTTACACTTCTTAGATTATGTCTGATTGTCTTCTTAGATATAGATTATTTATCATCAATCAAGCAAGTCAGACCAGTCAAATTTCCATTGAGGTGCTGCCTTTTTAAGTATAATGAGAGAGACATCTATAGGCTGATAACGCATGGTCATAAGCTATGATTTATAAGTTAACAAATTCACAAGTCTTGGAACTGGATATTTCTCTCAAAATGTCTTGGGAAATATAATCTGGAAAGAGTCATCCAGGCAGTGAGCTATGAAGCTGTATATAAGCAAACAGAAATGTATCCCTGACAGAGCCCAGGCTACGATGAATTTAGGATACGTAGAAAATCTGAAGGAGCAAAGCAAAAAGACAGTCAGAGCACTCTGGTCACAGAAAATGCATAAAGTTACTGATGAGACAGCTAAAATTATTTAACAACAGCTCGCTTAAAATGCACATATGCGGACCCCATGGATAAAACTTACCTAGCATTGGATTGCCCTTCTGGATGCTGTTCAGAACAATCAAGAAGTTCCTGATCCTGCAAACAACAACCCCGTATCAGCTGACTTGACAGGAAAAAGAGAGAGAAGAAACCAAAAATTCAAATTGAAGCAGCATACTTGAAAGGCCTCCTTCATAGCCATTATAGTAGTGCAATCTGTGTTTAATAACCTATCATCTCCCACTATAAAACCCTACAACTAACTATCCACTATCCAGCATCAAACATGAAATCAATTGGAATGGCAGTGCAGCATGGATTTAACATACATTGGCTGGTGTCAATACACTGATTGCACATTGAAAAAGAGCAAGAAAATGCAGTGTTCTCATCTACAGAGTCTAGAACTAATAACAAAGGCAGACAAATTGACTTTTTTCCTTCAACATTTAAGTAGCTCTCTTTTCTTTCAGGCCATCTTCCATGCAACAGTAGTGCGGTGGATGTGGACTTAGAGAATGTGTGAAAGTAAACAAAGCCCAACATAGAGAAACTACATGAGAACATTAAAGTGATAATGAAAGGAAGGAAAAAGTGATAATGAAATGAAAAACTGACCAAAGATGTACATGAGAACAAATTCAGAGAATATTAACAGCTAGATAATCTCTTAAGCTTCTCTTCAACCAACAAGTTTAGCAACAAGTCTTGATCAGACGACCAACTCCTTCAAAGTATCACTGAATGAATTTTCAAACATTAGTTTTGAGGTCCAAATTTTGTGCATAACACTCTAGGAATCAATATTATTTATCCACCGTGTACATAAAGCAAAAGATGAATATTACAATCAAGGCACTTAGATAAAATTATTTACAAGAGTGCCAAAGCAATGCAAAATCAAAAGCTTACCAGCAAGAGTTTCTTCTGCTTTTTGTGCTCAGGAAGAATTCCAAGAGCATCCGGCATTGACTCATCCAATTCTGTAACAGCAAATGTTGATGATAAATGGCAGTATATACTGAATAAGGAATTGTAAGTGGAAAGATACAACAGCCCAACCTTTTGTTTGTAACAGTGTAGCCATAGCCAACACACTCAACGAACCCAAAACTTGAACATTGTTCCCATCTCTGATGTATGTAAGTAATAAATGTTAGAGAAAGAAAAAATGGAGTAAACATTGGCAACAAACTTCTGCTAATTTAGCATCTCTCAGATATAACAACATATAACCATTTAGAAAACTCTAAAAGGGACCTCACTCAGCATGAGAACATGATAAAACACTAAGTGGCACATTTATTCCATTCTTTGGGTCTTTGTAACAAAATCAAAACATAAGACTCAAAATATCACAAGTTAACTGTATCTTTGCCATATTCAACGGTTTTCATGTTGTTTCCACCTAAGCTTAGCTATAATGGTTACCAAAGAAATTGAAATGATTGGTTTGCTTCAGCTATTCAGAGGTTACATAACCTTTCTGGGAGTTGAGTACTGACTACAGGTCATATAACAATGAATCAATGATATATGAAGCAGTGACTTAAATAAAGAGAAGCCAGAACAAGGAGTTCTTAAATGAGGCGTCCTTATACAAGTCCATGATATATTGAGAAGTGCATCATCGAAAGAACTTCACAAAAATACTTTCAACATAATCTCACATTTCTTCATGAACATCTATCTTGGCTCTCGAAGCAAGTCTTAGCCGTAGACAACAAGTGCAAGAGAGCATGCATCTCTCCAGCTTGGATATTTCATATCAGAGAAACCTCAGCAAATAATCAGCTAATCCTCCTCTCTACTTCAGGTAATAAAAGGACACTGGAATCCTTAATAAAAGAAAAAGTTTTTTACTTTCAATTCCAGAAGGCAAGATGCACATCATAAAGCTCACCAAAGTTCACAGACAACAATCAGAAGGATCCCAAACAAGGTTCAACCCAACTACATCACCGCACCAATTCAAACGCAGATCAACATGTAAAGAAGACGAAGCCCCACACCACGAAAGCATCAAGGGAGAAGCAGCAGAGCCCCACACGCACACCTGCACGTTTTGATGAACATTGAACAGAACCCAGAGATCGAATACGCACCCGACAAAGGTGTTGCAGCTTCGGATCGAGTAAGGAAGTTGTTCTCCGAATCGACCAAGGAGAAGGGCCGCCTCCTCCTCCTCCTCCTCCTCCTCCTCCTCCTGCTGCAGAGCAAGTGCCTTGCTCTGCGAAACCCTAGAATGCAAGGAGAAGGCGGCGGCGGAGTCGACGAGAATGCGCAGTCGGCGGCGGCGGCGGCGGCGGAGTCGACGACCGGAGAAGGCGCAATCGTCGGGAGGGTCAATTGTGTTCGGGTGAAGAGGGTTTGGGTTCGGGTAAACGTGTTTGTTTTCTTATTTTATAATTATTACCCGAACAAGACTGAGACCCGAATGTATTCAACTTGTTTCGTGTTCGGTTAGCGTTTGAGTCATGTTGAGTCATGTTCGGGTCGGGTTTTTGATACCCCTACCAAAACATATTTATTTGCTTGTTTTATATTTGTTACCCGAACAATATCAAGACTTGAAACATGTATTATATTTATTTCGTGTTCGGGTCCTATTTGAGTAGGGTCAGGTCAGATTTTTTGAACACTCCTAAGTGTATCTTGTCATGAACTAAGCTATCAAATGGATCAGATAGGTTGGAATTCAGTTGGATCAAAAAATTGTGCAACCCAATTTGGTCCTTCATATGTAACACAAATTTAGTAATCCATACCTATTCCAAAACTGATCGAACTCATTTATTTAAATATTTAGTTCAACTTCCAAAAATTTGTAAAAATCTAATTAGGCCACATTAAGGCTCATATGTTATTTGGATAGAATTGTTATTTCAACTGTAGAATGCTATTGGCTATTGAATTTCCAATTTTTGTATTGATTCATAATGAAAAATAAATGAAAGATAGTACTACTTAATAATGAATTTATAAAATCACAGTTACAAATAATGTGGACAAATCGAAATTTTATTCAATAGAATGCAAGATCTTGAAAAGATGATTTATGCCATCATAAATTGTAATGATGAGACCTGAGATTAGAAAATAACAAAGAGAGATTTACTTCATTGAGAAACTTACAAAATTAATAACAATAAAAAAGTAAAGGGGAAAAAAGAAATCATCATGATATTTTTATATGGGTGAAGTCTTGTGCCTACCAAGAATTCTCCGAACGTGGAGCAGTCTATAAAATCCATTATTTTCTTATAAAGGGTAAAGAGAAAGTTATTGGGTTTAGATAAATTATACATCTATTTAATACCTATATATCTTTTTGATTTTATAATTTATAACCAATTTATTCAACTCATCAAAAAAAGAAAAAAAAACTCATCAAATATGGGTTAAGAAATTGATTTTTGATCTATTTTGATAGGTCTAGCATTGACCTAATCCAAGCTCTTCCTTTTAATGTGAAGTGTTAGAAAATTTTAGGTATGTTCACATTTCTCAAGAATTTCGACAAAACAAAAATGAACGCAAGTTGCGACGGATTCCGTGGCTGGCTCTCTCTCCCTCTCTCTAGGGATTGGGGTTGCCAAACCTCGTATTTTGCTAGAAGAACCTCAATGCCCATTAATTTCCTATGGCTTCCCACGTCTCAAAACTTTTACTCTTATGTCCAATTGGGGGTCTAACACCTAAATCAAACAGCCCATCCCCATCATCAATCATTCTAGGATATTTATGCTTATATAATGATCATGTCATTTAACTATCTTGCATGCATGCCAAAGCTGATAGCCGTGAATTTCAATTTCAAAACTCATCATGAAATTTTATATCTACTATATACCGACCTACGATAAACTTGAGAAAAATACTTTTAATAATCTCACTAACATCTCATTAAGTTAAAATAATATCGTCAAAATATCAATAACAAGTTAAAAGGGAATGAAGACATCATATCTTTGAGACACCATCGGATAAAATCTCTCCAGTGTCCAATGTCCATGGACTCAAGCGTCATCCGGTTATCTTCCCCATTCAGGATCGCGCAGTCCTCTCTGCGCGCGCCGAATCGAACCACCCGTCCACCACAGCATCCCCAGCTTCGTCGGCGCTTCAGCTGCTACTGGTGAGGTGAAAAAAATTGCATACTTTATCTCATTACTTTTTGCTTTGGTTTTTTCAAATTTTTTTTTGATCGGGTGGAAGATTATCGGTTTTGTTCTTCTAGTGATCTCGGGGAAACCGAGAATGGTTAATGGGATTGGTTTATGATGTCATGTATGTAACCATTCGAACAAGCGAAACATATTCGACAACGAGTAAGAGCCTATAACGTCATTGGCCAATCTTAGAATCTTTCGATTCGTAAGAGCATTTGCATTGTTCATCAACCAGTGTGATCATGCACTCTTAGGTAGTAGTAATTGAATTTCAGGCAGAATTAGTGATTTTCTTGTCTGATTCTGTGCTAAACAAAAAAAATGAATAGAAGAGCGTGTTTTTTTCCCTCTACGTATGACTTGGGCCTTGTGGCAGTTGAGCGAGTTGGAAATTTTTCAAGTTGCAGAGTCTGTGAAGGTTAACCCGGATTCACCCCAGAAGCAAGTCAGGTTCCTCACTCTCTCTGGTCAGTTTCTTTCCAGCTAAGATGTTCACTTAAGTTAAATTTGGTTTATTTTCAACCATATAAGGAACATGTGTAGCAATGTGGAGCTAACTTTCTAAAAAAGGGTAAGGGATTGTACTCCTCTATGTGCAGATGGGAAGAAGTTGTTAACGCCGAACCCCGTCTGAGGACGGGTTTCTTCTCTTTTCTTCAGTCCTCTATGTTGGCCCCTCATTCAGTCGATGAGGCTTGTACCTCTGTGGGGGTTGCCAAGTATGGAAGGCCGATTGGATTGGATGAGAAGATAAAGGTGGATCTGATTGTGATTGGCTCCGTTGCAGTTGACCCTAGGACTGGTGCTCGGCTTGGGAAGGGTTAGGTAATTATAGACATGCTGTCTCTTGCAAAAAAATTGTGTTCTTTTCCTGTGGGGATTGCAGGGACAACTATGGTTGCTTCAAAAGGTTCTGAATCAGTTTCAGTTAAATGTGTATTGACTAAAATTGCGGGTTGCAAAGATCTAGTGGCATCTAAGGGGGTTTTGTCTAATTTACAGAATTGTACTATTAGTTGTTAAGTCGTTACCATTACTACATATTTGACTCATAGATCCATTTTTGAAAGTATCTTTTGCTTGTGCATTCCTGATACTGGTAAAGCAAAATGTCTGGCTGCAATCAAGATCTTGGAGTTCGCAAATCATTCGCTAAAATTTTGATGCAGGGGTTTGCAGAACCCGAGTATGGCATGCTACGATATATGGGAGCTATTGATGACTCGACACCAGTCGTCACCTCTGGTGAGTTATTTCATAAATTCTGTCCATATTTCACCTAGTTCAAGTAACTGACGGTTATTCCACCGAAATTGGTATGCAAGCACGTTATTAATCTACGGGTGACATGAAAAGATCCTCCATGTCTGTGTAAACCTTTGACTATCCAATAGAGAATTATCCCCTCAAATCTCACCCTGATGACTGCATCATTACATGATTTAAGTATCAGCTAGTTCAGAAGATCCAATGGTATGGATCTTATTGTCAGTTACTGTCATCATGAGTGAACTCCAGGATTCTGCTTTATCATTTGAAGAGAAAGTGGAGCCGATCTCGCTTAGCTAATAACGTGTCATGAGTTTTGACATTTTGAGGGGGCATCTGCTTAGTGAAGGATGTCTCAAGCCTTTGTGTTTTAGTGCTAGTGCAGCATACATCAGCATAAGCATGCTCTCTAACCATTCATTATCAACTTCCATAGCAGTATTTATTAGCTGACCACACCAGAAAATTGGTGGATGACATTCCAGTGGAAAAATTGTTAATCCATGATGTGCCCGTGGATGTGATATGCACTCCCACACAGGTCATTTTCACTAACACTTCCATTCCTAAGCCCCAAGGTTAGTGAAGCAGCAATATATATGCTTCAGATCTGTCATCTCTCTCTCTGGCATAACCGTGTACTTGATCTTTTATAGGAATCTAGTGGGATAAACTCTCTCCTGAGAAGCTGGGTCAAATTCGTATTCTGAGGGAGCTCGAGCGCAAAATTGAGCAGGAAACTGGACGACAGCTTCCTTGTGGTCCATCAGAGAAATTACCCCCAACAGCTCAACGGAGCCGCTTTAATTCTCCAGTTAAATAGGACCAATCAGCAATGAAGAAGAGTAGGATTTTTAAATTTGTGTACATACTGCTTCGAGCTAGCGGATGGTTGTCACATCAGCTCGCTAACATTACATTATACTTTGCCTTGCCTTTTTATCGGTGTCGGCGTCTCTCTTCTCTCTCTCAAATGATAATTAATGCTCTGTGTGCCACCGTGAATGGAAAGGGAAGCAATTAGGTCTCATTTGAAGATCTGAGAGACAGATTGTCATTGAGCTATCAGAAGTGATGATGCATGAAGTTTCTGCTAAGGGCAATTCTTGCACATGCCTTGGCATTTAAGCTTGTGATCGACTTGTCCGCTAAGAGAATTTGAAGGGCTCATTTCACTGGGTCACTGAAAATGACTGAAAATGTGCCCAGCCACCACCGACGTGGTGGTGCTCCCTCCCCTCTCTTCTGCATGTGTTGCTGGAGTGAAGACCGCCGCCGCGATGGCCGCCATGCAGACTGAGATCGAGATCGAAACCTGGGTGGTTACTGTCGAGTGAGCAGGACCATCGTGGCGGCAGCCAACCTGTCCCTGCCCACTTTTTTGTGACCTTTTATTGAATTTTTATTTTTTGTTGTGACCACATGAATAGCAAATATAACAACAAGAGCACGATATGCATTTTCAGATCGCCACCTTATCTTTTCCGACTACCAACCCCATGCTCTGACAGTCAAGGTTGCGCATGGTAATACTCCAATTTCGTTATTCTTTTTTTTTTCTTTTGTTTCTCGGAACGAAAAATAAAAATAAAAATTCGCTTGGTAATGTCAATTAATTTTTCTATTTTTGAAAAATAGTAAGAGATTAGATTTGAAATAAAAAAAAAAAGTAAAAAAAAAAATTCTTGATCCCAAAAATAATTTATAGAAATAAGTCATTTTCTTTCTTTTTTCTCTTCTTTTCTTCTTCCTTGCCGCCACTGCTCCTTGCCGTTCGTCACCCCCCGCTGCCGTTCGCCAAATAAATTCTATCTTACAAAAAAAATTTATAGGTTGTATCAAACGCATTATTGTTCATTTTCTATTTCAATATTAAAAATATTATGTGGTTATCAAACGTGTTTTTTACTTAGAAAATATTCTTGAAAATAGAAATAGTAAAAGATTATTTCTGAAAAGAAATTATTCTTTAGAATATAATATTACCAACCACACCCTAAATAATCTTTGGACTAACCACGACACTTTTTAAAAAGTACTAAGTGTCATTAGTTTGGGTTTTGAATTGGGCAAAAAAAGAGATACTACCGGTGTCATTTCACTTAAAATTTTAATGAAATCAAAGTTCGTAATCATGCATAAGTGTCATTAGTCAAATGAGTAAGTAATTGGTTACATATATAAATCGAATCTTTAACGGCATCGCGAGATTATAAATCGAATCTATATTTTATTTTAATAAAAATAGGCGTATATTTTGTCAAAATAAAAGATAACCGATGCGGCAACAAGTCATTTTATTAAATCAATTAATTTTTCTTTATCAAGTACTACTTATTACAAGAAGAAGTTACTGACAATGTCGAGAAGTAAAAATATTATGGGCGGGTCCAGCGAACTTTCTTGCTCATGAACACAATTCCGACCTAATGAATACATGCGCAATTAAAATTCGTGTATTATTAAGATAACCGATTACGGATAGTAGATTCTCGTACGTGAAAATTAGTTATCCCAGGAAAGTTATAAATCGAATTGAAAAAATAAAATTACTTTTCTATTATGAAAATTTGCTTGTGGGTATCAAGAGTTTACTATCTCTGTACTGAAAAAAAAAAATCAACTGTATATCAGTAAGTAGCAAATTTTCATCTCGTATTCAGTAATTATTCGAAGTTAAAAATGACATTCTGTTTTAGGGAGTAAATTTCATTTTCCAAACACATCCAGAAAGGGGGAAAAGGAAGAATCTCCCCGTTTGAGGTACCGCCTTCAACCTCGTTGGGTTGTGGTCTCTTTCATCGATCCGCTGAGCTCTGCCTGCTGTTCCCGTCCATTGCTTCACCCGGTTTCTTGGCGTCGCTCGGTTTACTGGGTGTATTTTATTTGCGAGAGATATGTACGCGTTTAATGCATGGGAGACTGGAGATGGGTGCTTTTTGAAATTCCACGTTGAGCTGAAGATAGATGTGATTGCTGTGTTGGCAATGTTGGGTTGTTTGGAGAGGTTACGGTCAGCCCGCGACGGTAAGGGGGCGAATGGTTGGATCCGTTGATTAGTATGGCCTGATTTTCGACATCCAGTAGTGGTGACTCGCGTCGCTAATACGGTGCGATTTAGGTTGCAGCAATAGTTACCCGACCGCCGGCTAGAAGAAACAGGGGGAAAAAATCATGCCGTGATGCCGTCTCCGGTGGCACAGTATGCGCTCGACAGGGGATTCTCCATCGAACTTATTCTCATGCCAGAACGAGCAGGAGAGGTAATGTAGATCTAGTGCCTTTTTCTCTATCTCTGTCGTTTTTCTTTTTTATAGTCTCAGTGATTTTGAATTTATTCGCTGCATCGAGCAGAAGTATTCTAGTTCGTTGAGCTAGATTGGAGCTTGGACTTCTCATGCCTATTTGCTGGGTTGATTTCCTTTGGTTATCATTCCAATCATTATCAATTCCTTTTGACATTTAATTCTCTGATGGAAAGAGACATTTCTTTACAATTTGCTTTTAGAAATTTAATCTGAAGCAGGAGCTTTCCATATTTGATCGTCCTTGGAGTCTGAGTGAAGAGGACGTTACATCTCTGGATAGGTGGGGCTAAGTGTCTGAAGGCTTGACCATGAAAGAAACCCTTGAATGGAATCAGGAGAAAGCAAATGGAATCCAATGGTGATGGGTAGAAGCTTGAATAGAAGGACCGTCACTATAATAAAACTCTAGTGCTTCATCTATGTAGTAAGATCTCAGCCAGCATAAAGACTAAAAAAAAGCTAACTAACTAGTGGAAGGTACATTTGATAACCATTCTTTTCTTGGGAACAATTTCTACTCGAAAATAATTATTGCTAAAAATGATTATTTTTTTTTTTTTTTATTTTTTTTAAAATAATCATCCAAAATTTTTATTCCCGGAATAAAAATGCATTTGATAAGACTTATAATTTTTTTTTTGTTTCTTTTGATTTTGTAATACTTTTATTATATTTTTCTTAATTTTCTCTTTTCCCTTTTTTTCTTTTTCTTTTTCTTCTTTGTGCCCGGTCGCTGGCCACTGTTGGCGGCGGCTAGGAGGAGGAAGAAGAGAGAAGAAGAGAGAAGGAGAAAAGAATAAAAACAAAAAATAAAATAAGTTGGGCTTGATTCTACAAGTGTTATCGAGAACAAAAAATAATTTTTTTTTCTACTTTTTAATTCTGTTTCAAATTGATTTTGGAAATAAAAAATTTACTAAATGGATTTCTGTTCCAAATTTATTCTTAGGAATAAAAGAAAAGAATCAGTTATTATTTAGCCTGTTAACAAATAGGCCCTAAATTGATATCTTGATATAATGCACGTCTGAAAACATGAAATCTGCTCCTCAAACTTAGGAAGTGGCTGACAGCTGAGTGTAAGGTCTCTGTACTTCACCATGTGGATGGAAAATGAATCAATAAAGGGGCTCACTTGAAGCCACATTATCAGAGGTTAGTGTCCCGGTCAACCCTTGGAATAGCCACAACCTGGTGCTCTGGATGCTACCAAAGTACCAGTAGAATCTAAGCATGCCTTTTCTGCGAAGAAGATTAATTATACCGCATGAAAGACTAGGCAACACAATCATACGCTCCACATGTCAGCAAAGCCAGTCCTGATGAGACGGTGTACAGTGCTGAAATTAATTAAGTGAAGTGATGCTAACATATTTGACTCCAAACTTCTAAAAATATCTTCACTGTGTTTACAAGACCGTGTCACCCTTGCATAAACGTGCACACACGACGCGCATGAATGCATTTGTCAAAACGCTTCAGCTGTTAGTGGCGAGAGCTTTCCTCACTCCCACCCTCCAAGTTGGTTGGATTTGAGGTGCATATAAGATAAAACATGTATTAGCTAGCACCTTCCATCTTTTTCGTTTCAGGAAAGTTCGTATACTTTCTTTCAGTTCCGATCACAACACGATGTAGGGAAAACAACAATGAATATTGCCTTGAAAGAAATCTCTGGAGATGCCACTGGATACTTGAGAGAGAGAGAGAGAGAGAGACAGAGAGACAGAGACAGAGACAGAGACAGTGTTTGTGTGTTCTCACTTTCTTACGATGAAGACTATGGTACAACAAAAAGAGGTATGTGCAGTATAGACAGTGGCCTAGCATAACTGTTTGTAGACACCACATGGACGAGATCCACTTTCCTCGACCCCACTGCCAGAGGAACACGATATCATATCAGAACCACTTAAGGTACTTCCCTAATCACTGGGCTGAAGCCAGACTTTCAACTCATTAATAGCATAAAGATTTCGAAAACAGAAAGACTTATCAGCTGAAGAATAGGTATACTTCTGTCTTCAGATGATCGAAAAATGCGGGATCAGCAACATTTCTGCCTTCACATCATTATGTTGAGTAGGATCCTGTTGCTCTGATAGGGAACTCTTTCTATTGGAGATATCATCTGCGGCATTGTCATGCTGGCCGAGACAATAATTTCTGCAATTAGTAGGAGAAGGAAATAACCGTTCATGTAATATAATGCTAGTCCCTGACAGGATATTAAATTGAGTAACACACTCTACAAGAGAGATCTTGAACTGCTAAATCATGCATAACCCTGACCATTCCAATTTCCATACCATTTGACCGTAATATTTTAGCACCAAGCTCATATGGACTTTGCAACCACAAGTGCTATCTTATTAGTCACTGGCAGAAGTTATCCCGAGTAACCAATTTATAAGCACCAAATTCAGGACGCAATCTGGCAACTTAAAAAGAGAAGACAAAGGACACCACTAAAATCTGGACACCCAATGGGACCTAGACCAAACTCAGGGGTCACTTTCTTTACACTGACATTTCTCCTTGCATTAACTTTTGCACCAGATGACAGAGTGGAATAAAAAGCGTGAAAGGGGACAATCTTGTTGCGCACATGTAGAGCAGAAAGGTCATCATCAAAGTGCATAGTGTTAGTAAAATGCAAGAGGGATGACTTACCTATGCCTTCACGAATGGACAAGTTAGGTCTTATTATCTCCTTAGAATTCACCAAAAATATATCGCCAATGTAAAGATGATTTGTAGGAACGTAAACACTGCATAACTCCTCATCCCCATCATCTCTCTGCAATTGAACATCCAACAATCACATTAAAGACTATAAACAATTAGTTATTAAGGGTGCCCGGACATTGTTCAGATATGAAAGCCTTTATGAACAGTACAACAAGCCCATATAGATGGAAGACAATTCTTATCACCATTTTGGCATTTGAATAAATGAAGTCCAAAATCTGCAAAGGAAAGGCTGCTGGAGATTGTCAGTCGACCTTTTTCTTTCTTTAGCAATATAAAACTGAAGTACAATAGATCAGAAAAAAGCATACCAAAGTAATTTGATCTCTCTTACCTGCCTGCGTCAAGTACAGTGGAATTTCCAAAGATTCACCGTGAACAACAAATATCACATCAATGTTATTAACTGAGAAAGTGACTGCTCCATGCCTAAGTTCCCTGGAAGAGGAAACAACCACCCACCCAAGAAACATTCTTATCAAATGGCAACATTAATTAGAAGTTCCTGTTTTCCTCATCTCAGTCTACAGAAAAATTACCCAGATGCTTGCAGATGATTCAGCAGCAATGGGCAATGGTTCTCAGTAAGCCTTTTCTCTTTTCTCTTATGCCTTGATCAGTATTCCTTTGAATTATCTAAAACTACAAGCCAAGACACAAACGTATCCCCATTTGATACGCATATCCAGGATCCACCTCAGATCCATCGAGTCCCCATAGAGAGAATATCATTGCAAAAAGTGTGGAGACTACATAAATATAAAAAGCAGACATGCTGTTCTGAAGAACATACAAATCGCAACCCCAGAATTAGACATCTTGTAAAATTATGCTGCATTTTACCTGGAGGACAACAGATGGTGTTATGAAACCAAATGCATATTCCCAAGACGAGGATGACGAATAATTGCAACCTCCTTGAAGGCTGTCGAATTTTGGTCTGTAACAGAAAAAGGTGGACTTATTACACTCTAACGGCACAAAAAAGAAAAAAGAAAAAGGGGGCCATACCCCGCTAATTATTTTAGTCCACAACATATATTACAGTATTTTGATCACTTCACAGAATCAGAAGAGATCAAGTAGTGTAATAATTATGTTTGCAGTTGGAAGTCAGCACTGCTAGGAAAAAAAGAACAATTGCACGTATATATATTGAACAGGCTGTAGCTATTAGAAAATGAGATATTCTGAATTCACCAGTCAACTTGAATTTATTATGCTGTTCATCCAACTGCACTAAAACTTGGAACCAAACCAAAGTTCTCCAAGTAAAAGTTGACAATTAAAAAGCGTCTCTCTCTCTCTCTCTCTCTCACACACACACACACTCTCACAACAGAGCTAGATTCATTTATAAATTAAAGAAACTGGTTTTACCTGGAGATATAGCAGCACTAGCTTAGAAGCTGAATATATGTGCTTCATGAAAGGCATTCTCTTAATGAACCACTCTCCAAGCCAGAATACAGTGGCTCCCATCCATGACGACGCAAATATACCGACAAAGAATATAAAGAAAGCGATGTCACAAACCCAAGGCCTGCAAAAGATAGAGCCCTGCTTAAATGCGGTTACAAATCAATTCAAATGATGATTGAGTTGGAAACAGATTCACTGGATACAATGATAAAAATAGAAGAAGAAAATTCAGAAGGTATGAGCTAAAGTAATATATCAAGCATTTAAAAGTCTATGCATATGTTCATACATCTCAATCTAGATATTACGACAACAGCGGCATGAGTTCGAAACTTCATAGCATGACGCAAGGTAACGTACAAGTATGAAACTATAATAAAAAGAGGCAACAATTTAAAATTTGTGTTTGCCTTCCAGAATATCTTCACTGAGATTTTTCATCCGGTGAGCATATCTTACGGCTCAAGTGCCCACTTAATGTACTTAAATACCCTTGACTGATATACAGTGTCATGGAACATTGCACAAAGTACAAAGACCCTCCTAAATGATGTCATTGAAGAGTTGTCTTTAGTCCGTGCAGTCAGTCCATAACTTGACAATGACACTGGGTATAACCCCCTACCATTCTCGATTTGGGTGCACCAATCCACTAAGAATTGGTGATATGTACCTGGCATATGCCCTTGCAACTTAAATGCAGCAAGGAAAATCTTATGGTGCTAGCTTATTCCGGATTGTGCACTCTAAAACTTAATAAGGTCCAGAAAATACCAATCACAATTCAGACATGTAACCCATACCCGATTGGAACTATAGGCAGAGCAGAAATTTGGAGAGTCGGAATACAGCAACTTCACTGAATCCGTGAACTAAGATACTAAGGGAAAAGCCTCTACAAACTTAAGAAGTTTCATTTATGGACCATATCAATTAACTTCCAGATTTTCCAGTCTGGCTCGTCCGAATACTCCATAATTTCAAGATTTAGTTATTTGTGCAAGGTATACAATAAAAGGAATCATTACATGTTAAGTATTCTAACTACTCACTCCAGCATTCCAACCATTACAACCATTATAGCTCGTGCGCATCATATTACAAACATAAAAAAAAAAAAAAAAAACTGGACCAAAAAACAAGAGGTCTGGAATCTCACCAAATATGTCACTCAATTTTCAACAGCAAGAGCTAATACAAGAGGTATGGAATCTCACCAAATGAAAAACCCATAAAAAAACTGAATAAATCACCAAGTGATAAAAAAAATGTGACAGCAACTGGAAAGGGAACAACGCTGCAATTCCAAAAAACCAAAAGGTTATCTCAAGGAAGAATTTACATGGCAGAAATTACTGTCCAATACCACAACATCCTTGTCACAATATTACCATCCAGTCATGAACTTCTTTGAGACCCAACTCTGAAGGACAGCATAGGAAGCCTGCAGTACAAAACATGTGACAAACATAAATTGAAAAATTCATCCAAGTATTATCTGCAGGGACTGAATCAAATACAATGTACTCAGTCAAATTGGACTACTCAGCATGAATTAAGCCAAAATGACACATAACCCACAATTTAGTCTTCAGAAATAAAAGACCGTGTTTTACAGAAAATATAACTTCATCAAAACTGATTAAGAAGAAATGACACTGTTTTTCTTTCCCTTATCTTTATTGGGGGTGGCCAACGGCATACAGGGTCATTGTGCTACATAGGTTGAAGGACATTTCCCCAATAACTTAGTTCATGCAAAACTCATTGTTTAACACGTTCCATCTAACAACTTCATTAAACTGCTTCCATGAAAGATGTTTTTTTTTTTTTTATAGTCACACAGCCCGAACGGCCATTGTTTGACTCTCGAAAAATACCCCGCAATCTGTTCGATTTTGCAAAGATTTTGGTCTAATTTTGCTTTTGTTTTGTTCTACCTTCTGATTTTGTTATTTTTGCGTTGACTCTTGTGATTGATTTTTGAAAAAAAAATTATTGATGAGATTTGTTCCAAGTCGTCTCATGTATGTCATACTTTTTTTTTTTGGGATTATTTGGAAATGTTTAGTAGGTCAAAACTGCATAGATCTGAGCCTAAGACAATCTGCCCTACACCAATCCAAAGTGCATTTGAGTGAAAATGAGCACATAGATGTGTCCATTTGGTCTCAATATCTTCATGAAACTTGAAATACACATCATGCGCATTCCAATGACGTATAATTTGTATGATTTGCTCATCAATTGGTATGTCATTTGCATGTTCAAATACATGTAGGTTCCACTACAATTAGACATTCCATAGCTTGCATTTGTTTTCACTAATTTTGTCATGACTTGCGCGATCTCAATGAGGTTTGGAGTTCTTAACAAAGAATGTTCATCACTGTACGTTCCATATGTGAGATTTTTCCTTAAATTTTTGCATGTTCTTAGATGATCGAAATCGTGCTTGTTTTGTAATGCTAAGATTAGATTAGAGGTTTATCATATGTGCACTTTACGATGCTTGTTTGGGTCTCTTAGAGACCAAATCTCATGTTAATGTCTTCATGACTTTTGAAGTGTGCATTACGAGGTTTATGTTCATGCATAGCGCCTCTTGAATGATTGTCATTTGGTATATGATTACTATGCCTCATTTAAGCTAGTTGCATTTCGAAATCTTCAAACATGTCATTATACTTTTAAGTCATTTTTGCAATGTCATTGACTCGCATGTTTTCTTCACATATCAACTTAGGATTACATGTTTACCCTAATCATTCGACGTATCAAATTCTTTGTCATATGAAAATTGCATGCCGTTTGTGCATTGTCTAAGTGATTTTGAGACTCATTTAATGCATGCTATGTTCTAGTTTGTTGATGACTGATGCACACACCTCCACAAACCTCAGATTTAAAGCATCAAATTGACTTCGATTGAACCCAAACCCTTCTAGAAAGTTGTAAGATATGCTCAGACCTTTCGAATGTCACCTAGTTTCACATAATTTGCTCACCGTTAGACCAATTTTCCATTTTTCTAAGCTAGATTAGAATTCTGACCTAGGATTAAATTCGGAATCTTGTTTTCACCCCCGATTAGGCAGGCTTTTGTTATCTTTGTACCAATTTTTCAGTAAGGATTCTTGAGCTAGACCCTCTACGAAGTTTGATTGTCATTCTTTTATCCTCATTGTGATGCAATTTAATGATTTTTAGACCTCATTTGATGGGGTAAATCTCATTTGTGATGACTTGATATTCTGTTGTCTTGTTAATTTCCTGATGCGATGAGGTGCCTCATTAGATTTTTATAAAATCATGCTTAGCTTTTCTTAGGAAATTTTCTTCTCGAAAGTTGTTGCATATCATGTTATGCATGCTGCGTAATTTTTCTCAAGGACAATTAATCAATCGGTTCTTCCCAATTTTGTTGATCATCTTTGCCCCATTTGTGATGCTTTGTTGTAAATTCTTATTGTGAATTCATGTTAGGATTTTTCAGGGTAACTTGTGTGTGAAATTAGGGTTGGACATCTTCATGAAATCCATTTGATCCTTTGATCTTTGTTGTCAAGAATTTTCAATAAATGAAATGGTCTTTTGATCACACTTTCTCCGAAACTGATTTGAAACATCGTTTCTTTGCACATCAAAGATGGCTTTGGTTCATGTGATTATTTCTGACATCAAATGCTTAAAATCTTTCAAACACTATGTTTTGAGAAAAGAATTGTCATGGTTTTAGATCGTATCTAAACTGTTTATGAAGTCTATGAGTGCATGATGTGCAAGCCCTAGACTAACTTAGACATTTAAGTACGTTCTATAATCAAGACGTTCCTTGTCTTTAATTTTTCCCAAAAATTTTCCAATGTTTGATTTGACATTGAGATTATCAAAGTTTAGATCATATTTAAAATGCCTGTGATGTTTGTGAGTACATGATATGCATACCAAATTAGCTTTGGTAATTAAATATGTTTCATAACTAAGATGATCTTTGTCCAAAATCTTATTTTCCTTTCTCAAAATTTCAAACTCATTTTTTGAAGTATCACATGGACCACTCAGGCACGAAATCATGCCATTCATTTGAAATTTTTGTGTTTGTGATTGGCACGTGATCATTGAGTAATTGACCCTCCGATGGTTCATTCAATTGTTTGATTGTTTGAGAAATAAGGCTTAAAGTCTTGCTTGTGTGTTTAATTTGTATTGATGCATGTGGATTTTAGATGTATGTTAGATGCAATGCTTGGTACCGTGGGGTAAATCTTGGGGATTCACTTAGAACATCTTGTTAGAGACTTATAAGCATTATTGGCCATACAAAAACAAAAATTGTCAATAATGGCTATAAGTCATGAAAATGAATTGGGTAGATGTTTAGAGGGACCTACGCATGGATTGCAAAGGCCCACCCCCAAGGCTCAAATTTGATTAATTTTGAACCATGTTTTAGTTGATTGATTGATTTTAATTCCATGTCTATTTTGTCATGTATGGATGTTTCTTTTCATTGTACGTACCTAGCTTAATTTTAGGTACGTACCTAGCTTAATTTTAGGTTAGGACTAGACTAGGTCCTTGGAGATTGAAGATCATCAAAACATGAAGACCATGAAAGTTGATGTCTCTTCCAACCATATTTTTGTACTAATCATCCCTGATACATGTCTTGGGTTCCTTTATTTGTATAAACACCCGACAACTTGTGGGTTCTTTCCTTTCCTTTTCTTTTATTTCTTTTAAATTTTTAGGATTGCATGATAGATTTATTGTTTTACTTGATTGTTTACTTACTGCCTTGTACTTTAAATCAAACAAGTGCTCTTTTTTCTTTTTTAATCTTTCTTAGAAATAAAAGACGAAAATGAACATCCACGTGTGATCACTTAGTTTAGGATTATTGACCCGAAAAAGTAAAAAGACATGAATGATCACCATAGGAAACACAACATACTATTAGGAACTGAAAGACACTTATAGAAATATTAATGTAACCCAAGTCTCCGAACCTAGATATCCAATTGCGTAAAAATTGAGGGACAATTCCTAACTCTCGATTGGGTTTTCTAGTTGACCCCCAAAAACGAGGCTAGTGGCGACTCCCGCCTTAATTTTTAGGTTGTCTTAAATAATTATAACTTTTAATAAACCTATCATGCGGGGTATGAACCTTAGGAAAAGGTTCATAATCATGATTTAGTATACTTGATATAGCAGTACCCCAAAGGATGAAGTGATGCAATCCTTATGGGCGAAGACATACTATCAGGAGGGCTACTTAATCGAAATACCCTTAAACTCACCTTTACATCCAGTTTCCTTTCGATCGACAATCAAGAGGGCTATTATGCCATCCTTTTGGTCATCTAGATTTTACATCCAGTTTCCTTTTGACCTTAAAATTGTCGATCAAGATGTGTCACAACGTCGAGGTTGGGTCACAACAAATTCTGCTGTCATGTGAGGTACGAGCTTTGGAGAGCTTGCAACTGCGGTCAAGCAAACTCACAAAAGTTCATTCCAAAAGGCGAGGTGATGACGTGTCATCTTACATAGCTTATAGTTTTTAATTTGTTAGAAAACTATTCTAATAAATTTAAAACAAGATAAATATATATAAATAAAGAAAAGGAAAATAAGATTTTGTGAAAAATAATATAAACTAAATAAAAAAGACATACAAATTTCGACAAAGGAAAGCAACAAAAATTGAAATATTGCAACCCTTGTCACTTGTGGCCACTATGGTGACTGCCTCTAGGCAACATGAAGCGGGTTAGGGACCCCGACGAGATTTGTTGGGTGCAAATAATAGTTCTATAAACTATTAGGCTATATTTAGTCATCTAGATTTCTATCCAAGTATAAGATTGGATAGTATAGGATATGAAATTTAGATATTTTGCTATATCCTATCCATTATTTGACGAATCACAATAATAAAGTCGGGTATATTCATATTATATCATATACATTATTTGATATAAATATCATATCAGTTAAATGAATATCAACGTTCACAAATAGAGACAAAAAAATTCTCTCGCAACACTCTTGCCTATTTTATTTTTATTTGCCTTTTTTTTTCCTCTCTTTTTTTAATTATTTTCCTTTTTATTTCATTTTCCCTTCCATCGTTCTCAAATAAAATTTTATTAAATAGTAAGCTATACAGATATACCTAAAATACTAAAATATGTATTAAATATAAATATAATATAAATATATATAAATATTATAAGATAGAATTAACTTAAAATACATAAATAATAACAAGATTAAATTGAAAAACTAAATTTTTATTTTTTATTATTTGAATTTCTTATATTAGAATTTAAATATTATTTACATCGAAATATAATTTTATTTTATTAATTTAAAAATTTGTTAATCGAGAAAAACAATTTTCCTATTATGGATATTAAAAATCCTATCTACTCTTATCCCACCTTTCCCAATGGATAATTTTATTTGGGCTATATCCCTATTATATTTGATTTTATCTTTTCTTGAGTAGGCACCAAACGCAAGATAAGATAATTTTATCTTATTTCGAATTTTATCCCGACTATCAAATGAGGCCTTAGTTCTAAGTGAGAGGATAAAAATCAACACTACGACAAAACCACTTACTTAATATGAATAATGGGGTCTTGTTCTTTTTTAAGCTTTTAGCCGAAATGGTGTTTGATGGAGAATGAGGGAGGATTTTTCATTATGCTTCAAAAGACAAAAAATAAAGTATTACAGTGTTGCTATTTCAAGTCAACATGACACGCTGAGAATCCACATAGTTTTCTCCACCGGCTGTATTTCATTTAAATTAATGAATGAAAGGTTGACATAAACATATTAAGATATAATAGGGATTTAATTGGACTAATTAAAAGTTTCGGGACAGTGGTGAACATTACTCAAAATTGATTTAATTGAATCAACCGGAAGTTCAAATATGACACTGCATATCAATAAAAGTTCACATATTGCTAGTACTATTATCTTTTACAGCAACAGAAACTACATGTTCTTTACATCTCATATCAGAGAAGGCAAGAGATGTCAATCCACTGCATTTTGCAAATTCACTTCCTGATCACTCGGTAAAAGGATGGAAATAATTGTGAAATGGGATCTCCGCAGAAGTCTTCCCATAATTATTTCTGGTACCACGACTTCAAACTATAAGCATCGCACTATTCCTATGATGTTCATAGAGAAGCTAGCTCTGCAGTGAAAATAAATAATCACCTGGCTGGGCTTAGTGAGAACTAAGAAGATATTCAAAAGGCGATCATCATTATAATTGAAAACCAAATAGAATAAGCACATGAAAACTTCAAATCTTACCATCTCCTGAAATGCTCCAAATTTTTTGACGTTAAGATCACGAAGTTGCTCTAAGCTTACTGCAGAGAGTGGCATATCCAGGGGTACTTGAAAGCAAAGCTCACGTGAGACCTGTCGCATGGTAGGTCGAAGCCTCGGATCGTCTTGCAAGCACTTGAACGCTAGCTTGGCAATCAAGACCACGTCTTGCGCATCTCGAAGGCCAAGTCTAGAAGGCGAGAGACGTTGATCCAACACATCCTTCAACATCATTGACTCAGCTTGGGCGGACGATGAACATTCTCGAGAGATATGGTCTCCTGGATGCTTTCCCATGATTGTCTCTAATGCGATGACTCCAAAGCTATACACATCGCACTTTTCGGTAGGAACAATGGAATAAGCTAGCTCTGCAAGCGGAGAATCCACTGTTTTTTTAATCTCGATTACAAGTTGTATTCAAGTCGACAACATTAATTCCCATGATGTGACGTGTGACGATTACAAGTACAGATTTCCACTTAATCAACTCCTACAACATTGATTTGAGTATGGGAGTTTATTCTTTGGCAAAAATATAAAAAATTTGTTCGCCCCTTAAAATACGGGCATCTTCTAGGTAATGCAAACTTAATATCCTTGAAATGGATTGATTATGATCTTTTTCTCATTTGCCAATTTTTAATTATGAGGAAAATCGAAAAGCATTTTCATCAAGACTGAACTTGAAAGCTCTAAATAAATACACCAAAATTTCCATGATACCTTTAAATAACTAATGAACTACACTAAACTAGTAAATTTTCCATAATAGAAGCAAGAGACCTAATGCCATCAAAATTTGAACAAAAGTTTGTGAAGTACCTGGAGCGATATACCCGATGGTACCAGCAATAGCCGTCCAGTTTGATGAATCTGGCCTCAAAAGTCTTGCAGTGCCAAAATCAGAAACATGAGCCTCATAATCACGATCCAATAAAATGTTGTTACTAGTCAAGTCTCGATGAATCAATGGAGGAGAACATTCGTGATGCATATAGGACAATGCATCCGCAACTCCTCGAACCACACTTATCCTCTTGTCCCATTGAAATTCTATGGCTCTCTGATCATCTTTCAAAGTTGTTCTCAAGCTTCCTCTTTCCATGTACTCATACACCAAAAAACAGTGTTGGGGATGGGAACAGAAGCCATAAAATTTCACAATGTTTCGATGACGTATATTTGTCAAGGCTTGAATTTCCTTTTCAAATAATATCAAATCAACAACCTCAGTATCTTCTTGGGATGACAAGGTTTGCTTGATAGCAAACGTTTGACCTTCTGATATCTCGGCTTTGTAAACAATTCCATATGCTCCTTCACCCACATAGTACTTGGAGTCAAATCCTTCCGTGGCCTCAATAATTCGATTATAGAAAACTTTGCCATCATAACTCAAAATACTCATGAAATCCAAATCATTTACCCTTTCATTATTTTTTCTCTTCATAATCCTTCTTTGACAATGATTGATGATTGCAAAAACAACAACAATCAAGGCACAAGAGAGAAAAAGAAGCCCCAACAATGAGATAATGAGAATAATTATGATTCTGGCTCTAGCATGTTGATTACGTTTCTTGATCCCGATAGAAGTGCAATTCGGTAAACCAACAACATTTCCACAAAGCCCTTTGTTATGCTTAATTGCCTCAAATGGAGCCTCATTGAAAGCCTTGACATTAGGGAGAGGACCTTCTAGGTAATTGTAGGATACATCAATAGAAGTCAAGGCCAACATATCATGAAAAGCATGTGGGATGTAACCAGATAGGCTATTGTGGGAGATATTTAGAATTTGCAAGTATCTCAGTATCGCAAGCTCTCTTGGTATATGTTCTGACAAAATATTATAGCTCAGATCAAGAATCTCGAGAGATTGTATGTTGCCTATCTTAGGAGGAATGCTTCTCCGAAATTTGTTCCTGCTCAAGTTCAAGCTCAACAAGCTTTTGCATGAGCCTAGCAGCACCGGTATCGATCCATTCAAATTGTTTGATGCTAAGTTTAGATGCATCAGAATAGGTAAAAGCCCAATCTCAATGGGGACATTTCCCGTGATGGCATTGCTGCTTAGGTCGAGTTCTAACAACATTAATAGGTTTCCCATTTCCCTTGGAATCTCCCCGCTCAAATTATTTGAAGAAAGGTCTAATAACTGTAATTGAGCCATCCTTCCAAATATTACGGGAATCGCACCAAAGAGGTTGTTGTTCGATATCCTTAAGCTCATCAAATTATGACAATGCTCCCATTTCCATGAAAGTTCGCCTCTCAAATGATTGTGGCTCAAGTCCATATAATTTAGATGCGGATATATTTCGAAAGCATCTGTTATGTTTCCAATGAGTTGGTTTTTGTCAAGCCTCAATCTGATTAATGTGCTGCAGTTCTTTAGGCTCGTAGGGATGGGACCCGTGAAATGATTATTGGAGATGGTGAAATTTTGCAGTGATCTCCCTAGACATACATCTTCTGGTAGTTCCCCCTCTAGGTCATTATCATGTAGTTGCAAAAAAGTCAACCGTGTTAACTTATTGAATTCGGAAGGCAAGGAACCGAAGAATTTATTGTTGCCAAGGTCCAATTCAGTTAGATTGGCCAAGCTTCCAATTGATGCAGGGATTTGACCGGTCATATTATTAAATGAAAAAAGTAAACTTTGAAGAGAAGTGAGCCTCCCGATTTCTGAAGGTATGGGTCCTGAAAGTTCATTATTTTGAAGGTGAAGAGAAGATAAACTTATCAAGTTTCCAATGGAACTAGGAATTGAGCCGTTGAGATTGTTAATTGCTAGGTCAAGTGTAATAAGAGAAGTGAGCCTCCAGATTTCTGAAGGTATGGGTCCGGAAAGTCCATTTTGCCATATGTAAAGAATTTTCAAATTCTTCAAGTCACCTATTTCTCTTGGAATGGAACCGGAAATATAATTGTGGTAAATGCTTAATTCAGTTAAATTGCCTAATTTTCCAAGAGAAGTAGGAATGGTCCCTGAAAGTTGGTTTTCCCATAGATAAAGATGAATCAGGTTGCTCAAGTTCCCCAATGAAATAGGGATAGGACCGATGAACTTGTTCCTGGAAAAATCAAGTCTCGAAAGAAAATCCAACTGTCCAATCTCTTGAGGGATATGTCCACTTAGGTTGTTTGCATATAGGTACAAATAATGAAGACTCTTGAGCATACCTAAACTTGGAGGAATGTCACCAGATAGTTCATTGAAGCAAAGATCAAGATAGTTGAGTTTGGAAAGGTTACCAATACTTGAGGGAATGAAGCCATAGATCGAGTTGTTGGCAAGTTCAAAGCTGACCACACTGGTTAAGCGTGAGAAGTCGAGGCCATCTAGAGTTCCTCTCAAGCCGAGATGGGAAAGACTTAGATTGGTAATGGCTCCAAAGTCATCACAAGCAACACCGGAAAAGCTGCAAGGATTGTCATCGTGCCATGAAGAGAGGAGAGACCAGCTACAGTTGTCAAGAGTAGATTTCCAATTCAGGAGGGCCTCTGCTCCATCCTTATTATTAGTCATGTGGATAGTGGAGAAAGAAGTGGAGGGAGTAGAAATGCTTGCACCAATAAATGAAGTGGTGCCTACCAAAAAGAGCGAGAAGAAGAAGATAGCTAAAGGAGACTGGGTGGACGACAAAAAGGAAGAAACCATGATTTGGGGGATGTTGGGTTTTGGGAGGTGCGAGATGGTTCAAATCACTTATAGATTGGAAGATCGCTCCCCAAAAGCCTCTATCGAGGACAGTTCCAATTATAGTTGGACCGCGTTTTACGGAGAATGAGTCCTTCTCATTGACGACATATTTGCAAAATAAAAAGTCTTTCCCCTTTTTCAGCCAGCTTAGCGTGCACCGTGGGGGATGATGAGTGAATTGTGCAGAAACTCAGAAGTCTCAATCATGGATCATGCTTGACTTACTTTTTCAAGTCTTTTTTGAAATTGATGGTATAATTGCAAGATGAAATGTCTTTCCCCTTTTTCAGTCAGCTTAGCGTGCCCCGTGGGAGATGATGAGTGAATTGCGCAGAGCCACATAAGTCTCAGTTGTTGGTCATGCTTACTTACTTTTTCAAGTCCTCTTTGAAATTGACATGGCCCTCTCGCGTGGGGGCTACCCGGGCCTTTTCATTTCCCTGAACCCAGCCTAGTATGCTAGGAGAATGGCTTCACGGGGATCCAAGGTGGGCTCCCCTCCCTTTGGAGGGGTTGGCGAGGAAGCCCAATGGGGACGTTATCCCATAATCCCAGTTAAACCCCTTATTGGGGCTAACTGGGCACTCTGGAATGCCCGATTTAGGGTGGAGCCGTTTAAGAACTTACTCAGGTCCAAGTCCTCTTTGAAATTGACATGTCAACTATATTTGTGGAAAATGAAGTCCTGATCGTGGGTTTCGAACAAAGAAAGAAAGAAAGAAAGTCCGGATCGTGGGTGGCTGTATGGTTCAAAATTGACACTCAGATTTTGGGTAGATGAGTGGGGTATTGAAGAGGAATATACACTATGTGGGATTTTTTTTCCAAACAATAATTTGTAGAAATTGACCAAATTTTGATCGTGCATAATTTTTCCATCTGACATTGGACTCGGCTCCAATTCTGGCGAAACGGTTCTATGACGTGCAGGTGAGAAAGATTCGAGTCATTAGTCTGTGTAGAGAGCTCGGATCGCCTTTTGCAGAGTAATATTTATGCTTCCCTGAGAAAACAAAGCAGCAACAAGAATGTGAATAGGATATTTCAAGAGAACCTAGGCCTCCAATACTAGAACAAGAATTTTGGGAAAACTAATGTGAGTTATGTCGGTTGTATTCAAATAATCGACATAGTACCTTCCATGTACTATAACGATAGCTCTCTACTTAACATGATCCATGAATGAGAAGTACAGTAATGGTCCAACTAAATAAAAATGGGCTAATGTCAAATTCACATGGAACAAAATGTAAATGAGAGAAATATCAATGCAGTTATGAAGTGCTGCTTCTTAGCCAAGAATTGAAATGGAAATGCTACTTTTCCAAATTTAGGAGAAAATGACTTCTGATTTGTTTAGCGGATGAGGCTGATCTGATTAAATTTTGGACTTTACTAGAGAGACACAGCTGAGAAAATGAAAGGCCGGATCAAAAGTTGGACTTAGTTTGACGTTGATAACATAAACCTCAGGCAAAAATATCTTCTTTTTTTCCATTGCCGCGATGATAATAGAGAATGTGTTTTATATGACAAAAATATCAAGTGGGATGAAATAAAATATAATCAATCAATCAAAAGTGAAATATATGCACATAGGGTGAGAAGTAGGACGAGATTCGTGGGCAATCATGATCGTCCAATCACACCGTGTTTCACCGCCATGAAGTTTTATCCATCACATAAACTGCATTTTCACTATCATGACACGTGTATATTTTCACACTAAGTAATCGTCACATGCCAACTTTTGAAATCCGTTCGTCGAGGGTTTCTTTTGCACTGGCGGTGTTTCTTTTGAAATCCGACATTTAGAAAAAAAGCCAATCATTCTCGTACAATTCTTTCTTGTTTAATAACACATTTTAGATCTTTCTTAATAAGTAAGTCAAATTTGATAATTGCCCGTGTAATTAATTTCTCTCTTTGATAATCTAGCTACTAGTCAGACACTTTAATCTAATCTTGATTGATTGCCAAAGCGTTACCGATCCGTAAAAGAATGTGAGGGCAGCTCATGGAGAAAGGAGTAGCTGGAATCTTTCATGGAGACAACATTGGCCCCGCAACATTTGTGTTTTCTTTTCCTCTTTCTGTTTTTGATAGGCTTCTCGTACATGATCAGAGGCAAGAAAGACGGAGTCTCCAGCAATTTTTCGCTTTTTCAGATGGATTCACACTAACAGTAACTACAGAAAACTCTGCTAGTAAAAAATATTTACACAAACGATCTTATATGTCGTTGATTTGACAAAAAAAAAATGCAAGAGTCATAATCCTCAAATTAAGAGTTGTTTCGAACTTTATATTTTTGGAATGACTATTTAGGAAATCCTCGTGAACAAAACCTTATAAGATGGTATTTACATGAAATTTCCTCATTCTTATTATTAAGCAAGTTCCCAAGAGTGCTTAATTGATCAATGATTAAAGTTTCATATTTCATTTATTTTTTTTGTTTGTTTGGGGGATATACATCGATCAATTCCGGTCGTATATAATTTCCGTCATAATCCTCAAATCAAGAATGGATTAGGCCATGGCCATTTGCACTTTCTCAGGTTACTGTTCATCCTTCTCTCCCAAAGCTTGGGCTCGTGTCTACTGTTCATCTGCCGTGGGATTTGCTGATCCCAAGCGATCCGGCCGTCCGTTGGCACTGTCCTTTGGAGGCCAAACACGTCTTGACTTGATCTACACCTCCACCGTAGCTTTTCCCCTAGTACGCCCCCTACGGACCTCAATGTCCAGCTTCAATTAGGGCTTCGTGGGTTTCACCATGGAATTGTCTACACGTATTTCGGCCCCTTCGACTTATGTGTGTGAAGGCCAAGTGGGGTCTGGCAAAGCCCACCAAGTTGTTGTTGGTGGACGTGGCCGTAGCCATAGTAAGCTCTCCACTTTCCCTGCTCAACCCTATGCCCAGCGTTCTTCTGTAGAGAACTTGGCCCCCCGACTGATGTAGATGTAGGCTAGACGGAAGGCCACTCAGACCCATCCAAGGCCCCTCAAGGTGTGGATGGTAGAAGGGAACGGAGTCGAGGCAGGCCCATCACATATCTCCTCAGGCCCATGCCCAACAACCAAGGGGCTCTAAACCCCCTCCTACTCGTTCTTAGGCCAATGTCACCAAGACGGTTGTGAAAGGGTATGATCTCTCTTGTATATCCCCTACTTTGATTGATGATAAACCTGTGGTAAATTTATCAGATGAGATCTTACAAGCCATTGGCCCAAAGTGGCATGAATGTATTGTTGGGTACTTTGTTGGGAAGAGACTCTCATTCAAGCTTATTGAAGTAGCATTGAAGCATGCTTGGGGACAGCATATTGCTGATATTATGGCTAACAACCAAGGTTTCTATTTCTTCCACGTCCTGGACCAAGATTTCTGTAGGAAAATTTTGGATGGGGGTCCATTAACTGTGGCCAGGGTCCCACTTATCCTTCAACAATGGCACCCTTTTCTTGAGTTAAAGAAGGACAACCACTCCTCTATTCCGGTATGATTCAGGTTGAAAAACATCCCTTATGCCTTCTAGTCTGCTCAAGGAATAAGTGCAGTGGCGAGTGCTATTAGTAAACCTCTATACGTTGATCTTAGAATTGAGCAAGTGAAGATGATCTCATTTGCTAGGGTATGCATGGAGATATCCGCCAAGAAACCACGTTGTGACTCGATGGATATTATATCAAATGGGGAAACCCATACTGTGGCTGTTGAGTATGAATGGAGGCTTGTCTCATGCCCAACTTGTGGCACATTTGGCCACAAATGTTAGGCCCAAGTAATCCCCTCGGATCCTGTCATGGCCACTTAGCTAGCTCCAGCCCGTGATGTCCCCTCCACCCAGAGCTTGGTTCTTGCCATTCCTCCATATTCGGCCTCTATTCCATGTACCTTTGAGGAAGGTTGGAAGCAAGCCCGGCTAAATAAGAAAAAGCCTTCATACAGGCCAAAGGAAGCAGACCCTACCCCTTCTTTGAAGTTAGGTGATGCAACTCCTAGTGTAGCATAACCGCCTGCTTATAGAATGGAACTGAGGAAGCAGCAGTGGCCACAAATTTGTGATGGTGTGGCTCCACCCCTTTTCGCCAGTACACCTCATCCAATGGACTCCACCACCCTAGTTGCTTTGTCTAGTGTAGAGGAAGACTTTGAGGAAGATGCAAGTTATCCAAGCAGTTCCAATGAGTAGGGCTACCTGTTGGACAATTCCCCTCTTCCATAAGAATAAACTCCAAATGATTCTAATCTTGCTTCTGTCAAGCCTATTCCCTAGTATGCTAAGCCTAGACAAGATCCAAACCTAGTTCCAACGCCTTCGGCTCCTAAATCTTCTGCCCAGAAGTAGGTGGCTAGTAGGCGGTGAGCGAGTAGGTGGCAAGCGGGCAGGCGACAGTAATCTTCTTGTCCATCTATGTGTGTGTGTGTGTGTGTTTATATATACATATATATGAATATAGGTGTATGGAATATTATGGATCTTGTGGGTCCCGTAAGACAAGTAGAAGTCAGAAGCCTTGTTTGTTCCAATAGTTCCTGCCTATGAAGCACGGACACGTTGACATGATCGGACAGGCGTTGACCGTGTGTCCGACTTTCCGACACGCGTTGACCGCGTGTCCGACTTTCTGACACGCTGTCAACATTTCTCGACACATGTGTCCGGAAGACTAATGGAGGGTGGAGGCCAAGGAGGGCAAGGGAGCAGAGGCCGTGAGCGATGGCGAGAGACGGCTAGAGAAAGAGCTGAATAGAGAGAAAGAAGAGAGAGAGAAAGCAAACTCCCGTCGGCGAGACGAAGCCACGCAACGGACCACCGTGACGGCGAGAGACAGCGAGAGAGAGCAGCCACCACTGTTGCGATGGATCGAGGTGAGGAGGATGAGGAGAAGGATCAAGAGGAAGAGGAGAGGAAGGGGGTCGTGCGGAGAGGAAGGTGGTCGTGCGGCGAGGAGGAGGAGGAGAAAGATCGAGAGGAAGAGGAGAGGAAGGGGTCGTGCGACATGAGGCGTGCGGTGAGCGGCGAGAAGGAGGAGGAAAATTTTGCTAGGGTTTTTATGAGGGAATAAAAAGTAATAAAAAAAATGGGGGACGATGGAGGGAAATGGATGAAGGAAGTGGTGTGAACTTTGAGTTTTGGGGGAGGGGAAGTGATAGGTTGATAGCCTGTTTGTCATTGGTGGGGGAGGGAAAAAATGTAAAATAAATTTGGGGTGGAGGGAAATGGACGAAGGAAAAAAGGGGTGGATTTTGGGGATTTTTTTTTAATGGGAAAATCAAATAAATGAGATTAACAAATAATTTCGAAAAATAAAAGTATTGAATTTTGAATAATGATAAATTTTGATTATTATCGAAAATTATGGATTTATTTAAATAAATTGATTCTAATTTTTTATTTATTAATTATTAGTTTCATCAATAACTTTTGTTAAAGGTAAAAACATGTTTCGCATTAACTATAAATATATGTTTTGAATTTTTAATGAATTGATTTATTAATATTATTAGTGTATTTATTATAGGCTCTTTTTTAATTAATTAATTAATTATTTATGAATTTGAATGAAATTAATTAAAAATAAAAATATTCATTTAATATACAACGTGTCGCAATGTGTCGGAATTCTCTATTTTTTAGAAATGACGTGTTGACATGTCGTGTCGGACACTCGTGTCATGTCGCGTGTCAGTGCTACATAGGTTCATGCTTCCCTCTTTTTGTCCATCTTAGCGGGTTTGTTGTCAAGTAGGAAATGGTTCTCAAACTATGATTATTCCCCTAGAGGGAGGATTTGGGTTGGTTGGAATCCGTTTCTAATGAATTTTGATGTGTTTTCGTCCAATGCCCGAGCTATACATGGCAAGCTTAGGTCTTTAAATACAAGGGTTGTTTTTTGCCATTCTGTCATATATGCGGAGCACACTCTCATCTATCGGCGGCCTTTATGGGAAGAGCTTTCTCTTTTCAGTTCTAGTATACTGGACCTTCCTTGGTTGGTGGCGGGGGATTTCAATGCTATTTGAGACCTCTCGGACCTTAGAGGGAGTTAGGATACTTGGCTGCCTTCTTATGATGAATTCAGGTTTTGCTTAGCCCGAGCGGAACTAGAGAACCTGAGGTATTTGGGCCACCGATTCACTTGGTCTTCTTCTATCCTTGCTTCAAGCATTTTTTTATCACACTCCTATGGTCATCAGAGTAATGGCTCCATCTACCTCCAGAAAACCCTTCAAGTCTTTCAACTTTTTGATGAAACACCCGGCTTTTCATGCAACTGTTACTTAGGTGTGGAAAAACCAAGGGGTGGGTACCCCCATGTTCAAGCTTTGCTGCAAGTTAAGAACCTTGAAAGGCCGCCTCAAGCAGCTCAACAAGGAGTCCTACTATGATATCTCTATTAGAATGGCAACGCAAGGCAAGCCTTACGGCTCACGCAGGATGCTCTCCAGTAAGACCCCAACAACAGCTCTTTTACGAATCTGGAAAGGATTCAGCTCCGGACCTTCACCAACCTTTGGCTTCAAGAGGAGTCCTTCTATAGATAGAATCCTGAGTTCGTTGGTTGAAGGAAGGTGACCAGAACACCAAATTCTTTCACCATTCTGTCAACAAAAGACATCTGAGGAATATAATTATCTCGGTGGTGGACAATTCTGGCAATATAGTGACTGATCTTGGCATGGTGCGACATGTATTTGTATCTCACTTTAAGGACCTCTTGGCTCTATCTACTCTACCTTCTCGGCCAACACTACATGAGATTCAAGAGGTACTTCGGCATTCTTTGAGTGCGGAGCAAGTACGTACCCTTGCTTGTCCTGTTTCTGAGATGGAAATCCATGACACCATATTCTCCTTAGCTGTCGGCAAGGCTCCCAGTCTGGATGGTTTCAACGTTGATTTCTTTAAATCCAACTAGGATATAATAGGACCCTTGGTCTTGGAAACGGTCAAGGACTTCTTTATCTCCGGGAATTTATTACATGAGGTAAATAATACAATCATAGCCCTTGTGCCCAAAGTTCTTAATGCTTCTTTAGTGTCTAACTATAGACTGATTGCTTGCTGCAACACGATTTACAAATGGATCACCAAGATCATAGCCAATAGATTGGCGGCTATCCTTCCAACTATTATTGATACTCCTCAGAATGCCTTTGTCAAAGGTCATAGAATCAATGATAATATCCTGCTGGCCTAGGACCTTTTTAGTGACTTTCACATTGATCCATACTTACCAAAATGTGCTATCAAGGTAGATTTTCAGAAAGACTATGATACCATTGATTGGGACTTCTTGGAATTAATTCTCCATGCATTTTGGTTTTCCTAATCATTTGATTGGACTGATTATGAGATGCGTACATACCCCTAAGTTCTCCATTTTTATCAACGGGGAGCTTCATGGGTTTTTTCCTAGTGGATGTGGCTTACACCAAGGAGATCCCATGTCTCCTTACTTATTTACTTTGGCGATAGAGGTACTCTCGGGCATTCTAATTCTTCAGTCTAGACGACCGGGCTTCAAATACTTCTGGAGGTGTAAAGCGACAGGCCTTTCTCATCTATTCTTTGTAGATGATGCTTTCCTCTTCTGTGTGTGAAAGCTAGTATGAGCACATAGAGGGGGGTGAATAGGTGCAAAAACAAATTTCCCGAGAGAAGTGTGCAACACTAATCAACAATAGATTATGAAAAGGAAATTATGCTCTTGTAAATAAATTAAGTTACGATCAAAGTAAAAGAGCTTAGGGAAGAGAATAAGAACACAGAGTTTATAGTGGTTTGGCTTAATCCAAGCCTACGTCCATTCTTCCGCACTGACAGCCCACTGGCTGGATTTCACTATGAATCAAAAGAGTTGTTACAGTAAAGCTCTTCCTTGATTCCATAGCATAAAGACTTTGCTACACTTCCTCAAGGTCTCACAAAGATATAGACTCTCTTTTGAGTACAAGATTTCGTTCAACAAATGAATTGACTAAGAACAAGAAGCTTTAGACTTTGGAATTCTTCTATCGCGCACACACTTGAACAACTGAAACGTCTTCCTTATATACTCCTTCATGCCATCACACCCGTTGGCACTTACCAAAGGAGTTCTTCCAATCTACCCGTCGGACAAAATCAATTAGGAAGATTTCGAGTTATTTAAGGAATATGACGATAGCCCACCAATCCTGCTCGCCCATACAATTAGGATCTAGGTTTCCATAAGTAAAACCTTCCAAGTATACTTTACCAATCAACGGATCCAAAATCCCTGAATCAATCTCAATTTGAATAATGGATTCCGACATGATGTATCCAACCAAGAGATCTTCTCCAATCGATAGAATCAAATCCTTAACGAAACATTCAGTTCTGGATAAGCCTTCTTCAACGGTCTAGAAATTGTCAATGAGGATAGAGAGTCTTGAGTCTGGCAATTCGGAGGTCTTCAGACTTTGATGGAAGAGTCTGCAAGTCTTCAAACTAGACTGATGGAAACGTTTTGCCAACTTCAAAACACTCAAGGAAGTTTTCTCCAACACTGTGAAGTGAATTTAGCATATGTCTCTTACTTTAACAACGGGCTCCTTATCTTCCCTTCTTAGAGTGGCTTGAAACCTAACTTGAATAAAAGTGATGTTTTCCTTGTAGGTGGAACCAGTTTAACTCGTGCCTAAATTATTCAGGTTCTCGGCTTTAGGGAGGGCTCTCTACCTGTTCGATACCTAGAGTTCCCATCATCACATCACGTCTTCGTAAGTCTGACTGTAATGCCCTGGTCAACCTTTTAACTTCAAGAGTGCAATCCTGGATACAATGCTTTCTTTTGTTTGCTGGCCACCTTCAGCTTATTAGGTCAGTTCTCCACTCCATACAAGTATTTTGGTCTAGTGTCTTCATGTTACCTAGAACAATATTGGACCGAATAGAACAAATTTTCCAACAATTTCTCTGGAAAGGTCTGGGCCTTGGGTTTGGAGGTGCGAAAATCGCGTGGGATGACGTATGCCTCCTGAAAGAAGGAGGACTTGGCATTCACAAGCTCCGCAACTATAACACTATGGCCATGCTGAAACATATATGGATTCTCTTCACGGATAAGGAATCCCTTAGGTGTAAGTGGATTCACTCCACCTACTTAAAAATAAGAACTTATGGGTAGTTATGAAGCCAAGGTTTTGCTCATGGGCTTGGAGGAAGTTACTTGATCTTAGGAAGAACTTCCAGCATTGCTTCAATTGGCGGGTTCTATGGTTCGACCCTTGGCATCCACGTGGATCCTTAAATATGTTCTTCTTGGACACTTTTATTTACTGCTTGGGTCTTTCTAGGCAGGCTAAGGTTGCAGATTTATTTTCTACACCAGGCCAAGCAACCAAGGCCATCCTCCAATCATGGATGCATCCACTCCCATCGCTTGCACTTTTCCCTGACAAGTTTACTTGGTTGGAGCACTCCTCGGGAACGTTCTCCATTGCATCTACTTGGGAAGCAATATGTCGAAAAGGCAACTTGGTCTTGCGGTACTCGTTTGTTTGGAATAGGACGCTCGTCCCCCGGTGCCAATTCCTTCTATGGCTCATTACAAGAAATAGGCTTCCTAGCCAGGTTTTTTTATTGTCTTATGGTAGAATTGCAGATGTGTCATGTGTCCTTTGCAACTCAAGACCAGACTCTATCAACCATCTTTTTTTGGTTGCCATGTCTCTACTGCCCTTGCTTCATTTTGGGCTGCTAAGTGTAACATCCCATGGTAGAACATATAGTGGATGGATAACCTTCTTTAGGCCACTAAATTCTTCTCTGGAAGTAACTTTTATAAAGCCATTTCACAGTTCTCTTTTGGTGCTCTTTGTCATGTGATTTGGAAGACTAGGAATAATATCCTCTTCCAAGGCCAAGCCTTGTTTATTCTAGCTTTGAAGCAACATCTCATCAAAGTTGTCAAAGACAAGGCTCTCTCCTTCAACCACATTACGGATACTCCAAGGAATAGGCGGCTACAACGGTGTTGGGGTCTTGATCCCTCTATCTTCTCTCTCGAGGCGTTTGATCTTCCTATGTAATCTTTGTTTTGAGAGTTGCTACATTGTGTCAGGTTTCCTCTTAGCTTGCTTGAGGGTTGTCATTGTCTTGAGGTGTAGGTAGGTGCACTCAGCGAAGTTGGGGGGTTAGTTCTAGCCATTTTCTTCGGAGGTTATTTGCTGCTGTTGTGGTTGGGAGGACTTAGCGAAGTTGGGGGCTAGATCTAGTTCTTCGGAGGTTGTTGTCACTTGTGTGAGGGTTGCCACTGTTTGTTGTCTAGTTTCCCTTTCCTCTTTCCCTTCTTGTTTGTGCCACTATTTGGTTGGTCCTACCACTGTTTGGTTGTTTCGTTGCCGTTGTTTTGGCAGCTTGTGTTTCCATTTCTTCTTGACACCCTTCCACTCCTTATGACACGTTTTTCATTATGAGTGTAAGTTTTTTGGTGCTGTGAACCCCTGCTATATAGTTTTGGTTAAAAGTCAATATATTACTTACCTTACCAAAAAAAAAAAAAAAAAAAGAGGATGGATTAGGCCATCTGCATATAATTTTTGGCAATGCGTACTCTATTTCTTCTATGAAGATTATAAGACGTAATTAATTCAGCACTCAACAAATGTGACACCCTCGATCTAACCCCGATTTTCAAAACAATTCCAACTGTGGCAAGTCTTTGAAGTGGGATTTCGATGACGAGCGGTAGACCATGAAAACGTCAAGAAGGCTATTATGGGGCATAAACTTGATTTCTCATTGTGGAATACTAAAATTCGTGAAAGTGGAAACAGGTCGTAAACGATGACTCAAGTAGGCCCAAGCCTGCATTGGATAGCCCAATGGGCCTAAGCCTGCATTGGATAGCCCAATGGGCCTAAGCCCGCATTGGATTGCCCAATAGGGCCACGCCCATGTTGGGCAGCCCAAGGCCCCATGCCAAAGGAGATGAGCGGCCCAAGAGGACCATGGACCTCTTAGCCCACCTTAGCCTTATGAGATCTAAGCATTTAATGTACACATGTGCATGAATAGTGCCCAAATCTCATTGTAAAGACCAAATTGACATCTCTTCAAAGCTAAAGACCAAGGGGCAAGAGTGAAATTGGCCAAGGAAGGGGGCGGCCACAAGCTTGGAGAAAATTAGATGGAACAACCTAGCCTAGTCTAAAGCTTAACCTAGACCTATTAGCCCATGTGTAAATATCTCTTTATTAATGACTTGGATCTTTCTTCTTCAAGAGGAAATCCCATAGTTAGATGAGAGGATTTCATAGGATTGGATAGTATTAAACATTAATGACCAAATCTCCCTCATTCTCTCTCTCTACCCCAAAACCCACAACCACCACCTCTCTTTTTCTTCTCTCATTTGTTCACTCTGGCACTCACTCTCATCTTTCCTCTCCCTTTTGAGCTTGGCCAAACCACCACCCTCTCCATTCCATCTCCTTTGCATGCTTTTTCCTCTCATTCCCTCACCGACCACCATCCACCACACACACCCGTCGTTGAACCGCAGTTCTTGTCACCATACCAAATCGTAGAGTCAAGGAGGAAGCTATCTAGCCTCACCACAACCTCCCTCTCCTCTTTTCTCTCAGTTTGGTTC
The DNA here is from genome assembly GCA_014182385.1 of Eucalyptus viminalis. NCBI lineage: Eukaryota > Viridiplantae > Streptophyta > Magnoliopsida > Myrtales > Myrtaceae > Eucalyptus > Eucalyptus viminalis. The sequence continues at coordinate 29,950,547 of CM024536.1, forward strand.
CCCCATGAAGCCCAAAGGCTATTTGCCTGCCTTACCACCGTTGTACCTCCTCCATGACGCCATCCAGCCCTTCATCGAGAGCTGTGGAGGCATGACCGACCATCGTCGATGCCCGTCCAGCCTTGCCATTCCTCCCTCATAGCTTGTCGAGTTTGGATTTGGGTATGAGTGGCTCTCTAGCCTTTGATCAGGGTTGTTGTACTTAGGACTTAGTTTAGGACTAAATTAAGGTCAAATGACACTTATATGATGTGATAAGTGGATTTAAGTGATAGATTATCATGGACTTCCGATAAGTTATCGTGATAGATTTTGGTCAGTTTCCGATAGGTTATCATGTTTTAATCGATAGGTTATCATGATAGGATATCGTGTTTACCGATAGGTTATCGTGATAGGCTATCATATTTTCCAATAGGTTATCACAATTACGACCAAAAAAAAAAAATCACAATTAGCTCTTCCAATGTTCAATAAGCTATCATTATGTGATACGTAACTTGTGATAAGTAGTTATATGATAAGTTATTATGTGGTGATAAGTGTTGTGTGAGAAGTTGTTATGCCATGTTATATTAATGTCATAAGTATATATGTGGTGATATGTGACATGTAATATGATGTTGTGGCATGTTATATTAATGGAATAAGTATGTTATATTAATGAAATAAGTTGTCAGATAGGTAATTGCAATAATCTAGACTTTAGGCAATGACTTAACTAATCCTTAATAAGTATTCTATGCTTGAGTCCCTATGATAAGATGCATCGTTAGTTGCTCAATTTGATTATAGTGCACGCTTATAGAATGGGAATTGATAAGTGTTCATGGTACTCGAGGATTGAAATCTTTTGTTATGCATGTAAAGTTATGCGAAAAGATAAAACGTGGGTATGTTTAAGTGGTACGTTGGTGTGAAACGATAATGTGATATGATGTGTAAGCATGGCATGATCGCATGTGACATGCATTATCGTATATCATATGAGCATCACACACTCGCATTAATTAATATAGAAGATGAGAAATGGGCTTGAGTTATAGTATGCTTATGTAATCACCTAAATACCCCGATGCATTTACGCAGGGAGATGGTCCGTTCTGATGTGTTTACGCGGGATGATATCCAATTTAATTCGGATGCCCCCAAGTCAACAGGATGTCGTTCCCAAATGGATTTCAGAATGAAGCTCTAGTCAACAGGATGTCGTTCACAAATGGATTTTAGAATGAAGCTCTAGTCAACAGGATGTCGTTCGCAAATGGATTTCAGAATGAAGCTCTTTAGTGGAATGACGTCTTGATACATTTACATGAGACGTTATTATGGTTGATGGGGCGAGATGATGTGCGGTTATGCTAGAAGATCATCGACCTTCAGTTTAGCCATGGCCTTGAGCATTCATAATAATCTAGATGTGTGTGTGTGTGTGTGTGTGTGGGTGTGTGGGTGTGTGTGTGTGTGTGGGTGCGCGCATGCATGAGATTGATATATGATTATGTCTAGATTGAGAAATGTGCATGAGATTGATATATGATTATGTCTAGATTATTGCATGGCGCATGTGCACGCGTGTGTGTGTGGGTGTGCGTGTGCATGCGTGCGCGCGTGCGCGCACGTGTGTGTATGTGTGTGTGTGAAGTGTGCATGAGATTGATATATGATTATGTCTAGATTGAGAAATGTGCATGAGATTGACATATGATTATGTTTAGATTATTGCATGGCATGGGTGCATGATTATAATAAATTGCACGTTCTTATGTTTGACTCCTAAGTATTGGAATTATAAGAATTGCTTATGTTCTTATGTTATGATGGCTTGAGAAGATGAGATAACCGTTCCTGCTTATAATTCAGGCAAAGCTAGAGTTGCTTTGCTATTAATTTGTCATTGATAGATAACTTGTACATTTAGGTTGTTTCCAAGGTGACTACCTCTCTACACGAGGTCTAGAAAGTTACTAATTGAGTTTTACCTCACTGATATTTGTTAAATGTTTACTGGCCCTAAGAATGTTTGAGCCCTTCCGTCAGATCAAGTTTGGGCTCCCCATTGAGCATAGCCAAGAAGTGATTGATTATCTGATTGAGGGGATTGATGCACGTTATATGCGCTACGTCATGGCTATTTGGGTCAATAAGAGACTCCCTAACTTGGTGGCTCACCGCTTTATAGCATGGCAATTTTGGATAAAGGACAATGTCCACGGGCCCATCTGAGGTTTTGATGGAACCTCGGCTACAAGAGGATCACGGGGTATTAGCTGGGATGCTATGGATGTGGATGTACTCAATGGGGCTGTGTCCAATTTAGAGATCGACCCTAATGTGATCATCCAGCTAGAGCCTTGGTATATGTAGCCGTTAGCAAGTTAGGTGGTAGTGGGGTTAGTATCACTTTTTAGAGCCACTATCGTAGTACTAGAAATGTTGGCTTACCCCGAGACCTTTTTTGGAGAAGGTCATAGCTATGCTTTTGGAATTCAATGTGGCAAAGCAAGTTGTGTTTGAGCTTGTGTGTTTAAGATATGTGTATATGGTTTGTATGATGTGATGACTATATGATGCATATGTATATATCTAAGTGTGGTTTGAACTATCCTTATTTGTTGGTTGGGTGATTTATTTTTGCTTCTGCTTGCATATATGGTCGATAATACGAATGGGTCGGTGACGCCTCTTGAGACATCACAAGCAAATAACCTAAGTGAATGATTGATAGCAAGGGATGGTGCACGTTTGGAGTGTGTCAAAGCATGACAATCCCACTTGGTTGGTATCAGAGCATGGTCATTACTTGGAATGATAAGGCGCATTGAGACCTTGGGATAGTTATATAGGAACACTTCTGCAATGCATGTGATTGCTGATTGTTTTATTGATTTGTGGTTATGAATTCTTTGGGATTGTGGATCGGCTATTTCTAGCATTGAAAGAGTAGTTTAGCCTAGATTCCAGGATACAATAAAGAAGGGCAACTCGAAGGCAAGCTAATGCCTAAGGCAGGGTGTGAGAGGATCTCATATTCAATGGGATTTGCAAGCCTTAGAAACCATTGGAAATTTGATGAGACAGTAAGCTCAACAATCGATTGATGCTGCTGTTACTGCCGTTGCTCACAACAATGCCCTGTTTGCTGGAGATGGGAATCAGAGGTTAGTGAAACAATTTATTAAGTTGAAGCGACCCTAGTTCACGAGAAAAGGGTGATCCTAAGGCTGCTACCTCATGGATTAAAGAGTTAGAGAAGGTCTTTGCATTGTTGAAGTGTACATATGAGGAAAAAGTAACCCTGGTGATTTACCAATTACAAGGAAACGCTAATGATTGGTGGGAGGCCACTCAGGGAAGAGGTTTTCCTGAAGGTACCACCTCAACTTGGGGCGCATTTGTAGAAGCATTCAATGAAAAACACTTTTCCGAGTGTGCTCGAGAGCAAAAGATGTATGAATATCTATGACTTAGCCAAAACCACATGTCTGTAGACTAGTATAAGGCCAAATTGTCAAAGTATGCTCCAAGGATGATCAAGGATCCAGTGGATCGAGCTAGAAGATTCCGAGATGAACTGAAACCTGAGATTCGCAATCTATTGGTGCCCCTAAACCTAAAGGATTACGATGAGTTTTATGAGAGGGCTCAACTGATCCAGAGGGACATGTCCAAGCAAGCAGTCGCATCTGGATCGCAATTTGCTGCTGGCAAGAATAACCATTGGTTTAGGAAGAGGCTGATGACAGGAGGAAAACACTTGATCCCTCCTAACAGGAGAAATGGCATTAGAAAGCCGATGCATAATTTAAGATGGATGCTAATTTTGTGGCAAATTTCATAGATCCGCACCATGCCCCATCAAAACTAGAGCGTGCTTCGGGTGCGGCCAACATGGCTAGCAAATATGGTATTGCCCACACCGACCATTTAGAGCACCTCCTCAACCATTATTCATGGGCCAACTGATATTACTAGTATAAACACCTAGAGGGGGGTGAATAGGCGCACAAACAATTTTTCTTGAATACGGAAGCAATTCTTAACAGATTGAAATACGTTTGAAGTAAATAGAGTAAGGAAGAGAAAATTAAACACAGGATTTATAGTGGTTCGGCTTATTCCAAGCCTACGTCCACTCTTCCGCACCGACTTGACCCACCGGCTGGATTTCACTATAATCAAAAGAGAAGTTACAGCACAGCTTTGCCTTGATTCCACGGTGTAGATGTTCTACCACACCTCCTCAAGGTCTCTCACAAATATAGACTCTCTTTTGTATACAAGTATTCGCTCAAGAGATTTATCTAAATGGGAGCTTCAGACTTTGGAATTCTTCTATCGCGCACACCTCGAACAACTAAGAACGACTTCCTTATATACTCCTTTATGCCATCATATCCGTTGGCACTTACCAAAGGAATTCCTCCAATCTAACCGTTGGACAGAATCAATTAGGAAGATTGTTCGAGTTATTAAAGGAACATGTTGATAGCCCATCAATCATGTTCGCCCATACAAACAGGATCTCGGTTTCCATAAGTAGAACCTTCCAATAATATATAGACAATCATCGAATCTTCAGTCATTGAATCAATCTTGATCAATCAAAGGATTCGATATGTCTTCTCCAGCCACGAGATCTTCTCCGAGATGATAAGGTTAAATCCTGAACAAACCACTTAGTTACGGATAACCTTTCTTCAACGGATTCGAGCTGTCAATGAGGATAGACTTTGAGTCTTGAGTCGGCTGTCCGGAAGTCTTCAGACTTTAAGGCGACGAGTAGTCTGCAGACTTTCGAGACTAGACCGAAGGATACGTTTTGTCAACTTCAAAACTCTTCATGAGGATTTCTCCAACAATCTCCCCCTTTTTGATGGTGACAAAACCTTCCTGCAGATTTGGATAACTTTGACCTGCAAAACATTTCTCAAACACATATGCATATCTTATGGCTAATAGAATAACACTAGATTCTGCAACCACAGAAAATAAGTTAGTCCAATATATGATTAAGCCATTCATAAGATATCAATATTGATAAATAGAAGCAGTCAAGTTAAATCCAAGTCTAGGCATCCGAACACAAAAACACGAGTCAAACGAGGTTCAAACCATAAACCTCAAATTTGTCCAAAAAGTTTAATGAAAGTAAAGAGTTTTTGAATCAAAATCTTGCATCTCTCCCCCTTTTTGTCATCATTGAAAAGGATGAGATGAAGTTGAAGAAAACTTGGGAACACGAACAAAATTTGGATATCTTCCATAGGCGAACGATGCCTTCCGGCCTCTTAAAGTCTTCCTTCAGCTGAACAACCTCCTCACTCTTAGCATTGGACTGATTCGAATAGAGAGGGCTTGCATCTTATCATTCAATGAACAGGAAGAAGCTTGACTTTCATTCTTCAAGCTTTGAACTTCGCATCCCAAGGCATAAATTTGTCCTTTCAACTCCAAGAGAATGTCCATGATTCTGCGAAAATCTGCTCCATTATTAGTCTGAGTACTTGCTTCGCTCGATCGATGGAGTAAAAGCGGGACGATGGAGGTTGACATAATCTCGCGAGGTTTGGCGATGAAGCTTCATGACCTTCCTCTCGGAAATTGAGATGCAAAAACATCTTTAAGTCTCGAGGTGAGCGGCCCGACTCCTTCACTTTCATCTCGATATGAAGATGTCACTCCTTTTTTCCCGATCTCCCCCTGTTTCAATGCCTACGGGTGGAGAAGAGATTCCTTCGGGATCTCCTTCTCTTCTTTCTTCTTCAGGTCTTGCTTGATCTGCTTCTTGCTCTGTTTCTCTTTCTTCATCTTTCTTCTCATTTGCTTCTTTTTCTTCTTCTTCCTTCTCCTCTGCTTCTTTCTCTTCTTCTTCCTCCTCCTCTGCTTCTTTCGTCATTTGTTCCGAATCTTTCTCTGGAACAGGACGACTTAAGTTCTTCAATGCCATTGCAGAGATGGTAATGTCATCGTCATCATCTTCATCCTCAACGAGGAGAGCTCTTCTTTTCTTTGATGGAGCAGCCATGGGCTCCTTCCCTTTTCTCTTAGCAGCGAGAAGAGAGTTGATGAGACTTGGCAGGAGTCTTCTCCTTGAATTTCTCCAATTCCTTGCTCAGTTCCTTCAGACGCATTTTGGTCACCATTTTCAATCCTACCACCATTTGATCGCATGATCGAACACAAAGGATTTGTGGAGGCTGAATATTCAGATGTACGAATAACTTCGTAACAAGGCTTGGATAAGGGAGTTGACCTCTGTCCTTCATCTGCTCTATACATGTGAAACATGATAGTATGAGGGGAGAAAACTTCTTTCCACGAGAGGATGGCATACATCGGCTTTGCCTCGGGGCTTGAAACATCGGTTTTGGAAGTTGATTTCGGCCGAAGGCAATTAATCACAGTTTTGTGAAGCGGGATGTTGAATGCATTCATCCTTGAGTAGGTGATCTTCTCTTCGTTCTTGTCCTTCACCGGTTCAAGAGTGGCCCGAGCAATGGAAACCTTAATCGGTTGATATCTCCCTCTCTCAACTTCTAACACATCAGCCAGCATATCCATATCGACAACATAGTCTTGATCTTTGACACGAAGGAAAATCTATTCGCATCTAAAAAGCTAAGATTTGAATAGAAATACGCGGTCGGTTCGGCATAAGCCTCGGTTGAGTCGGAACGAACTTTTCCAATTGAAGATAACTGAACTTTTCCCTCAAGTTCACTTTCACGGCATCCAGAAAATCAAAGTCCACACTTCTAGGGTTTATTACCCCACGCTTCACCAATTTCGAGTACAGATCCTTTTGTTCCTTTGATCTGAACAAATCTCCCCTTTTTCCTTGAATTTCAGCCGCAATACCCATTTTCGGTTGAAATAAACTGAACATATTGTCATCATCATTCCCATCTATAGGATTTGGCCCCCAGTCACGAGGATCACTTGGGATATTCGCAAGGGTTTCCTCAGCCACCCCTTTACGAGCAATTCCCAAACTTTCCATTCTTTTCAGAAAGATATATTCGTTCCTATATCCTTTTTCTTTAACAAAATCATCAACATATTTCAAAGGAGTACGAATTCCTTTTAAAGCACGATATAGCTTATAGATAAAAGCGAGGCTTTTGAGTTCTTACGGGTTACGCTTCCTCGATGATTTCTTTCGTTGAACAACGCCTTGAGGACTAGATGGTGGAGAATGACCTGCGAGAATGTTGTGGGCTCGGATCGATCCGGAGAAACTTCATCTTCCGTAAGATCAAAGTGAGTAGGCCCTTCACTCATTCTCTGTGGTCCCCTGCTTGCGATTCTTGAGGACTTTCTTGAAAACGACATCTTTCTTAGTCAATGGAAGATTTCTTGCTTGACTTTCACAGAAAAGATGACAACTTTTTAAGATTGAACGAAGGAGACAAACGGAAGTGGAGGATCGATGTTTTCTAGGGTTTTGAGAGTAAAGTGAATAGAAAGGTGAAGAGTAATCGATAGTGTTCGTTCGGTTAAAAAGAGAAGTAAACGAATCGTCACAAAGGAAATAAAATATGCCTTTTCAAAATAATTTGCCTTTATCCGGAAAAATAGCTATTTCAAAAGTAACTTCCTTTTTGAAAATGAATCGTTGCAAAATTTACGGTTAATAAATATAGCAACAATTTAAACGAGAGTCGATGATCGTACCTTTTCAAGATAAGATTGGAGAGAGAAAGACTTACGAGTACCGAAGGTTGAGACAAGGCGTAGATAAGGTCTTATAAGCCTGAGTCGAAGGTCTTTAGACTTTGATATCCTCATACCTCAAAATGTTGAGTCCTGGGTCCGTATAGACTCAAATTGATTTTTGTCCAAAGGCTTTGTGAGTATATCGGCGAGTTGATTCTTTGAGTCAACAAATTGAATTGAGACATCTCCATTTTGAACATGATCTCTAATGAAGTGATGTCGAATCTCTATATGCTTTGCTCTTGAGTGGAGAATTGGATTTTTGGTGAGGTTGATAGCGCTGGTGTTGTCGCAATTAATCTCCGTGCATGAGTCTTCAATTTCAAAATCTCTTAGCTGTTGTTTTATCCATAGAATTTGCGAACGAGCTTCCAAGAGCTACATACTCGCTTTTGTTGTTGAAAGGGACACGGTACTTTGCTTCCTAGAAAACCAAGACACATTTCGCTTCCAAGCAAGCGGCAAGTTCGAAGTGCTCTTTCTATCAACTCGCAACCGGCCAGATCGCGTCGAATAACCCAGAAGATTAAAGTCTCCCTTCTTAGGATACCAAAGACCGATGCTTGATGATGAAGCGACGTATTTGATGATGCGTTTCGCAGCACCGAGATGAGATTCTCTAGGATCGATTGAAACCTTGCACAGATGCAAACACTTAACAAAATATCAGGTCTAGAAGCGGTAAGATAAAGAAGTGATCCGATAATGCTCTGTCATGCTTTTGATCAACTTTCTTTCCTTCTTCATCTTTGTCTATCTTTAAAGAACTTGACATTGGTATGACGACCTTTTTGCAATTCTCCGGTCAAACCTTTTGACAAGATCATTAACATATTTTTCTTGAAAAATAAAAGTTCCTTCTTTCAATTGCTTTATTTGAAGACCAAGAAAGAATGTTAATTCTCCCATCATACTCATTTCAAACTCCTCTTGCATAGACTTTGAAAATTTCTTGCCTGAGACTTTCATTAGAGGATCCAAAAATGATATCATCTACATATATTTGAACAAGTAAGAAACTTTTGTTTTCCTTCTTGATAAATAAAGTCGTATCTACTTTACCTTTGACAAAACCATTTTGTAATAGGAAATTACTTAACTGTCGTACCAAGCTCGAGGTGCTTGCTTTAAACCATACAAAGCCTTTTCGCCCAAGGCGAGTCGCTTCTTTGGGTCTTCAAACCACGGCGGTTGTTCCACATAAACTTCCTCATGGATGAATCCATTTAGAAATGCGCTTTTGACGTCCATTTGGAATAACCTGAAATTCTTATAACAAGCAAAAGCAAGTAATAGTCGAATAGCTTCTAATCTTGCCACTGGAGCGTAAGTCTCATCATAGTCTATTCCTTCTTCTTGCGTATATCCCTTGGCCACGAGTCTTGCTTTATTTCGAACAACTTTCCCTTTCTCGTTCATCTTGTTTCGAACACCCATTTGGCTCCAATAACGTTTTACCTTTTGGTTTGGTTGTCAATTCCCGGACGTCATTTATCTTCGAGCGTCGAGCTCTTCTTGCATAGCTTCAATCCAGCTTTCATCGAGATAAAGCTTCTTCTATGCTCTTTGGTTCAATTTCAGAAACAAGAGCCACAGCACTAGACTCTTCTCGCCTTTTGGATCTTGTGCGAATTCCTTCATTCATTTCGCCAATTATAAGATCTTTGGGATGACTGGATTTATGCTTCCGAGTTACTTGTTGATTTGTCTGGTTGATGATCTTTTTCTTTATTTGGATCTTCACTAACAACCTGATGCTGGTTTTCAGTCCGAGATGCTTCTTGAGTTGCGAGACTTTGGAGGGTCTAGAGTCGGTTCGAGACTCTTCTTGATGAGTCGACTTGATTCATCTTGCGTTAAGTCTTGAAATTTGACATTCATTGACTCCTCTACGGGCGACTCTTCTTGTTATAGACTCGTAGCTTTGCTTGAAGTAGAATATCCAAGGAAGATACCTTCATCGATCTTTCTTCAAACTTACCAACACGATCTTTTGCATTTTTCAATATGAAACATTTGCAACCAAATACATGAAAGTATGAAACAATAGGCTTCTTTTCTTTGAATAACTCATAAGGGGTTTTCGAAGAATAGATCTTAAGAAGACTCTATTGATGATATAGCAAGCTGTTGAAACGACTTCAGCCCAAAATCGAGAAGAAATTTTACTTTCAATTAGAAGAGTTCTAGCCATTTCTTGAAGAGATCTGTTCTTTCTTTCCACAACCCCATTTTGCTGAGGAGTATATGGAGAAGAAAACACATGTTTACATCAGATTCATCACAGAATTTTGTAAAATCTTGATTTTCAAATTCTCCTCCGTGATATGTTTTTATACAAGAGATTACACATCCTTTTTCATTTTGAACCTTTTTAGCAAATTTTTCAAAATACGAAAAGGTTTCGGACTTACTTGAGAGGAAATATACCCAAGTAAAACGGGAGTAATCATCAACAATTACTAGACAATACTTCTTACCCCCAATACTCGAGTCTGGTTGGTCGAAGAGATCCATATGCAACAAGCGTAGTACATGTTTAGTAGAGACATAATTTATTGGTTTAAATGAATTTCTTACCCTTTCCCGAATACATGGAGTGCATGAATCAGTCTTTTGGTATGGCAATTTGGGTGGACCTCGAACAAGCCGCTTTGATGAGATTTTGGCTAATTGCTTCATGTTGACATGACCAAGCTTTTTGTGCCATAAGCTTGCTTCGTCTTGAATTGAGATAAGACATTGCGATTCATTTGGTTTCACATCCGGAAGATAGATGTTTCCATGTCTTCGACCCACAAAAGATTGAGTAGAGTCTTTGCCGACTCAGAACATGTTCCTTCTTGAAAGAAGATCTTGAAACCGTATCACACAATTGACTAATGCTGAGAAGATTGTAATTGAGTCCTTCCACCAAGGAAACATTACTTATTGTTAGAGTCCCAATTTTCACGGTTCCAAATCCCACAATACTTCTTTTGTTGTTTCCTCCAAATGAAACTTTTCCACCATTTACTTGAGCAAGCTTTATAAAGCAATTTGAGTCTCTGTCATGTGTCTTGAGCAACCATTTGTCAAGATACCACTTTTACTGTTTCTTGATGGAGACTGCATTTAATAAAGAGTCTCAAGCTTTCTTTGGTACCCAAACTTTCTTGGGTCCTTTGGTGTTAGTAAAATAAATAGTATTAGCCCATACTCTTTTAATAGGTTTCCATACCAAAGGACACTCTTTTTCAAAGTGTTCCTTCTTGTCGCACTTAGAACATCGAGAGAATTTCTTCCTATAGGTTTTACAAAGACTTTCTTAAAATGATTTTTGTAAACTTCACTCGAAAGCCTTTTCTTAATTCTTTCTTTTACTTTAGGAAAATCAATCAATGGAATTGTTTCTTTGTCATACCTAGACCAGACTTATTGAAGTAAGGTCTTTGTCTTGAAAGAATTTTCTCAAGTTTTCAGACCCTATTGAAAATTTCTTTGATATATTTGATAAGTCTGTTTTTAAGAAAGCATTTTCTTTTAAAAGATTTCCTTCTTTTTCTTTAAGATTAGAAACAGACAATCTAGGCTTTTAACTCTTTCGTTAAAACATCTTCCTTTTGTTTTAGAGCTAAGTTTTCCCTTTTTAGTTTGGAAATACTTTTGAGAGAAGTCTTAAGACTAAAGCATAGTTCATCAATATATTTAGAAACTTTGACAGGAATTTTAAAATTACTTGCCTCAAATTCACTGTGCAGTCGATCCGAGTCGATCCAGTGCGAGTACGATCGTGCCATCGACATAGATTTGCATATTCATTATCACTTTCTTCACACTCGGTATCACTCCAGGTTTCAGCTTTGAGAGCTTTTCGAAATTTTCAGCTTTTCCTTTCTTCTTCTTCGGAAGAGGACAGTTAGTCGATGTGTCCCTTCTTCTTGCATTCAAAGCGACTACATCTCTATTTGGTTCCTCATCATCGAGACTTGGTCTGCTGTCTTTGAAAGCCTGGTTTCTTTGAGTTGAACCTTCTCCCTTTTCTATTTAGTTTTCTGAATCTTCTTATCATGAGAGCAAGCTCCTCATCGTCCATATCATCTTCGAGAATCGTAACATCGAATCATCATTTGATTTTAATGCAATGGATTTCTTACCTCTTGGATCTTCATCTTCATTGATCCTTTCCACTTCATAGGACTGAAGCGTTCCAATAAGCTCATCAACGAGACAGTGGCATAATTCTGCGTCTCTCTTATCGAAGTCTTTATGTGATTCCAATCCTTGGAGAGTCCACGCGAAGCTTGTTTACCTTCATAGGATCAGAAGTTGGTTGACCTTGATTTTCAAGACCATTCACAATATCGTAAAAACGACTAAACATATCGGCTATTGATTCTCTGGTTTTAATTCTAAAGGCTTCATATTGACCGAGAAGAATGTTGATTCTTGTTTCCTTCACTCGATCTGTTCCTTCATAGGTGATATGCAACCTGTCCCAAACTTCTTTGCTGTACCACAAGAAGATATTCTATTATACTCAGTTGGTGATAAAGCACAATATAAAGAGTAAATTGCTTTTGCATCGAGTGTTTGTCTTTTTGGTTATTTCTTCCGAGACAATCCGCTGGATTCTTGAGTATCTTTTCCTCTTTCGAGAGGCGGGTGTAGTGGTAGGAATTATTCCTTTTTCTACAACATCCCATTCCAGAGGATCCTTTGATCGTAGGAAAGCTTTCATCTTGTTCTTCCGGATGTTGTAATCATTTCCATCAAAGTAAGGTGGTGCGGTATTGCTTTGCCCTTCCATCAGCCCTGGTGCTAGCATACTAGCCATGGATCTTTTACTATGAAGTAAAACACTTCAAATAAAGTAAGTACACAGGCTCTGATACCAATTGATATTAATAGTATAAACACCTAGAGAGGGGTGAATAGGCGCACAAACAATTTTTCTTGAATACGGAAGCAATTCTTAACAGATTGAAATACGTTTGAAGTAAAGAGAGTAAGGAAGAGAAAATTAAACACGGGATTTATAGTGGTTCGGCTTATTCCAAGCCTACGTCCACTCTTCCGCGACAGCCCACCGGCTGGATTTCACTATAATCAAAAGAGAAGTTACAGCACAGCTTTGCCTTGATTCCACAGTGTAGATGTTCTACCACACCTCCTCAAGGTCTCTCACAAATATAGACTCTCTTTTGTATACAAGTATTCGCTCAAGAGATTTATCTAAACAAATGGGAGCTTCGGACTTTGGAATTCTTCTATCGCGCACACCTCGAACAACTAAGAACGACTTCCTTATATACTCCTTTATGCCATCATATCCGTTGGCACTTACCAAAGGAATTCCTCCAATCTAACCGTTGGACAGAATCAATTAGGAAGATTGTTCGAGTTATTAAAGGAACATGTTGATAGCCCATCAATCATGTTCGCCCATACAAACAGGATCTCGGTTTCCATAAGTAGAACCTTCCAATAATATATAGACAATCATCGAATCTTCAGTCATTGAATCAATCTTGATCAATCAAAGGATTTACGATATGTCTTCTCACCCACGAGATCTTCTCCGGATGATAAGGTTAAATCCTGAACAAACCACTTAGTTCGGGATAACCTTTCTTCAACGGATTCGAGGCTGCCAATGAGGATAGACTTTGAGTCTTGAGTCTAGCTGTCCGGAAGTCTTCGGACTTTAAAGCGACGAGTCTGCGAGACTTTCGAGACTAGACCAAAGGATACGTTTTGTCAACTTCAAAACTCTTCATGAGGATTTCTAAAGTGTTATTTGTTCTAGGCTATCAAGGGTGCAAGATAGTTGTTAATAGGCAAAAGGAATTGATAGATCTAGCTGTTTTGGCTATGTATGACTTTGATGTCATAATTGGAATAGATTGGCTCAAAACGTAATGAGCCACCGTTGGTTGATTTAGTAGGGTCATACAGTTTAACCCTATTGGTAGTTTTAGTTATGAGTTTATAAGAAACAGAGGTGAACTGTCTACACCCTTAATTTCTTCACTTGAGGTAGAATAGTTGCTAGAGGAAGGTTGCCAATGCTATCTGGCAACGGTTGAAGATCTGATGATAGAAGAGCCACATTTAGAGGATATCATTGTGGTACAAGGATTTGCCAATGTCTTTCCGAAGTAATTGCAAGGATTGCCTCTAGAAAGGGAGATAAAGTTTGTTATTGAATTGGCCTTTGAAATGGAACCAATCTCCACGGCACCATATCATATGTTACTATCCGAATTGAAGGAATTGAAGGTACAAATGTAAGAATTTCTTGATAAGGGATTCATTCGTCTTTGCGCATTGCTTTGGGGAGTGCCTATCTTGTTCGTGAAGAAGAATGATGGATCGCTGCGACTATGCATTGACTACTGACAACTCAATCAGGTGACGATCAAGAACAAGTACCATTTACCAAGGATAGACGACCCATTTGATCAACTTCAAGGAGTTTCGATGTTCTCGAAGATAGACTTGAGGATGGGCTATCATCAGTTGAGGATCAGAAAAGAGGATATCCTTAAAACCGCATCTCAGACTCGACATAGCCATTATGAGTTTACAATGATGCCATTTGGGTTAACCAATGCCCTAGCTGCTTTCATAAACTTAACGAACCAAGTGTTCAAGGCGTATTTGGATCAGTTCATCATAGTCTTCATCAATGACATTAATGTATTCAAAAAGCCCAAGGAGCATAAATAACATTTGGAGATAGTGTTGCTAACCCTTCAAGAACATGCATTTTATGCCAACTTTAGCAAATGCAAATTCTAGCTCAACCAAGTGGCGTTTCTAGGCCATGT
>CM024536.1:31864477-31947147 GCA_014182385.1 Eucalyptus viminalis
GAAAAAGGAAAAGAAAATATCAAAAGAGATCGGGAGATAAATCAACGTGATCTTCCACATCCAGAAAATCAAGGGAGATTGGGAAAGAAATCAAAGTGATCTTCTCATATCTACAAAATCACGAGAGATTATGAGATAAATCTACGTGATTTTCATATCATACAATTCCAATTGGGATTGCATTTGCTCCTATAAATAGGAGTCCTCCTCAACGGAGAAGATGATACAAAAGCAAGAATATCAGAGCAGCGTAGCGGAAGAAATAGTTTTCGTCTTCCAAGAAATAGAGTTATCTTTGAATGAGTTATCCAGTTTGTGAGAGATTCAGATCCACAAATTGAAGACAACGAGAGATCCACCTTTGGGTGAAATTGTATCCCATTATTTATCATAGTGGAAGTTTGAAGAGGACTACGGTTCCGTGATTTTTCCCTTCACCTTGGAGGGTTTTCCACGTTAAAAATTATAGTGTTATTTACTATTCATCTTTATTGCTTTCATTTAATATTTTATCATATTTAATTTTCACAGAAATAGTAGCGGGAAAAAATTATTTGGGCCTTCTCCACAAATATTCTTTTCTTTTTTTTCCCAACAGAAAGATTCATTCATTTCTTGTTCCTCGGTGTTCCAAATATGCTTGGTTTTGGGTTTGCTCTTTGGAATTGCGAACCAGGGGTTCATTTGATATCTCTGGTTGCCGTTGCGAGGAAGTTATGTCAAACATGTTGGAAATAGATGAGTTTTGCAAAATGTGACTCCTGTCGAGGGACTTAAAGTCAAGTTTAATTTTCTTGTACAATCGACACGAGTTAAGAAATGTAAGCAAAAAGTGTTTCTGGGATGTTGGTGGGGTAAAAATCTTTGCAGTTCGGTTTTTATGTAAAATTTGCATTTCTTTTTCTCTAGGGTTGTTTTCACTAAAAAGGAAGATCGAAGATGCAGTTCAACACATTGAAAAGATGGCTCCTACTGCACTGCAAATCGAAGAAGCTAAATGGATTAAGCTTGATGGATTGATTCGAGATTACGACCTTTGGGATGATCTTGCTAAATCCTATGATGTTCTTGTGAAGTTGGCAGACATCGCCATAACAGTCCATGACCTGAGGGATTGAACTTACAAGGTGGTGTGGAATGCCATATCCATCTCATAGAATAAGCTTTTCAACCCAGTAGGTGTGGATTAAGTTGGGCAATTTTTGGGTCATTGGTTTGCCCATTATCTGTGGCTGGCCCTGAAAGCATGTGCACATACTTGTCTTGACTCTTCTTCCGGGATTAACTTGATTCTTAATGTGTCAATGACTGTCATATCTAGTTTAACTATATCAATTAAAGGAAGTGCAGTTGCTGGGCTTTAGTTGACTTTTATCTGCTGAAATTTGCAGGCGGAAGAAGCAAAGTTGATAACTCAACTGGTGGAGATGGATGCTATTAATTATGCTCTTTTCGAGCAGGCATACACTTCGTCTTTGGATATGAGTAAGTTTTTGGACCGTTATGAGATGTTAAAGCTTCTTAAAGGACCATATGATGTGGATGGAGCGTCGATGGTCATCAAAGCTGAATCCAATGGCAACTACCATGAGGTTTGATAATCTAACTTCATTTCTAGAATAATTATGCATGTGCAAAGAGTGTTAGAATATACATATAATACTTTGATGCGGAAATACAAAAGGAAACAGTGATCTTTTGATCTTCATGATTTTCACAATTAGATGAAGACATACCTTTGTCCATAGCGTTGCACTTGATGATGATCGTTGTAGAAAACCGAAGAATCTCGAACCAAAAGAAGAAATCCGATTTCTCTCCCTTAACCCACCATACTTTAATGTATTCTATCGATGGAGGAGAGAATACCCAATTCCTTTTTTTTTGTTATTCATTGTAGGTGGAGAGAGGACTGGACTCTATTTGTACGTTCATTGAAAATGTGCCTTCCATCAAAGCGATATACCATTTCATTTTATTAGAATCGCAACTTCTCGTAACCAATAATTATTTATTTTATAGCATTTCAATAATTATTAAACCATATAATAAATCATATCATGTGGGTCACAATAATTCTTACATTCTCCCACTTGGCCCATATGATATTCCTTTTATGGTTCAATAAAGACTATAATGTGCACAATAACATTATGCTATAAAATTTCATTAAATTGGCAATCACATAATAATCACAATTAAGTAAAGAAAACTAATGCGAGTCATAGCGGTTGTATGTCATTAATCGACATAGTCCCTTTTATGTACTACAACTATAACACTTTACTTAACATGATCAATAAATGAGAAGTACGTAATAGTGCAACTATAATGTTTCTTTAGAAACTATCCTGTTTAACATTCATCTATTTCCATAATGTATACTAAATAGAAAACAAGAAATATCAGAAACTTGTAAATAAGCTCAAAGTGTCAAATACATAACCTTAACACAATCATAATACAAACATTAATGACGTCCAATAATGCCCATTTTTTCAACATGCTCATTAAATGTTTCGAGCGGCAGTCCTTTTGTTAAGGGATCTGCGATCATAAGTTTGGTGCTAATGTGCTCAATTGACACTCTTCGTTTTTGAACTTCTTCTTTAACAGACAAGTATTTGATCTCCATATGCTTAGCACCCTTAGAATACTTGTCGTTCTTAGAGAAGAAAACTACTGCAGAGTTATCATAATAAATTTTCAGCGGCTTGGCAATACTGTCGACAATCATAAGCTCTGAAATAAAATTCTGCAGCCATAATCCATGAATAGTAGCCTCAAAGCATGCCACAAATTCAGCTTTCATAGTGGATGCAGCAATAATGACTGTTTCGCACTCTTCCATGAAATTGCCCCTCCAGCCAGAAGAAACAAGTAACCAAACGTTGATTTTCTTGTATCAACATATCGGCTAAGTCTGAATCTGAATATCCAATCACCTCGAGATGATTGGATCTTTTATAAGTAAGCATATGATTCTTTGGTCCTTGCAAGTATCTAAGAACTTTCTTTGCAACTTTCCAATGATCCATTCTAGGATTACTTTGATACCTGCCTAGCATTCCGACAACAAAACTAATGTCTGGTCTGGTGCAAGTTTATGCATACATTAAGCTCCCCACAACAGATGCATAAGGAATATTTTTCATTTGTTCTCGTTCCAATTCACTTTTCGGACATTACATAAGACTAAATTTTTCACCTTTCTGAATTGGAACTATTTTTGCTGAACATTTACTCATATTAAATCTCTCTAAAATTTTCTCAATGTAGGCTTTCTGAGACAATTCTAATAATCCTTATGATCTATCACGGAATATTTCTATTCCTATCACATATGTTGCCTCTCCCATATCCTTCATTTCAAAATTCTTAGAGATAAACTTCTTGGTTTCATGTAACAAACCAAGATCATTAGCAGCAAGCAAAATATCATCAATATACAGAACTAGAAAAATAAACTTGCTCCCACTAATCTTCATATATATACACCGATCAACGGTGTTTTCCTTAAATCCAAATGAAGTTATGGTATCGTTAAACTTAAGATACCATTGTCGGGAAGCTTGTTTAAGTCCATATATTGACTTCTTTAATTTACATACGATGTGTTCCTTTCCTTTTACTGAAAAGCTTTCGGGTTAGTCCATATAAACTTCTTCTTCTAAATTCCCATTAAGAAAGGCGGTTTTAACATCCATTTGGTGTAACTCCAAGTCATAATGAGCCACTAAAGCCATAATGATTCTAAGTGAGTCCTTCTTAGAGACCGGTGAAAATGTCTCTTTATAGTCAATACCTTCTTTTTGCGTAAAACCCTTTACAACAAGTCTGGCTTTATGTCGTTCAATATTACCTTTTGAGTCGCTCTTGGTCTTAAAAACCCATTTACACCCGACCTTTTTACATCCTTTAGGCAATTCAACTATATCCCAAACTTGATTTTGATGCATGGATTTTAACTCTTCTTCTATGGCATTAAACCATTCATTAGAATCTTCACATTTCATGGCTTGGGAAAATGAATCTGGATTATTTCCAATTCCTAAGTTAATTTCTGACTCTTATAGATAAACCATATAGTCATTAGAAATAACCGACCCTCTTTCTTTTTGAGATCTCCTTAATGCTATTTCTTGTGACTCAGCTATTGGAGGTTTAATGTTGACATCTCCATTATGGAGTGTTTGTTCATTAATTTGTTCTCGATTATTGTTAGGTTGTACTATAATATCAGGAATAACAACTTTAGAAACTTTAGGTATATGAACTTCTACCCTTACTTCTTGAATGCAAGCATCACACACTCTTTCACTCCCACTGATGTCACCATTCTCAATGAACCTAACATTTCCAGATTCAACAATTCTTGTACTATGATTAGGACAATAAAATTTATACCCTTTGGATTTCTCTGCATAACCAATAAAATAACCACTAGTCGTTCTTGAATTCAATTTCCTTTCATGTGGATTATAAATTCTTACTTCTGCTTGACAACCCCAAACATGCATGTGTCGTAAACTAGGTTTCATTCTCGTCCACAGTTCAAAGGGAGTCTTTGGAACTGCCTTACTAGGAACCCTATTTAATAAATACACAGAAGTCTTTAAAGCATACATCCACAAAGATAAGGGTGAATATGAATGACTCATCATACTCCTAACCATTTCCATTAAAGTACGATTATGCCTTTCTGCTATACAATTTTATTGTGGTGTACTTGGCATTGTATATTGAGCACAAATGCCATATCTTTCAAGAAATTTAGCAAATGGACCTGGACATTGTCCCGATTTATCATACTTTCCATAAAATTCACCACCTCTATCCGATCTTATTATTTTCACTTTTTTTATCTAATTCCCTCTCAACCTCTTTAATATACACTTCAAGTGCATCCACCGATTGAGACTTATCATGCAATAGATAAATGTAACCATAACGTGAAAAATCATCAATAAATGTGATGAAATAACTTTCCTTACCAAAAGATGAAACATCGAAAGGACCACATATGTCAGTATGTATAATTTCAAGAAGCTCTTTGCTTCTTGTGGCACTTTTCTTAGTGTGCTTTGTTTATTTACCTTTAATACAATCAATACACACTCCAAGGTCAGTAAAATCAAATTTGGAAGAATTTCATTCTTCACTAATCTTCGCATTTTTTCCTTGGATATATGACCTAAACGTTTATGCCACAAGTAAGCAGAATTTTCATTCACCAAACTTCATTTAGTGCCAACGTTATGATGTAAGGTCATTAATGTCTCAACAAAAGTATAATCAAGTCTAAATTTGTAGAGACCATCACATAAAGTTCCAGTTCCAATAGGATTATCACTCTTAAATAGACTGAAAGATTCAGATCCAAATTTACAATAAAATCCTGCTACATCAAGTCTTGGCAAAGAAACTAAATTGCGAGAAAATGTAGGTACATAAAAGGTTTGAAACAAATCCAAATAATGCCCAGTATCTAAGATCAAACGATAAGTGCCAATGCCTTCTACTGGAGCTTTGTTTCTGTTCCCCGTAATCACATAACTTTCATTTGGCTTTATGGTTTGGATCGTAAGAAATCCCTGCATCGTATTTGACACATGAGTGGTGGCACTAGAATCAATCCACCAAGTATTATGAGGAACTTCAGTAAAGTTTGATTCAAAACATACTAAAGCACAAGGCTTACCTTTTTTTTCGAACCAAGCCTTACATTTCTGACAATCTTTTTTCAAGTGTCCAATTTTGTTGCAAAAATGACACTTGATAAGAGTGTATTCATTCTTGTGAATTTGAGAAGTCTTTGAAGAGTCATTTAGGACGTGTAGTCCTTTCTTCTTGCTCCTTCCACCTTTTCTCTTGAAATTCTTTTGAACTTCTTGATAACTTAAGAGATAAACAAAATGAGCCTTTTGATTCTTTATCCTTATTTCCTCTTGAACTAGCATACTGGTCAATTCATTTACATTCCACTTATCCTTTATAGTGTTGTAATTCATTTGAAATGGCCCATATTGCTCATGAGACAAGGAATTAAGTATAAATTGTACTAAAAAGTACTCATCCACGTTCATTCCCAAAGTCCTTAACTTTGCTGCTAAATTCGTCATCTCAAGTATATGCTCATGTATGGTATGCGAACCATCATATTTCATGGTGGTTAGTGTGCTCATCAATGTATCAGCAAGTGATTTATCAGCAGTTTGAGAACGCTCTTCCACAAATTTCATAAATTCCTTAGCATTGTTAGTCTTGGGAAGAGAAGTCTTTAAGTTGTTTGCAACTGTCATTCGCATGAACATTAAGCTCAGTCTATTCAATCTTTCCCAAGCTTTATGAAAAGACTTTTCATCATCGCTACTTTCATTAGTAATATCACCTGGTTTTTCAGCTTGTAGCGCTAAATCAAGATCCAGGACACCTAAGTAAAACTTGACTTGTTCACTCCAATTAGGAAAATTTATCCCATTGAATAAGGGAACATATGAGGCGTGCAAATGGAGTGAAACAGGTACAGATACTGCAAATGTGTAAAAAAATACTCATACATTAATGCTTTGAGAATACCACATAATCAGATTCAAACTAAACTTCACATGTACATCATAGTTCTCCTTTGGGCGAGCCTATGATATATACACACACACACCATAATGATGCTAATAACTTTTATTTGATAATTGTAAATATATCTTATTAAAATTATTTGCTATCTTTGGATATACAAACAAATTTAACAAGTCATATTAATTATCAACCATCATGTTCATGAATTATAAGAAAATAATTAACCTTTGGGTTAATCCCTAAGTTCTTATAATAAATGAATTTCAATATACCCATAACTCCAATAATGATATAAAACATATCAATTTCATATATAGCATCAATTAATCATGGGTAATTGAATAAAACAATTTACAATATCAAAAAATTCAAAAGACTTCAAGGTTAGGCCACTTTGGTGACTAACAAACCATTCATATTATGAATTTTTAATATTGTAAAATACAAATATTTACCAAATTGCACACAAGGACAAAACATAATCAAAGCATAAGGGCAAAATCGTAAAATCATAATTCCATAAGGGCATAATCATAAATTTATAATCCAGGGGCAAAATGGTAAATAATTAGCAAGGGCAGAATTGTAAATTTCTAATCCAGGGGCAAAATAGTAAATAATCAGCAATGGCGGAGTCGTAAAATTGTGAGAAAGATAAAATGGGAATTTTAAAATTGGCACAGGGGCAAAATGGTAAAAATAGGCCTGCGGTACATCAGGCGCGTGTCGAGCATGCGCCTGATCCGCTGCGGACGCGTGCCCCGCACGCACGCATCCAATGCGCAGGTGCGTGCGTTGCAGCTCTCGTCAACTGCCGCAGGCAGTTTTGCGTGCATGGGGTCCACGCGCGCAGCAGTTGCACGCGCACAACGGCGCGTGGCGCGTGGGTTCCACGCACCTGCAACTGTAGCGCGCAAGTGGACCCACGCGCCTTCTTCCTTGTGCGACCAAGGCAATTTTTCTTCGCCATTTTTCATCCTTTGACCCCTTGTTTCGCTCGAATTCTTCCATTTTCGACATTTTTCTCCATGAAAACATTCATCATTCGGATTTTCTTCAACAAAACCATCCGAAAACATTTCAACAACAACAAATAGTACGAACATGATTGTTCAACGAATCATTATACGTAAATCATAATATTTCTATAAATAGAAAAATCATGAGATCATAAACCACGCTCTGATACCAACTGTTAGAATATACATATAATACTTTGATGCGGAAATACAAAAGAAAACAGTGACCTTTTGATCTTCATGATTTTCACAACTAGATGAAGACATACCTTTGTCCATATCGTTGCACTTGATGATGATCATTGTAGAAAACCGAAGAATCTCGAACCAAAAGAAGAAATCCAATTTCTCTCCCTTAACCCACTATACTTTAATGTATTCTATCGATGGAGGAGAGAATACCCAATTCCTTTATGTTTTTGTTATTCATCGTAGGTGGAGAGAGGATCGGACTCTATTTGTACGTTCGTTGAGAATGTGCCTTCCATCAAAGCAATATACCCTTTCATTTTATTAGAGTCGCAACTTCTTGTAACCAATAATTATTTATTTTATAGCATTTCAATAATTATTAAACCATATAATAAATCATATCATGTGGGTCACAATAATTCTTACAAAGAGATGATGTTTATATCACACTCTTCCGTTGTAATATACATTGATGTAGAATGGATGCACAGTCTCTGGTTCCTACTAGTGGAATCTTGTTAGTATATATGTATGCTTGTGTGCATCACCATTTTAGTTACTTCTTATCTACGAATCTCTTTGCTTGATGACTTAGATGTCCTGAAAATCATTTGTGCGATTTCTCTAGGGTTTAGCGGATATTTAATTTATTGTCTAGTATCCTTCTTCCTGTGGGAGGTACTTTTCATGTCCCTCCCCTGAATTCCAACTCAGAAGTAAACATTGAGTGATAATGTGGTGCAAAAAAATATCAAAAGAATAATGAGAAAAAAGAAAAGTGAGAATTTGATCAGTATGGATAGTGGTCTGAAATTATTCTCCATTATGAGGATACTTATGTTATGAGGATACTTCATTTTGACATTAGTGTGAACTAGGACAGGGAATGATATGTTGCCAATCTATTTGCATATGACAGATGAAATCCTGGAAAATAGCGGCCTGTAATATTCATCTATAATAGGGATATATTCCTTTTCCATTGGCTAATTCAATGAAGTTCACTCAGTTTTGTTGACCAAAAAAAAAAAAAAAAAATCTTTTGGGCTTATGCCTCTGCTGGTTCCAATCTCTCTATCTCTCATGCATTTGCTAATCCAGTTATGGGCTGAGATAATACTGAGAATGTACCAAAAATGGGCTGAGAAGCAAGGTTATTGAGGGAGGATTGTAGAGAAGCGTCGGGCAACGAATGGTGGAATCACTTCTGCAACGGTTGAATTTGAATTTGATTATGCATATGGTTGTCTTCAAGGGGAGAGGGGTGTTCATCGAATGATAAGTGGTTCAGAAACTGGATCAACAATTGATGAGGTAGGTTTACAATTATCATTTTTGTTTTGATGAAACATTGACTTTCGTATATTGCTATTGGTTTTTGACTTCTTTTTAACAATGAGCTCTGAATGATTTGTTTCTTCTCTTTCCGGAGATTTCAAAAGGCAAAAGTGGCATCTTGTTAGTGCATCATTAATATCAAGAAACAATTTAAAGTGTATTAAAGACATGACCAACATGTAAATGACCGTGCGCAAGGAAAAACACATTGGAATTGGAAGATTGATTGTTTCTGTGGCTCTTTCTTGAAATCAAAGCAGCTAAATATGAACTCGTACTCATGGCACCTTATTGTATATATTTGGGTAAATTCTTTCTTGATCTTATCTTAATTACACACTTGAATATTTGTGTCGCACCTAGATGTATACATGTACCATAGAGTCTAACATTGGCTAAAAAATATAAGATATGCAACTTCAAATGGCGTGTGGATTAATTTTGCACATGAGCTTAAGGTTGATTTAGTTCACTCAAAAACATAGCCAAGGGAATTGTTGCATTTCATGGGATCCTACCATAAGTTGTTTCTTTTTATAGTATATCTGCTTCTTATACAAGTGAATTGAAGGTCGAGACAAGCCTTTTCTATGTAATGTTTTTTTTTTTTTTTGTTGGTAAAAGGTAATAATATAAAGAGGAAAGATCAAAAGTACAAAAAATCATGGTACCAAAAACTTACACTCAAGATGAATAAACATAATGAGTCGAAGTATGCCATGATGTAAAACACAAGGCAGCGCCTAAAAGAAGGCAAATAGCAAACTAGATAGGCACATCATGAACAATCGACAAAGAAACAAACACCTCAGCGAAGGAGGAGGGATGTCGGCTCCAGAGCACTAGCATTTCCTTGAAGCGTTGATTGAACCTAGGGTCGATTACGGGTCTCCCGAGAAGATAATAGGATCAATGCCCAAACTCCTTTGCAACCTTCTGTTTCTGAAGCTATCATCAATGTTTCTGAAGGTGCTAGCTCTATCCCTAACCACTTAAGAAGATGGCTCTTCATAGCTGAGACGGTAATGGGTTGTTCTCTAAATAGGATCCTATTCCTATTTTTCCAAATAATGTGACAAAGAGCCCCAAGGGAAAAGCGAGCAATGCATTTAAAGAAGTCCTTACCCTTCGAGAAAGAGGTGGCCCACTGGAGATTCTCTCCCTAAGACCTGTTCCGCCAAGGCAGATTGTATCTCGCCGCCCAAAAGAAAGCAACACCGGCTGTGACAGAGCAATCAAAAAACAAATGATATATAGAATCATGCAACCCATTGCAGAACGCACATGATTCCCTCTCTATTCTACCATGAGCCAATAACAGAGTTTGTGTGGGCAATTTGTGCTTGGCCATAAGCCAAAGGTTAAGCTGATACCTTGGCGTGATTGCATTATCCTAGATGAAATCATGCCAAAAAATGATGTTTCGCTTGCTTTTGATGGTTTCCCAAGCATTTGCTACCGTGAACCGACCTGACGGGTTCTCCCGCCGCAACAACAATCCGCTACCTGAGTAGGGGTCAGAAGAGGATAATCCCACGACTCAAGGACTATTTTGAGAGCCTGGCCAGCATCAAAGAAAAAATCTGCAACTAAGGCCTATCTAAATAATCCCGAGCTGTAGATAGCGAGTTTGAGAAGATTAAATTTAGCGGTCCCCTAGGGTGCCGGTTGTCGAACCAAAGAGAGACCGAGCGGTCATCCCCAATCCTCCAAAAGAAGGCATTTCGAAATTCGCTCACGAGACTCGAAGCTTCTTCTAGGCCCGGGAACAACAAGTTGGCTTCCTAGCGACCCAAATGTTCATGTCCTTTAAAAACGTGGAATGAACCCACTTGCACCACAGAGCTTCTTTATTTGAGAATAAGAGCCATACATATTTCAACATGGCAGCCTTGTTCCAATCTTTATGTTTCCTGATACCAAGCCCTCCTTCCTTCTTTGGAAGGCATACTATGGCGCCCCTCGACGGCCCCCGATCCGATTAGGGTCGCCACAGTTCGCTTATCATTCACTTTTCCTAATAACATGTCACTTTGATACCATTTTAATTGCAGCGGGTTCATACAACTATGGGGGTTTACATTTTTCTTTTTTTTTTTTCTTTTTTATAGGTCCCTTGCGCAATTCATATACGGAAGCACATCTAACAAACTCCCTTCCCTATATTCAGAAAACGATGCACACCTACTAAACATCTTATATAAGTTTAAAGTCGAACACTTTTATTTACATAAAGCAGATGGACATCTTTAGTCGGTACATCGCAATGCCATAGTTTCCTATGCATGGCTATACTTCAAAGGATCACCGACATCTCCTCCAACAGTTGTACACTTAAAGTCTATCGATCAGTGTCAGCGTCTAAAAGCTCATTCCTTTGCTATCCTCCTCCTCACGGTCATATCCAATCGATCAATCCATCTACTAATCTGAAATGTTGGTCCCCAAAAGGGGTGAGTACAATCACTCAGCAGGTAAAGGACCAATAAACCACTCAATGCATCATACAAATCATACATACATTTCATGCATTACTTACCTTGAAGCCATGCGTATATCATCATGCATTATCACCGCAATCATAACACATACATGTGTATCATCATGTCATACTCATATAGTCGTCATCATGACATTATTATATTACACACATGTCATCATCATCATATACGTGATATCATCATACCATACATGCCATCATCATCATATCATACACATGTCATCATCATCATATTATACACATGTCATCATCATCACAACATCATCACATCACACATGTCATCATCATCATGGCATCATCACATCACACATGTCATCATGCCATATCATATATCATCATCATCATTGTGGCCTCATCACATCACGCATGTCATCATTATCATGGCATCATCATATCTTACATGTCATCATGCCATATATCATGTATCATCATCATCATCATCATCATGCATATCATCATGCCATGGGTGATCATCATTATTTCACATCACATACATATCATCATCATCATCATCATGCATATCATGCCATGGGTGATCATCATTATTTCTCATCACATATCATCATCATCATCATCATCATCATGCATATCATCATGCATATCATGCCATGGTTTAATTTCCACTTTTAGCTTTCAATTTGATCACCACATCACCCATTCCTCAAATCATCAATTTCATCATCCCCTCGGGCAAAGACCTCCGAGGCTTCCGGCATTCAGCCATCCCAGGCCACCGGGCATTCGGCCCCCCACATTCCTGGCATCTCGCATCCCAACTGGCATCACGAGGCATTCCCTTCGGGCAGAAACCTCTGATAGGGCTTCCGGCATTTACACTCCCTGACCGGGCATCCCGCACCCTAATCCTAGCATCGCGAGGCATTCCCTTCGGGCAGAAACCTCCGACAAGGCTTTCGGAATTATGTATCGACATACCACTAGGCCTCCCATTGAATTACATACCGTATACCACCGGGCATCCCGCACCCTAATCCTAGCATCGCGAGGCATTCCCTTCAGGCAGAAACCTCCGACAAGGCTTTCGGAATTATGTATCGACATACCACTAGGCCTCCCATGGAATTACATACCGTATACCACCGGGCATCCCGATACTCCCGGGGAATCTCTGGAATTACGCCACTAGGCCACTAGGCATCATCATCCACCACAACAATCTCCTCATTTAACATTATTCATGTTCACCAATTTTGGTCTTAATTTAGCATGGCATATGACGTGACATCAAACAAGTCATACTTGGCATGGAATTCACACATGCATCTCAATTCAATGTCATGCATACATCAAGACTTTATCATACATGCAACAAGATAAATTTAATAGAATTTATGGCCAATAAAATAATCTATTTTATTTTATTTTTTTCTTTTATTTATATTTATTTATTTATTTAAATTCCAACTTTTGTCATTTCCATAAATTTAATATCAACAAATTCCCAAAATTATAAAAATTACCGCAAATATTAAACAAGCCAATAGGATGATAATTTGATACAAAATACATGGCCAAATAGCATTTCACACAATTTCCCAATTTTCACAAACATCATATAATTTTCGGATGAATCCAGAATGCACGATTTCGAAGAAATTCGATTAAAATATCCATATGGCCTCCAAAAATTATGAAATTTTACTGAGTTATAGCCAAGACATTTTCGTACAACTTTCATGAATAACTCCAAGCCAGATTCTTTTATATTATTTTATACAGTCTCACGAAGCTTCTGGATCCATTACCGCATCGTCCAGTGTACACATCTCCGAAATATTGAGATTTCACCTACCTTTTCTCTTTCGTTTCCTCTGAAATTTAGATATGTTATACATCAAGGTATCCTATACAAGTTTCATAAAGAGATCTAGGTCAAATAACCAGATTATAGTCATCATCTATGTGCATGAAGTCTCGGGTATCTCGGAATACATCACCAGAATCATCATTTTTAAGATCTAGTTTATTAACTAGGTTATACTTGTTCATTTCAGTTCAAATTTGAGTATGTTGTAGTTTAAGATGTCTCCTACAACTTTCATGAAGAAATCTAAGTGAGATTCTCATCAGAAACCAACATGCAACCACGAATATAGCAAGAGGTCAGTAAAATTTCTCCAGATCTGAGGTCTCCGTAGAATAAGACTTTAACCCCTCAAATATCCATAATTTTCCACGAAATTTCAGTATGTTGTAGTTCAAGATGTTAGCTACAACTCTCATGAAGAAATAGAAGCCAAAATCGTACTCTAAACACACATGCAAGCTCAAAAAATTTACTGACTCACACGATCCGAACACAAACAGCCATACCATTCACACACAACTCATCCATGCTTCGGTATTGCTCATCTAACACCTAAAAACTCAACATGCAAACGACATACAAGCATGCAAGAGAAGCTAGAGGACTTCCACTTGCCTTTAGACCACACGAACAGCGGCACACCGGTGACGGACGAATGGCGTGCGGGCGGCGACGGGCAAGCTCCTCCTCTCTCAGCTTCCTCTTCTCTCTCGCAACTCACTCTCTCTCACTTGGCTTGGCCGAATGCCACACTCTCTCTCTCTCTCTCTCTCTCTCTCTCTCTCTCTCTTTCTCTCTCTCTTTGGTTGTATCTTTATATATGCATGCAATCTTCTCTTGCATGGGGGACACTTGTCCCTAAGAAGGAGACAAGTGTCTCCTTGGTTGAAGACACTTGGAGGAAGCCATGCGGCTCCTCCTCCCCCCTCCATGCGACAATGGGCCGGGCTTATGGCCCACTTTAGGCCCATCTCACTTGGGCCTAAGGCCCAAACTTAAATGGCCCAAGTTTTTATTTTATTTTATTTTTATAATATATCTTAATCATCATTTAAATAAATACCTAATTGCATAAATAATAAGGCCATTAAACTTATAGTCACAAATCCATAAATCCCAATTTATAAAACATATGGCCAATGATAGGATTTTCTTTCCTATCAAATAATTATCCATTAAAAGCTTGGCCATAAATCTTATTACAAATTATGGATTAAATGGCCATAATTTGATGGTACTTCCATCACCTATTCATAGAATTTAATATAGCTAGAGGTCGTTAAGAATTTTGGGATGCCACACATACATCCTTCCAGGCAACCTTGGCACCCCCTCTACCTAGCTCCGGGTCTTTCCAAAGAAATTGTCTGAGGATTTCTCAATATGATCTAGAACAACTACAGATAAAACAAAAACACTCGCCCAATAGGCTTGGATAGCTTGAAGAACTGACCTGATGAGTTACAACTGCCCAGCCAGAGAAAGGAAGCGATGAGTCCAAGATTGAATCCTCGCCGTGATGCGGTTGACGAGAGTGCAATAGTCAGCCTTAGTGAGCCTCAAGGTAATGATTGGAAACCCCCAAATAGCGAGTCGGCAAGTTACCTTCGTGAAAACCTAACTCAGAGATAATCTGGTTTCTTAAGGATGGCGTGCCTCCAACAAGGAAGATTTCACTCTTATTGGGATTTGGGAACAAGCCACTCCAAGTAGAGAAGGTTTGAAGGCCTTCTCTGATCCTCCTACTCTTCACAAACGCGTTCTGAAAAGGGCTAATGATGTTCTTCAAGACTGCTGCTACCTGGTTGGCCAACACTTTGGTAATACACTTGTAGATAGTGTTGCAATAGGCAATGTGCTTATAATCCTCAACGGAAGATGCATTCAGCACTTTCGGCACCAACACCAAAATGGTGTTATTGATCTCCCTTAGGAGCCTCCCGGTGGAGAAGAAGTCCAACACTATTGCAGTAACCAAGTGCCCTACCATCTCCTAGTTTTCTTTAAAGAATTCAACCGTGAAGCCATCCGATCTTGGTGCCTTACCCCTAGCTAGAGAGAATAAAGTATCCAGGATCTCCAACTTCGTAATCGGACGAGCTAGGAAACTAACCTGATCAACCGAGAGAGGATTGGATGACTTCGTGGATCTCCTCCACCAAAGGTCTATCCAGTTGAGCTGGCGGCGCCAGGAGGTCTTGGAAGTACTGAAGAAAGCATTGTTGGACCCACTATGGATCAGAGATAAGGTTCCCCTCCAAATCCTGGATAGAAAGGACTCTATTCCTCATCTCTTTTTGACATGCTGATGGAAGAACTTAGTATTGCAGTCTCCCTCTTTGAGCCACCTGACTCTCGACTTCTACCTGAAGAAAGACTTCTCCATGGACGTTAGCCTAGCAAAGACATGTTGCTGTTCCTTTTCTAGCTTAGCTAGATGAGCAGAAGCAAGCTCCTGTAGCAACTCCGCCTGCGTGGTCTCTAAGGCTGCCCTCGCCTCCGACGTTTTGACTGAGATGTCAGAGAAGGAAACTCTATTCAGAGTCTTAAGACGTTGTTTGAGAGCCTTCAGCTTACATACAAGTCTAAACATAGAAACTCCTTCCATAGGGGCCTCCCAATCTTGAGAAATAATAGCATTGAACTCTGGGTGCTTCATCCATAAGTCATAAAACTTGAACGGCTTCCTCCGAGGAATCGGGTTAAGCACCTTGACCACCATAGGAGTGTGATCAGATATACCCGACACCAGGAAGGAAGCTTCGAAGTATGAGAATTCATGGTTCCATTTAAAATTCATTAGAACTCTATCAATCTTTCTTGCCTTTCTAACAGAGCCCACTGAAATTATCCAAGTGTATCTGAATCCTACGTACTTGAGGTCTTCGAGTTCCGCCTGTGCCAAGCACTGTCAAAACTCATTAAAACATGATATCTAAGCATTGGATCCGCCGACCCGGTCAGATGGGTCTTTAATTGCATTGAAGTCTCCCATCACAAGCCAAGCTGAGTTTTGCAAAGCAATGCTTCTAAGAACAAGATCCTCCCACAGAACTCTCCTGAGCATGAATGTGTGAGCATGAATGTGTGCTTGCCATAACCATTGACACGCAACAAGCCACTTCAGAGTCCAACCATTTAAGGTTCCCATGCACTGCTTGAGTTGAAATATAGAGAGCTTCAAAGCTAACCCTAGCTGGGTCCCATCCAACCCAAATCCTACCCCTAGGGGAGAACTCATAGTTTGAGATCCAAGACCAATCTCTCAACAAGATCCCAGAGATGTAATTGAAGCCATTTTCTGGAACCTTCGTTTTCAATACATCAATCAAACACAACTGGTTTGAGATAGCCAAGCTTCAAACCTCAACCTGTTTGGTGGGGGTTAACAAGGTCCCTCACATTCCAACAACCTATATATATATATATATATATATATATATATATATAGACACACACACACACACACACAAAGAGAGAGAAACGAGATTACCTTCTCGTCGGCAGCTTGCGCCGATTGGAAGGCGGAGTAGGCCGAAAGGAGCGAGGTGGTGGATCATGAACTAGATCCATCAACTTGTCTTGGATGGACTTCACACCCGTAGCACCAAAAGGAGCTTTCGGAGACGGGTAGGGGGATAGCGGGTCATCTAAGCTGGCAATCCGATTTGCCGATCCATTCGACTCCTCCCCAGGGCTCACCGGCTCTATCGAATCTTCACTAGGACTGATCGGCTCCTCTTTGGCTGAGGGGGCATGTGCTTCCGTCCTTGTAATAATTCGTAATCCTCTCTGGGCATTGCGAGTTGAAGTAGAAGGTAAACTCCTGTGTACTGCAGCTGCCTTCTTCCTATTTGTGTGATCCTCATCCCCCGAGCTAACCAGAAGTGCCGAGGCAATTTCCCTAGGATGAGGGTTCTTCTTATTCTTTCCTTTAACAAGATTCTACCCCGTCTTAGCCTGCCAAGGTCCATTCTCCAACCTAGAATCATCAGCAGGTAGACATGACGCATTAGGAGGGGCGGAATCAGTCTGCTCTTGTTGGGCCTGCCTTCGTTGGCCTTGAACTTTTGCAGGGGCTTCATTCAAAACAGGAGGAGCTAGGGCCAGAGGCGTACCATGGGGACCAGGGGAAGCAACGATCGGAACCTATTGAGCAGCCCCTACAGCAGAAGGACGAGCAGGGGTAGGGGCACATTTGTGGCCGAAGATGCTACACCCTGTGTAATGTGTTTTTATTCTGCTACATCATTGGCCCCTAAATTCCCGTCAGTTCCTCAATTTAGTACTCAAAATTTACAGGTTAGCCTAGCAGCTGTCGATATAATTCCTGTGTTCCGTGGTTCGGCCCCAGACCTAAAAATTAGTGAGGAGGATTTGCTAATCTTGTGCCCATTGTCATCACCTGAAGTAAAAGTCATTGAAGGCCGGTCTGGAGTTGTTATTCAGCATGTTCCTACTGGTTTTGTCGTCCAATCTTCGGGTAATGAGTTGTCTATTCCCTTATTTGTTAGGGTTGACCTTCCAACTCAAATTTGCTTACAAAGAAGCAAATGCCTGTTCCTCAACACACGTTCATGATGTAGGAGCATTTTTGCAAATAAGTTTTGTGATTGAGAAATAAGATCTCAAAGTTTTTATCCCAGGTGAAAGTAGCATTTTTGCAAATAAGATTAAGGCCCTCAACCGGTTGAAGGCTAAACTTCTTGTCGCAGCCAGCGATGTAGGAGTTCCAGGCATAAATGGCTTCAAGAAAGAAAATGTGTTCGACATATGGCAAGACGAGGTCCGAAGATACGTTCTTTACCCTCGCAAGCATGTGAAAGATGTAAGAAGTGGTGTTGAAATGCCTGACCTGTATTCTGTTTTGGACGGTAATATAGAACCTCTGATTGGAGCTCATATCCAGATGAGACTCTCAAATGACATGCCTCCATAGTAAAGCAGTTTTTCCCAATTTCGCTCTATTAATTTATTTCTCTGCATTGGTTCTTCATCTCAAATGATACGTGTTATTCCCGGGCTTCGTCTTCCGCATTGCTTTAGGGGTTCGATTTAGTGTCGAATCCGGTTTTCGAGGATCCGTTATTCCCAACATTGGTATTAGAGCCCTAGTTCACATTTTCCCGACCTGTTTGATGTTTTTCGATTGATTTTTCACGAAAATTTTCGGCCGTACGGATTGGGGTGAGAAATCCCGACACCCGAGCGCTATTCCTCCATTTTTTTTGAGTTTTTGTGACTCGAAATTGATTTCTGAAGGCATTGGATGAAAGAGGTCGTCGAGGCGAGTCTGGCGACATGTCGTGCACCGTCGGGCGACGCCGCACGCGCCCACACGCGTGGCCAGAAGCCGCTGCGCGTGGGCGCGACGTGCTCGAAGCGCTGGCATCGGCCAGCGCGTGCGTCCCACGCGCCGGTCGCTGAACCGTCACATGCGCGACGCTGGCGACGAACCGGCATGTGCCGGTTGGCGGACCGATGCGTACTGGACGTCAGCACGACGACGGTTGGTCGGGCGGTCACCGGCCAGCGAACCGACCGGCGATCGACGACCCGACCCGACCCGAACCGCGGATGCCCGGCACGCGCGCGGCCCGTGCCGTCTGTTCGCCTGAACCAGCCGACCGGTCCGACAACCTGACCGTTGACCCGTTGACCGTGACCGACGACCGTTGACCGTTGACTTTGACCGTTGACCCGAAAAAAAAAAAGAAAAAAGGAATTTGTTTCTTTTTCAATTATGTCTGTGTGGGTTAGAGGTAATCCATTTTTTATTCTGCATTTGTTGCATGAATCATGGAAAATTATGTATTTTCCATTTTGTTTATTGTGGATTAAAAGTGATCCATTTTAGTTACGCATTTGTTGCGAACTATGATGCGTTATGCACGGATACCTATAATCCCGAGAACGGACAAAGGAAGAGCTAGACTTAAAAGGCTGATGAAAGAGTTAGGCGATATCGGTGGCTTGATGGTGATTTAGTATCACACATGGTCAAGGTCAATCGGATGATAGAGGAAATCATCGGAATGGTTATCTTATGCCGGATTTTGAGAAGGTGCCGGCTTTGATGAGCACTCTTCCACCTGAATGGCAAGTAGTGTTAGATCGGCTATGGGAGGTCAACGTGGTCCCGGATTATAGGAGGCTAGTGGAAGCTTTTGTAAGAGAGTACTATAGGATTGATTTGGCCAAAACTTCAACCCTTAGATTGAGCGCCACATGGCGTAGAGTAAATGCGCCTTGGTGGCGACATGTAAGCTCTCCAAAAGTTTTTCCATGGTTGGCAAATGTGCCTTCGGTTTTCTCGAGATACTTTTGGTGATAGATTAAAAGGGACTTTCCCTATTTATTTCTTAGATTAGTTTGAGATGTTTTTGAGTTACAATATCTCTTTCTACGTTGATATTTCTTTTTGGATATATTACTTAGTGTAATGGATTGTTGTATTAGTTGAAAGCATTATTATTTTATTGGATGTCAATTATCTTTGCTTTCTGTTAATTACTGATTCTTTGTGGGTAGTTAGTTGTGGGTAGTTATAGAAGTTTTTGTAACTTCATAGAATTTATTTTGCATAAGACAATTATATTAATGATAGTTTTAAGTTAGGATTTTTGGAGGATGATTGGAAACATAGTGACCTTTTGATTCTGAAACCTTACTTGAAATTATTCATTGATATGATGGATGCAATGCAAAGTGGATGCATAAATGATAGGCATTAATTATTCGTGCATATATGTCGATGTGTTCAGATTGATGGTTTCAGCAACTAAGAACGTAATTGTTGATGTGAACAGCAACAATTGTGAAATATTGAATATGAAGATTCAATATGTGCTGGAAAAGTAAGAAGCACTAGAAGCTCTTGACCATGTTATGGAAGATCTTGAGGATGCTTGTGCGCCACCTTGAGCTGGTAGAGGACCGCTTGACGGCATGTGAGCCGAAAATAGATATTTGCAATGCTGGTTCTAGCTCGAAAGGGCTTTGAGCTCTAAGTGCAAACGTATTGATTCGTTCAATATGTGGGAATGCAAAGGATCAAGTCCTTATTGCAAAAGATTAAGAGTTAACCAACACAAGAGAGGAAAACGTTCTCAAGTGAAGAAAATGTCAAGGGTGAGGTGTTACAATTGTGACAAGAAGGGTCACTATGCTCGCGACTGTCGTGAGCCAAAGAAGTTACACACCTCTTATACATTTGAGAACTTTGCTTTTGTGTCAAGTTCTGCTTTATAGACTGAATCCAATCCTTTGTGGACTGTAGATTCAGGAGCAACAGACGATGTAGCGAATGATAGAGGATCCTTCGTGGAATTCCGACGAATACTAACTGGAACTAAGTGGATCTATGTGGGAAACAACTCCAGAGCTGAAGTTAAAGGGATTGGCACCTGCTAACTCAACATGTGTGGTGGGCGCACCTTGTTCCTACATGATGTTCTAAATGCTCTGGAGATTCGTCGAAATTTAAGTGTCTGTTTTGATGTTGGTTAAGCTTGGTTTATTTGTGAACTTTCATAATAGCGACATAGATTTGTATTTGGATACAAACTACTGTAGTTGTGGTCACTTTCTAGATGGTTTTAATTGTACTGAATGTTGACTGTGGTGATGTCAATATGTTATTCTCTTGTTTCACGTCTTCTACTTCATGTGATAATGATGCGAATGTGTGGCATGCTAGACTTGGTCATATTGGCCAACAACATATGAATAGACTGGCCAAAGAGGGTTGGTTGGGCAACATTGAAAAAGTCGATTTGCCCATATGTGAGCATTGCCTAATAGGGAAAAACGACAAGGAAACCATTTGGGAAAGGTAAAAGAGCTGAATTTCCTCTGCATTTAATCCATTCTGATGTTTGTGGTCCAATGAATGTGAAAGGAAGGCATGGGACTGTTTACTTCATCACTTTTAATATATGATTATACTCGATTCGGATGTGTCTATTTGATTTCTCATAAATCTGAAGCATAAGTTGTTTCAAAAGGTTTATGAACTTGGTTGAAAATCAAGTAGACAAGAAAATAAAAGCATTGAGATCTGATCGAGGTCGAGAATATTTATCGAATGAGTTCAGAAAATTATGTGATGAAAATGGAATAGAAAAACAGTTGTCTATTCCATATACTCCTCAACAAAATGGTGTTGCGGAGAGAAGAAACAGAACCCTACTGGAAATGGTTAGGTCCATGATGGCGCATGCTAATTTACATATCACTTTTTGGAGTGATGCGTTGTTAACTGCTGCCTATATACTTAACCGGGTGCATTCCAAATCAGTTAGTTCCACTCCATATGAGTTATGGACAGGTAGAAAACCGGACTTAAGTTTTCTTAAGCCATGGGGTTGTACTGTCTATACTCATGAGTCCTCTCACAAGTTTGGGAAATTGGGTCCTAAAGGAAAGAAGAGTATTTTAATGAGATACTCCGAACACTCGAAAGGGTATGTGTTCGTAGGTGAGCAGGAAAGTGGGAGTATAATTGAATTTTAATCACGGGATGTCACATTCTTAGAGGATGAATTTCCTAAGAAGGACGAAATAGGGGAAGATTACCCCTATTTGAAACCTTGGATCAAGATAATGATATTAGTGGAGTTCGTCAAGTGGGAGTAATATGAGAAGTGATGAATTGAATTCAACTCATTCTCAATTACAACCACATGATGAGATAATATCGTCATTATCTAATCCGAGTGGGAGCATAATGGGGAATGATGTGCTAAGTGTACAATCTCCCATATAGCGAACAAGTCGCCAAAGTATTTCCCGTCGACATTTTGACATTAAAGGGGAAACTTTTATAATTGCTCCACGAGATAAGGATGAGCCAAGAAATATTAATGAGGCTCTGAAATGCCATAGTAAGGAAAAATGGATTTATGCAATGAAAGAGGAGATGGAGTCAATGAAGTCAAACCAAGTTTGGGAACTGGTTGATCTTCTAATAGGACGCAAAGCTATTGGGAACGAGTGGGTTCTCAAAATAAAGCGAAAGGCTGATGGCTCGATAGAAAGGCATAAGGCTCGCCTTGTGGCGAATGGGTATAATCAACATGAAGGAATTGATTATGAAGATACGTTTTCTCCTGTAGTGAGATTTACCTCAATTTGCATTATTCTGGCAATAGTGGCTAGTATGGATCTTGAGTTACATCAAATGGATGTAAAGACTGCTTTCCTCAATAGAGAATTAGAGGAATGAATATATATGGAACAACCTGCTGGTTTCACAGTGAAAGGCCAAGAAGAAAATGTATGTCGACTTTTGAGGTCGATATATGGCCTTAAGCAGTTGTCAAGACAATGGTATATACGATTTCATAATGCCGTAATGGCATATG
This sequence comes from Eucalyptus viminalis, assembly GCA_014182385.1. Classification (NCBI taxonomy): domain Eukaryota; kingdom Viridiplantae; phylum Streptophyta; class Magnoliopsida; order Myrtales; family Myrtaceae; genus Eucalyptus; species Eucalyptus viminalis. The sequence goes on from CM024536.1 coordinate 31,887,299, forward strand.
ATTTTACAATGATAGATGAGGATCATTGTATATATATATCAAAAGATCCAAGGATCAATTTGTGATCATATCATTATATGTTGATGATATACTAATTGCGGAAGCAATATGGAGCTTGTTAATACTTGTCAAAAGTTGGTTGTCTTCCAATTTGAATTAAAGGATATGAGATTTTAAACCCATAGACACTCATATTGCAAAAGGTGAAGGATTGAGCCATAGACTGTGTCCAAGGACTCCACAAGAGAAGGAACAAACGAAATATGTTCCTTATGCTAGTGCTATTGGGAGCTTGATGTACGCTATGATGTGTACAAGACCTGACATATGTTATGCAGTTGGAATGGTGAGTAGATACCAATCCAATTCAGGTCAAGCACGTTGGAAAGCCGTTAAATGAATACTAAGGTATCTAAAGGGGACTGCTGATTATACGTTGAGTTATTATGGAAAGGATCTGCTACTCAAAGGCTATTCTGATACTGATTGGAGAGGAGATTTAGATGAAAGAAAATCTCTCTCTAGGTTTGTTTTCTTACCGAATAATGGCACCATATGTTGGAGCAGTAAGAAACAAAAGTGTATAGCCTTGTCCACGATTGAAACTGAGTTTGTGGCATTATCAGCAGCAATAAAAGAAGATATTTGGCTTAAGAGATTATTGGATCATTTAGGTGTTATTTGAAGTGCTGCAGATTCATTATTGGTTAACTGTGATAGCCAAGCAGCGAAAGCGTACACCAAAGATCCAAAATATCATGGCAAGACCAAACACATAGATACCAAGTATAATTTTGTCATGGATATGATTGCACGAAAAGAGGTGAACTTAGAGTACATACTACGGATAGAATGGTAGCAGATCCTATGACAAAGCCAATACCTAGAGATGTGTTTTGTGGCCATATGAAATCTCTAGGATTGCGTAGAGGATGATGTACTGAATATTGTAATTTCCCTAAGAGTTCACATTTGATGAATTTGTGTTTTCATCATTAATGCCTATGAATCTTTGTTTGATCTTTATGCATCTTAATGCTCAGTGCATTACTTTAAGTTGAGAAAGTATGTCGGATAGATATAAGATTAGCCCACTCACACGGGTAATCGCCTCTATTTACTATGTGATAGATAGAGATGAGATTATTTTTAAGCTTATTATCTAGGTGATAATCGAGAGCTCAAGCTTAAAATACGTATGTCGCCTTAACTAAGTGTTAAGATGAGGACATAATACTAACTATGTCCGAAAGTAAAATAACCCACATATTTTACTTTATATGTCTATGATGCCAGATGTGAGTTTTGGTGAATTTTATGATTGAGTAGATACGTGAACTCAAGTTAGACATTGGGTATGTCTGAACTATCATCTGTACGGTATTGAAAGTGTAGACATACGCTCCATGGGAAAGGAGTTAATACCGTAATACATATTCCATACTACGTATGCATGAGACGGCCAATAAGAGTGGCAAAAAGTTTGATCTCAACTTTTTATGACGTGTGAGACTCTTGAGGAAAAGAGTTCCTCAATTTTTTTGTCCCCTCATGACTCTTACTTATTCTCAAGATTTATATTTAGTGTTTGCTATCTTAGGGTGTTGCCAATGGTCATGAGTTGATTCGATCTAATGGGACATTTCTAGAAAAGCAAGTTGAACTGAAATTGAGAGTTTGAAGGAAAGATGAAGATCGATTTTGGAGAATCACATTGTAGTTTTGTATTCACCGGTTAACCAATTCTGACTGTCTTTGGGATAATCATAATTGTGAATACAATATAAATGTGATCGATCGATCTAGGGTACTGCATACTAAATCTACTCGGAGTGTGACGCCCATTATGAGCTGCTAGATATTCCTAACAGATGTATAGCAACGAGCTCTCAAAGTATGCTGGTTGCACGGATTATTCACCGGTATGAATGTTGAAGAGAGGTAAAGAGAATCCTGTTCAGCCCACCATGTGCGAGTGGGAGATGATGGTTTTAATTGGTGATGGGCTTAAGGCCCATCCACCCATGCTAGGCCCAAAAGGCCCGGCCCACGGGAATAGGGCCCGTGGATGGGGGAAGGTATAAAAGGGAGGAGAGAGAGAGAGAGAGAGAGATGACAACGGTTGGAAACAGAAAACGAACGTACGTCTTCTCCCGCGCGCTCTCTCTCTCTCCAAAAAGAAAAATAAGAAACAATAAGTATAAGGCACGTTCTTCTTCCCTTCAAGGCGTCATCGGATCGAACAGGGCCAGTTTCTCTTCCTCTATCGGCGTCGGTGTCTAATCTGTGACTAACAATGTACGCTCGAATCCGTGGTGTGCTTTACGATCGGTGATATGTGTTATTCCCGGGTTTCGTCTTCCGCATTGCTTTAGGGGTTCGATTTAGTGTCGAATCCGGTTTTCGGGGATCCGTTATTCCCAACATAAGCAATAATAAGCATTTCAGGATTTATGAAGAAGCAATTGCAGTTCATTGATATCGATAAAAGTTTAAAGATGGCAAAAACATGTCGATGGACGATGATAATAATTAGCAGTTCAGGCTTTATCCTGGCCTTTGTGAAATTTGCTGGGACTTCCTAGTATAACCAACATAACAATTCCAAGCAAATTTCCCTTATCATGCAAAGACAAATTCTAGGAGCCTTCGTAGTTGTCAAGGAATCAAGCAAACGGTAATACACTTGAGTAGCTGGAGGATTCCATAAATAAATGAAACTCGCTAATTACATTTGTCTAAAACATTGCCAACATTTTCGCACCTAATTATGGGAACATCATCATCTTCAGGTCTACCCCGTTCATGTACAAAATTCAAGAGCCAAAAATGACACATTGCTGATACGTGCTCCTTTGAGGTTCTCTAACAACAAGACGCAAGCAAGGATCCATGATAAGTCATTGTACGCCCAGCCTTACTCCTTAAAAAGACTGAGCAGCAAACGGTTGTAGACAACTGTCTTTCTAGACTTCCTTTAAAAAAAAAAAAAAAAAAAAACATCCACCAGATAATCAGATTGAATTGCGAACCAGAACGATTGTACCTACAACTTGCACTCAGCATTTCTGCATTTTTCCCCTACCGGCTTCGGCATCAGAATGTATGTTCAAAAACTTGCACAGATTTTTTCGAAAGTGATTTCAATGTTCCATCATATCTCTTCCTCCAAAAGATGCCTTGTAAAATAATCTAGAAAAACCCAGATCACTCCACAGGGCCCAGACAAAGTAGATACAGTCAGCCCCCTCGTCTCGTCCTTCTTTTCTTTGCCCCCTTTGCTAAGCAAATTTCATCAAAAAAACTTTCCCTTGCTAGTGGCTTCAACATGAATGACAATGACAATAAAAGCTCAATACTTTTCCGCAAACAACATCTAGGATGATGCTGCCGGACTACCTTTGCAGAATCCATTCACCAAGATCCCAAAAGAGATGACAGAACTAAAGCTTGAGAATCAGGCCAATAGGACTATGATCACTACCAGTGATATCAGGAAGGATGTACGAGTCATGAACTTTGTCTGCTATAGATTCTGAAACAAGAAAATAATCGAGCCGCCACCCTGTAGATTGCAAGAGGATAGTTAACAGGTGAGAATACCTATTTCCACATGCTTCATCTAATAAGACAACGATATGCATAATGACTCAATAAAAAGCAAAAGCTTGTCATTGCTCATATTATCACCATTACAGGAGAGAAGTGTAACATTAGATATATAATGTTCCATCAAGTAGATCTATGTATACCTTTATTTTTCTTCCTCCCACCATGCCGATAACCCTAATAAGTATAACCAACAGCATGAGGATACTGTCTTCTAAAGGTATCAACAAACCCCCTCGACGGGAAGTTGGTCTCAAAAAAGATTCCCTTTCTTCAATTGTAAATCCAGCACTTCTTTTATTTCCACGGAGTCTCATGACAATCAGATTAATGACAGAAATAAGAAACATTAGACGTATTAAGAACTTCTGTTTCGGGATGCCAAACAGCCTGAATTGTGATTTTTATCAACCCCCAACACAAAACCCCAAACACCCCACCCCCTTCCCCTCTCCCCAGCAAAAACCCAAAACAAAATTCAGTTGTATGGAGGAAAAGCCTGATTACAGTCCTCTTCTCTGTTTTGGGGGTTTTTCCCCCTCCTTTTAAGTGGGGTGGGGGGCATATGGTGTGGCCAGGACATTGTCCTGTGACAGTTAAAAAGCTCATGCAAATTATTAATGCACCTAGTCAATCAAAGGCAGAAAAGGCACATCGATTGTTTCCCTTACCGCGAGGATCATAAATGTCTATTTCTGATGGGCACAATTCAGATCGCCCGGTCAAAACAACGGGCTTCGACTTTTCAAGTTCCTGTATTGCCACGTCCGACATAAATAAGCAACTGAATTAATGAATCATACTTGAAAGTGTGTAACAGAGTAAACCGATGAAATAGATTGATACCAGTCTTCTCAGGCCATCACCAGAATTAGGAACATAACCGCTCAAGAGATAGAACGAATCAAACTCTGCAGTGACAAGCCGTCCCTCAGAATCATGATCTGATATGCCCAAGCCATATGTAACTGAAAGGGACTTTATCTGCACAAAAAAAAAAAAAATACTAGTAATAACCTAAAAAATAATAATCCAAAAAAGCCAAATGTAGGAGAAAACCAGAAGGCACGGTATCCGCCTTACACAAATTAATATAGAGAAAAGGTAGTACTTTTGCGTTTCGACATACAAAGTGCAACTCATGTTGATTTTATTATTCATCCAACATCACTTGAGATGCTAATTATATCTCATAAGCAACTTAACTGATAATTGGCTGTGATCTTTATTTAAGATGAGAAGCATTTCATTCGAATAGACACAAAGCAAATGGACTAACCCTACTACAAGCATATTATTATATCAATTAACTAGATTAAAACATCAGAATGTCTATACAGACTCCGACATTCTCAGTCAAAAATGACAATTCATTGGGGTCAAATGCACTCGTTGTAACAAATCAGAATGCCTCTGAACTGCAATAGTAGGTAGGAAGCCAGTCCTTCAACCCAGTCGTTCCGTGTACTCTTCCCACATGCTTTACAATAACAATTTACAAGCCTTAGAAACAACCATAGAAAGACAAAAAAGGACTTACAGGTTTCATTATCATTTTGAGAAAAAGCGTGATGCAAAAAATTTCATTTTCATAAACAAATTGCTCTTGGTTGAAGGCAAATTCTCAAGACCTCATGGTTTTCTATTAGTAATATTCACTTCCCTGCTCAATAATCTCCCTTTCAAGCATCAAATAGAAAAACTTGATTTTTGCTTACTGTAAAGGTTACGCAGGAAACACTATAACGACTATCACACATTTGCAACTAAAACGATTCATCCCCACCTCAATGTAGCTCTCAATTCGTGAAATGTCATTGCCTCAATTTTGGCTGGGTCATTATTAGGCAACACGACTTCACCAATGCTTGCACCAGAATTTTTCTGCAGAAAAAATGAATGCTAAATGGTCAAGTCCCCAAAACAGGGTGCTGGGTCATTATTAGGCAACACGACTTCACCAATGCTTGCACCAGAATTTTTCTGCAGAAAAAATGAATGCTAAATGGTCAAGTCCCCAAAACAGGGGTGGAACGATAGGTTCGATTAAAAGACAATACCTTGACATGAATTTTGGTAGAACTAGGAACTTAAACCACCAATCCTTTCGATTTCTTCCCTTTCTTGTCCTTAGAAGTCGCCGCTGACTCAGGTGTCGACGAATTTGACACGCCCCTTTTGGACACCATTTCACTCGCTCCAAGCAAGACGATAGAACGACCAACCCAAATCTCGGAGTAGCCGCAAAGCTACAACGTGCGAAAAGTTAGCAACTTTTTAAGGAACCAAAGCAAGGCTTAGCATTACAGAGCGAAACCCAGGATTCAAAACTGCCGTCGCATTGTCGCTTAGTAGTCGCTTTTGCTGAAGGATCGATCGAAGTGAAAAGGGTAGTCATTTGGAAAGAAAGACTATAAAATTCACGTTGGGTTCACGCAAAAATGAGAGGTACCCGGACGAACCTCAAAGAAGGGGTGGCAAAACCCCTGAACCCTAGTCGAAATGCTTGCCTCACGGATGAAAGAATGCATAGAAAGACACACTCAGAGAGAGAGAGAGAGAGAGAGAGAGAGAGAGAGAGAGAGAGAGAGAGAGAGAGAGAGAGTACGGTGTTGTTGAGCAAGGAAGAAGAGACGTAGCTCATGGATGAAAGAATGCATAGAAAGACACACTCGAGAGAGAGAGAGAGAGAGAGAGAGAGAGAGAGAGAGAGAGAGAGTACGGTGTTGTTGAGCAAGGAAGAAGAGACGTAGCACGAGGGCATACCCGAGACCTCATCAAACCGCCAGGGAAGAACTGCTAAAAGCATGGAGGTCGTGGGAGAGGCGAGTGAAATTGGCCGTCGGGAGAGAGCGTGATTTAGGAAGAAGTGTGCCAAGAGAATGGAGCCTTTAGATGAGGCCGTCGAGTGGAGGGAGAAAGGCTGTCGTCGGGAGGGAGCGACGGCCGTCGGAGGAATCGCTAGATCAGAAGGAGTGTCAGAGGAGGAAGAGAGCAAAAATGAGAGAGAAGATAGAGGAGAGAGAATGCCCTGTCCATCCGCCCACGCGTTGGTTTGAATTGGAACGACGTGGGAGAGAAGAGAGAGCTGACGTGGACCTGCTGCTGGACAGGTGTCGAAGCCTGAATCGTTCATAGCACAAATGACGTGGTCCTTTAAATGTACGCAATATTTTCTCACTTCGTGAGGGGACAGGTGGCAGCGTGATCCATGGGTCGGGATCAGGTCGACCGGCAAGCTGGCGGTGGCAGAAGCCATGCGCGCCTGCTGGTTACCCTTAAAAGCGAGAGAGGGGCTCGCTCGTTAGGGAGGTGTTCACTTGAGAGAGCGAGAAATTGGCAGAGAGAAAAACCGTGAGAGAGAGCGACTGAGAGGAAGAGGGAGTTCTGCCGTCGCTCGGCCACGCCTGAGTCCTGTTCGACGACCCCCGGCTGTTATCCTCGTCGTCCCGACCTCGCTTTCCCGATACCCACATCTTCGGTAAGTGTCTTCCCTTGCCCCAAGGATCTCAGCTCGGGGGCATCACGAGGCTGTCGGCCATTGCTCGGCTTGTCTCGAGCTCACCTTATAACCGCCGTCTCCGAGCTGGGTAGGGATCTCCACAATTAAAGGCTCGTTCCTCCGGACCTTTTTCTCTCGGTTCGGTTTTCGTTGAAGTCGAAGCCCAGATGTAGCTCTCTATGTTAACAAGTGGTTTGGACTGGGATGAGATGTTTTTCTCAGTGATCTCGTGCTTGGTTTGATGTTTTTGTCTGAGTCGACCCTTGAATCCCATCTTTAGATAGCTTCGTTTGTTCCTAGCCGGTCGCTAACTTGTTTGACAAAATGCTCATGAAAACCATGCAAGTTAGCGTCGTTTCCTTTGGTCATCCGAGAGAGCGTTAATTGGTCCTCAAGTCATTCCCACGATCAAATGCTTTTCTACACCACCATTTTGTTCGCGTTTCTTGCTTTGTGTCCATGAACGGCAGACCGGAAGCAGTGGCCGGCGTCGGTCCAATGAAGACAGGTGTTTGATGGTGAAGTATATCTTTTTTAGTTCGGGATATGATAGATGTATATCGTCGCAGGATCTTTGATGTTCTGGGTTTTATGTTTTGCTTTATGAGTTCATCCCAGGGAAGGCTATAAAAAATTGGTGAAACAAGAAGAGAAAGAGGAGAGGAAGAACGACGTGATGGAGGGTGGGCTCAGCTTTAGGAATATTAGACAATGATTTAGAGTGACATTAGTGTAGTGGGCTTGACATGGGTGTCCAGAGCAAGGCTTAGTGTGGGCTTAGAGTCGTTGGGATGGGTAGAGACTACGCTCCTTGTTTCGCATGTTCTGGTGTTGCTTTTGTGGTGGTTGCAGGAAATGAAGCGATGGAGTGTACGGCCGGAATGTATATGATGAAGGGTAGTCAGTAGTGAAGTTCATTTGTTTGCGGCTTGAGATTTTGGCGTGTCGATCTTAACCTGTGAGCCTCGAGTGAGCCTCGAGGTTCATGAGTTAGTGGATAAAATTTAATGAGCTCTCAGTCCCCTAACTGAAAGCAATGGATACAGTTCTGGAAATGTTTTTGTGGATGAGTTGAATGTGAGGAGAAAGTGAGCGAGAAGCATAGAAAATTAGGGTATGGGCTCTACAATGATAAATGGATTTAACATGGACTTGGGTTTAATCCATCCTTATTTGAAATAGGTTTTAGTATGGGTTTGGCGTCGCTTTAGTGGAAGAGCAGGCTGGTCGTGAGTCTTCTTAATTTAGGCTTGGTTAAAGTTATACAAACATGGGCTTAACTTGAGAGTCTTTTGAAATCGAGCTTAGGAAGGTTAGAATTGGAGCGGGTTTGAGGATGGACTCAATTGCGCCCTTAAGCCCATTTGGGTTAGGCCGGAATTCTACCTTTGTTCGGACTGGGCTCAAGGACCTAGTCCGATTCACCATTTCGGAATTATTAAAATTTAAAAAATATTAAAAATTTGAAAATTTGAAAATAAAAAATGAGAAAATGATTGGAAATAGGTCTTTATTAATTTTTAAATTTAGGATTAGATGTGGGTTGATTTCACTTGACTAGTATACATGTAGCTTATTCCTGATGGAGTGTCCTTTTGAAATAAATTGACTATGACATAGTTTTAGCTTATGGGGGATCGTGTTTTGGGGCTTATAACATAACCCGACTTGTATTGGATATCCTTTTTTTCGCATTTACTTTAAAGTCATTTCAATATTTGAATATTTGCTTACCACATTGTTTTAAAAAAAAAAGGTTGTTTGTCGCTTTTCTAGAATATGTTAGGATTAATTTAGGCTTTGATGAAAATGAATCGTACAAAAATATTTGCACGATCATTTAGCAACTTTGATGCCCTTAAGACCATAATTGTTAATCAAGACCATGAGACCACTTAGATAACAATCTTTGAAGTTATAAGTACTGCAAAGGTGCTAATAAACATTAGCGTAATCAAATCCTCAATCCCAGAATCTTTAGTTGCATAGGAATCAAGATGATACTCCCACACTTCGAAACAGCAGGTGATGACTAGACCATCACGTTACATTAGCGATTTTCGGCAAAAATTGGTTGGAATGATCACTTTGGATTTTCACGTCACGGTTTAGAGTTAAATTGGCAAAATTGGAAAGTTCATGATTAAATCAACATTCACATATTGAATTTAGAATTGATTGGATAATATTCCCCTGCAAGTAACATACAATCTTAGATTTCCAGCATTTGGGTGAAAACGTTTTGAAAAGTTATGGCATTTAAGTGTCAATTGAAAATTATACCACCAAGTGAACATTTTTTAGAAGTCATAGCATTTAAGTGATTGAGAAAAAAATTTCGGCCTCAAGTAAGCGCCATAGGAATATTATGACACTTGTGATATTGTTATCTCTATATCATATATCAAAAGCCTTTACATGGTGGTAGTGTTGTCCATGCAAAAAGTACAAGAATTTTGAAATGAAAGCTTTCTAATTGCCGACATTTGGGCAGAAGTACACTCCAAGTGCCAAAATTTTGAAAATGTATACTTAAGTGCCAAAGTTAGAATAAAATTGATCACTTAAGTGCCACTCCGGCCAAAATCCGGCCAAATTACTGACGTGGCAATTTTCCGGCGAGGTGAGTGCAAAATGGCGTCGTTTTGCATGCTGACGTGGCGAGAAAATGCAAAAATGACGTCGTGTTGTGTATGACGTGGTAAATAATTCATATAAAAATTAATTAAATTAAATTTAAAACTAAATTTATTTAAAATATTCTAAAAAAATAAAAAACTAAAAATTAAAATTTTTAAAACTTTTTTAAAAGAAGGGGGGCTGAAGGCTGGCCGCTGAGGGCTGATCCCTTGCTGCTGTCGCCTCCCCGTCGGGGTCGCCAGCCCTTGGCCAGGGCCTAGCGACCCCGGTTGACGCTACCCCCACCGTCGCCAACCCTTCTTGGTGATGATGGGGAGGCGGTGAGGGCCCGCGAGCCCTTGCCCAGATCTAGGGTGAGGGTCACAGCCCTCACCGTCGGTCGGCCGGCATCGTCGGCCTCTGGCCAGGGCTCGGTGACCCCGGCCGACGCTACCCCCATTGTTGTCGGCCTTTCCTGGCGACGGTGGGGAGGCGATGAGGGCCTTGCGATCGGTTGGCCAGGGGCCAGCGACCCAAGCCGACCCTCCCCCTCCGTTGTCGGCCCTTCCCCGACGGTAGCGGTGAGGGCTCGGCCCTCGTCACCAGCCTTCGCGCCCCCCCCTTTAAATTTTTAAAATTTTTTAGAATATTTTAAATAAATTTAGTTTTAAATTTAATTTAATTATTTTTTATATTAAGTATTTACCACATCATACACAAAACGACGTCATTTTTGCGTTTTCTCCTCATGTCAGCGTGTAAAACGACACCATTTTGCACTCACCTCGCCGGAAAATTGTCACGTCAGCAATTTGGCGGGATTTTGATTGGAATGACACTTAAGTGATCTATTTTACTCCGATTTTGACGCTTAAGTGTACATTTCCAAAGTTTTGGCATTTAAGTGTCCCTCCGTGCCAAGTTTTGGCACTCCAAGTGTCCCAACCTCCTAATTGCCCTAGTAATAACTTTAAGTGGGAGCCACACTCCTCGTTTTAGGAATGATGTCTACGTGACAGGTTGTGAGGAACATCGAACACTTAAAAAATATATACAAAATGTCGTGTGTGAGTGGATCATGGTTGAAACCATTGAATAGAAATTACAAGTAGGCAAAAAATTTTGCCACTTTAGAAATCAATCAATTGGAAAATGAATAGTGACAAACATGACTTGTGTAATTATGTAGCTACCAGCCGATTGTGTAGCTTGTGAAAGTTCATTATTTTATTTTTGCCATACGGGCTATTTAAGTTGATTACGCAAGTCCTCTCTCTTGCCATTGATATAGATATAGTTACAATATTTAAAATTCAAAATCAAATGTGAAATACATAATTTATATGAGGTGATATATTGGTTCCTAGATAGTATTGTGTCCATATAATCTAGTACCATCAAATTCAAATGCAATAAATCTCAGTCATTCAACAAATTTTATTGTGATTTTTCACCTTTTGATTTAATGTTGAAGGCTCCGGACTTTATCTAAGCCATCACGTGTAACATGATGAGAAAGTCCCTTCAGCGTAAAATTACAAGTACTTAAAATTTTTAAGTGGGGCTGGACTTTATTTGGGCCCATCATATGTAATGTGATGAGAATACATGGCTCACGAGGAGAAGCGGGGCTCATGAAGACCACAAAAGTAAGTCAAGAAACTATAGGTCGAAAATAGAAAATAGGAAACAACGACTTAAAATAATTGAGGACATGATAGCACGATAACTCCTTCCAATTGGATCCTTGATTTTCACTACTTTAATAATTGAGTTCAATCGGATTATAAAATTGAATAGCTTTGAACTGACCATAACATAATTAGACCGTTTGAAGGGGGAATTCAAAAGGAGGTGAAAAAGTTAAAAAGAACTTCATGATCAAGGCCTTCCACATGATTAAGACAAATTGATTGGAGAAAGAGAAAACTAGGGCAAATGAAAGATGAAGCTGATGTTGATTTTGTCGTTTATGAGGACTTCTTGTTTTCATACGTTGATGAGTGTTTTAGGGGGTGAAGATTGGTTTTTGACCAAATATAGAGAGGAGACTGAAACTCATGAGTCGCGCTACTTTTAAAATGTAAATTTCACACACAAAAAAAAAAAAAAAAAAGAAAGAAATTACCGGGGAAGAAAAAGCTCCATTGAGCCAGAGGACAAGAGGCTTGCGAGGAGCAGCCACTTGTGCCTCAAAAGAACTGATAGAAGAAAAGGTGAATCATACTTAAATTTATGTATCATTATCTATAAATTGTGAAAATTTGGAACATTTCAGGTTAAGAAAGAGTAAAAGTGCATCCAAACCAATACACACACACACACATATATATATAAGTAAAGAACAAAAGGTAAATGTCTATTTGAGTAATTTTAATTAAGCTACATGATCTTCATATGGACATTATAATTGTACGTAGATTTAAATTGAAGGGGTTGATTAAGGGATTTCGATTGGCGTTGAGTAGTTTTTGGATATGTGAGTACTAATGAAACATCTTTTGTTTTTTCATTTGTTTTGTCCATGACGAGAACCAACATAGTTGCTGGAAATAAGGAACTCAAAGTTTCCATTTTTTTTTCTTAATTATGGCTTTTTTCTCGTCACAAGGCCAAAAATCAGGGAGTCCCATGCTTTCTTAATCTCTATCTGAAATGGTTTGAACTCAATTTCCTAATTTCTCAAATTAAAACCCTGTTCCCCCAAATTTAGGTGGAGAATCTCTAGTGCCGGTGATGGTAGGATTGCAAGGAGAGACTGGGACGCTGATGGAGAATAGAGAGAGAGGTAAAGAGGATCATAATTTCAAGAGAATTAGGGAGATGATTAGGGCACAATCCGCCTCTAGAGAGGTTGAGGCCGGAGTGTAAAGAGAGGGCAAAGCCCAAACCCCAAACTCGGCGATGATTTATTTTCTTTTTCTTGTTCAAGGATGACTAGCGATTGAGTCTCCTTATTAAGTACTATTTACTTATCATACCCAAATGGCACGCGCTAAATTGTTCAAAAAAGTAAAATGCATTATTTTGCAATATATTGTCAATCACAAAAAAAAAAAAAAAAAATTGTTCACGAAAGGTGTGGCACCCCCTCGACATAGCCGCCGATCCGTTAGGGTTACCACAGTGCTCTAACCTTTCAACTGTCCTAACAACATGCCACTCTAATACCATTGAATTAAAGAGGGTCCATAAGTCCTAGGGGTTTGCATTATTTAAATCGGTCCCAGCGCAGTTCATATGGCGGAAGCATATTCGATATCTCCCTAACCCATACTTAATAAAATAACACAATGCACACCAACTAAACATTTTCATAAGATAAACCGAGCATTTTTATTTACATCACTTGATGGACAACATGAGTTGGTACAACAAAAGGCCAAGGCTTTTCTAAAACTCGGCTATAACCAAAAGCGTCCAACTCCACAACAGTCATAAGCTTCAGTCCATTAGATAGTGTTGGTAGTCCAAAAAAGCTCCCTCAGCTACCCATCACGCATGGTCAATCACACCCAGCTCGGTCCATTGGTTGGCGGCGGCAGCAGCATTCCCATCATAATCCCGTCACGGCGAATGTGCATGGACAAGAACTCCTGTACTATGGGGCCTCCAGGTAGACCCACATCATACATGACTAGGACTCGTACGTGGACGAATACCAGACCCCAGACACTAACACAGATGTGCTCCGAGCATGAGCACTCAACATCTACCGGGATGCCGTAAAAAGTGGCTCGTGTAACGGGTAGCAGAGGCATCTCTCAATCTGAAATGTTAGTCCCCAAAAGGGGTGAGTACAACCGCTCAGCAATAAAGATCCATCAAACCACATAATGCAACAAGCAAGACAACCAAGGTATCACAAGCAAAGCACGTATCATTCATGCACTTAAGCATACATCACCATGCATGCATGAATATATCTCCATGCAGTCATGCATACATTTCCATGAGATCCATTCAATGCCTTGGTGATCACACTTCCAAAAATCATGCAATACCAATTCAAGTTCAAAGACAATTTATACACCAGGCCATGTACACACATGCACATGATTCAAATTTATATTGATTTTTCAAAAAGATCTCATTGTTCTTTCAGGGACCGGTGTTTGCATCCCTCATATCGCTCGCACCCAACCTAGCATCGCGAGGAACCTCCAGCACACAGCTCTGGGCATTTCGAAACTCCCGAGGACATCCGGCACATACCTCCGGACATCTCGAGACTCCCGAGGACATCTGGCACACACCTCCGGGTATCATCGACTTAGCCGTCCGACGGTATCATCATTATCATTACACATGGATATATCTCACTTTGCAAAAATGCCATTTGATGCAATAGTGCCAAAATTTCATTTAATTTTTTTTATGTCATGTGAAATGCATAATTGTCACCATGCATGCTACATAGATAGCAACTCAGAATACCACATCCCATAGAGTAATTTATTTGTTCTTAAAAATAAGACAATTTTTGAATAAAACAGAATGCATTCCTTTAAATATAATTATGGAAAAATTAGTAAATGATATTAATAAATTCTGAAAATTTAAAAATGATGTAAAAAGACCTAGGGAAAGAGGTTTCATGAAGAACACCATGTCAATAAAGTTTCATATCAATCACATAAGTCCATACATCACAGCAAAAGAAATTCCAACACCACTTTTGCACAGTTTTGGAAATAATTTCGATTAAGTCTTTAAATGAACTCAGAAAATTCTGAAATTTTGATATATTATAGTTGAGACCTAGAGGTAAAATTCCCATGAATAAATAGTAGTCTAATTAATTCTTTATTAAAATATATGATTATTACAACTCACCCTAACCCTCGGCTCAATCTCCAGATTTAACCCCTTCAAAGAAAAATCATTTCTCCAATCAATACTGATTCGTTTATTCTAAAATTTCAGTATGTTTCTCCTCAAGATGTCGTCTATAACTCTTATCAAGGACACGAGATCAAATTCGGAATGGATAATTTCACAAAATTCACAGAATCGCAAGGGATCAACATAACAGTTTCCAGATCTAGTATATTTGAAAAAAATTGTTTTACCAATAAATACTTGTCCGTTTCCCTTGAAATTTTGATATGTTAATCTTCAAGAATTATTCTACAACTTTCATCAAGAATACGAAGTAATATTCCAGCTAGAAAATTTCCTTACAGCTCACGAAATCATCAAAGGTCAACATAACAGTTTCCAGATCTAGTTTCTTCAAAGAACAATAATTTCACCAACTAATACTTGTTCGTTTCATGTAAAATTTCAGTATGTTACTCCTCAAGATGTCATCTACAAATTTCATCCAGGACACAAAGTGAGATTCCAACTAGAAAATTGCATACAGCTCGCGAAATCAGCAAAGGTCAGACCATTTTCCAGAAAACAGATTACTAGGCTAAGGCACTACTCCCATAATTTCGAAAATTCTAACATCCACCACATCCGAAATTCACCATACTTCACACACAACCACAGCAAGCAAAGTGTAGATCAATGGACTCTACTTGCCTTAAATCCAATGAAAATCACAGCAAGCACAACGGCGAGGCTAGGCGGCGTCGACGGTCTCCTCTTCCCCTTCGCAGCTCACACTCGCCTTCCTCTCTCTCTCGCTCGAACTTTCCTCTCGGTCTCTCTCTCTCTCTCTCTCTCTCTCTCTCTCTCTCTCTCTCTCTCTCTCGGTGCCTTGCTCAATCCGCCCCCTCCCCTTTTCCTTTTGGTTGCTTAATTGTTTGCATTCCATTAAATTTTGCAAGCTAGGACACTTGGCTCCAAGAGGGAGACAAGTGTCTTCTTGTTGAAGACACATGGAGGAGGTGGCGTGGGGCTTCCATCCGGTTCCCCCCTCCCCATGGCCAACGGTTCTTGTGGGCCTCTTGGCCCACTTTGGGCCCAAAAATTTTAGGCCTAAAGTCCAAATTTAAATGGCCCAAAAAGTAATACTAAAAAAAAAGCCCATATTTGCTCTTAATAATCTACTTTAATCCCCACTTAATTTCATAATCTCAATTACTCACATGGCCATATAAAATTGCAAAATTAATCGATGAAAATTCAACTTATGGAGTACACGGCCAAAAACAGAAAATTCCTTGTCAATTTATCCTTTAGTACAATCCTTGATCACACTTAGATATAGGATACATTTCCAAATCAAAGCAATAGTCCATTCAATGTTCGGCCTTGTTTAATTGGAATCCGTCGGTCTAATGACTACAATATAGTCCGTTGGGGCTTCCGATACCTTTTCAGGGGTCGCAGTGTAACTAGGAATCGTTATGAAATTTTAGGATGCCACAAAAGGCCCCCATCCATGGGAAAATGCTGTCCAACTTTAAGGCATTGGCCTCAATTGAGGAGCTTCAGGAATGACATTCTATCTATAAATATGTCATACATCTTGATAACGTTATATAGACCTAAACCATCTTCCACCTCCCAAAAACCATCTATCCCCCTAGAATCATGGCTTCTTCATTATTGCTATCCATCTTGTCTCCTTTACGTGTCTTATTATTCTTCTCCTCACTCTTCTTGGTCGACACCACTTCATTTCATAAGGCAGGAGTTTCCACTTGCTCCATTTCTTTTTCCACTGTCCACACGATCAAGAAAAAGGATGAAGTAGAGGCTCTCTTGAATTGAAAATCTACTTTTGACAACCATAGCAAATCTCTCCTCTTTTCATGGCATGGCGACAATCCTTGCCGCTTTACCGGTGTCGCTTGCAACTACAATGGAGACATCACCCATCTAAATCTTCCAATGTCGGTTTAAGAGGAACTCTAGATGGCCTTGACTTCTTTCGCTTGACCAGTGTGGTTAGCTTTGAACTTGCCAACTCAATCTATGGCTCCATCACCTCAAGTGTTGGTAACTTTCCAAACTCAACTCTCTTGATCTTCGCTTCAATGAATTATCCGGGGAAATTCCTCCAAGTATAGGTATGCTGGAGAGTCTTCATTATTTGTACCTTTGTGCCAACAACTTGAGTGCACGTATTCCTACCTCTCTTGGAAAATTAGGTGATTTAATCAAACTAAGCATTTCACTAAATAACTTATCCGATTCCATTCCAAAAGAAATATGCAACTTGAGGAGCTTGAAGCTTCTTTTATTATGGCGAAATACATTGCCAAGATCCATTCCTTCAGAATTCGCGAGGTTCATTTCTCTCGATAATCTTGACCTATCATCCAACAATCTCACCAGCTCAATTCCTCATACCATTGGAAACTTGTCAAATTTATTAGTGCTTAGTCTCTTTTCCAAAATAATTTGACCGGTCTAATCCCTACTTCTCTTGGAAAATTGGGCAACTTAACCATATTTAACATTTCACAGAATGCCATTTCTGGTTCTATTCCACAAGAAATATGCAACTTGAGGAGCTTGAAGCTTCTTTTATTATGGCAAAATAGATTGTCAGGATCCATTCCTTCAGAATTCGGGAGGCTTATTTCTCTTGATAATCTTGACCTACTGTCCTACAATCTCACCGGCTCAATTCCTCATTCCATCAGAAACTTGTCAAATTATCCGTTCTCAGTCTTTTCCAAAATAATTTGGTCAGACGAATCCCTACTTCTCTTGGAAAATTGGGCAACTTAACCATATTTGACATTTCACATAATGCCAATTCTAGTTCTATTCCACAAGAGGAGCTTGAAGGTTCTTTTATTATGGCGAAATAGATTGTCGGGATCCATTTCTTTGGAAATCGAAAGGCTCGCTTCTCTCGATAATCTTGACCTATCATCCAACAATCTCACGGACTCAATTCCTCATACCATCGAAAACTTGTCAAGTTTGTCTTCTCTTGGCCTTTCCGAAAATAATTTGGCCAGCCCAATCCTTACTTCTCTTGGAAAATTGGGCAACTTAACCATATTTGACATTTCACAGAATGTCATTTTTGGTTCTATTCCACAAGAAATATGCAACTTGAGGAGCTTGAAGGTTCTTTTATCATGGCGAAATAGATTGTCAGGATCCATTTCTTCGGAAATCGAAAGGCTCGCTTCTCTTGATAATCTTAACCTATCATCCAACAATCTCACGAGTTCAATTCCTCATACCATCGGAAATTTGTCAAGTTTGTCTTCTCTTGGCCTTTCCGAAAATAATTTGGCCGGCCCAATCCCTACTTCTCTTGGAAAATTGGGCAACTTAACCATATTTGACATTTCACAAAATGTCATTTTTGGTTCTATTTCACAAGAAATATGCAACTTGAGGAGCTTGAAGGTTCTTTTATCATGGCGAAATAGATTGTCAGGATCCATTGTGGCACCTTGAAGCGCCCAAGGTCGCCACATCTTACCAAAGTAGTACCTTAGTCCCTAGGCATTTTTTTTTGAAACGGTCCCAGCGCATCTTATATTTGTGGAAGCATAATCGAGTCTTACTAATTCCCCCCTTCAACAACCATGATACAATGGCACACCACTAACATCATAAGAAAAGATAGAGCTAAGACACTTTTATTTACATATTTTCATGATGGATTTTCTTCGGTCGGTACATCAAAAGAAATGCCAAGATTTTTAGCTACACTCGGCCATAACCCCAAAAAGAGACACTCGACCCACTATGTCTATCGTGCAAGATCCCCCATCAACTAGTGTTGGCTATTTCCCAAAAAGTTGCAGCTCCTACTTCTCACGCATGGGCCCTCACACCCATCCCGGTGCATCAGGCGGTGGCGGCGGCAACATCCCACGCATCACTCCATCTCGACGAACATGAACCGATATGAACTCCTGAATGACAGGGCCCTCAGCCAGGCCCACGTCATACATCACTAACGCACGAACCTGAATAAACGTAAGACCAGGGACGGTGGGACAATCGATCTCCACACACTCGACCTCCACATTCGAAGGAAGGCCGTAAAAGACGCCCCGCGTGACAGCAGGGAGCGGCATCTCTCTAATCTAAAATGTTAGTCCCCGAAGGGGTGAGTACAGCCACTCAGCAGGTAAATGACCAATAAACCACTCAATGCATCATATAATACAATCATCACAATCATGGCATAACACATGTCATTCAAGCATCCATACACAATTTACCTTGATATCATGCACATGTCATCATACCGCATGTACATTCATCATCATATAATCATCACCATCATGTCGTATGCTTACCATCATCATATCACATGTACCATCATGCCATAGGTGCACATACATTCATGCACTCATCATCATCATATCACGTGTACCATCATGCCATAGGTGCACATACATCCATGCACTCACCATCATCATGCATCCATGCACTCATCATCATCATATCACATGTACCATCATGCCATAGGTGCACATACATTCATGCACTCATCATCATATCACGTGTACTATCATGCCATAATTCAATTTCAATTTCCCAATTTCATTCTTTCATTTTAGGCCGCCACATTTCTCTTTCCCCGGACCAATGTTTGCATCCCACATTTATCACTCGCACCCAATCCTGGCATCACGAGAACCCTCCGGCACAATACTTGCCGGGCATCCGGCACAATACCTGCCAGGCATCTCGTACCCCAACTAGCATCACGAGGCATCCCTCGGCACAATACCTGCCAGGCTTCCGGCTCCCCCACGCTCCGGGCATCTCGAAACTCCCGAGGACCCTCCGGCATTCAACCATTTAAGGCCACCTAGCAACCAGCCTTTACCCTTCTAGCCAGGCATCCCGACACTCCCGGGGCATCGTCGGCTCACACCTCCGACGGCCTTCTCACTTATCTTAGTTCACAATTTCAATTATAACTTAATTTTAACATGGCATATGATATGATGGCAAACAAGACCATTTTCATCATTTTAATTCTTATATGCATTTCCAATCATCATCATATATGCAGCAAGGTACAACCACAAATGAAAATTACAATCCATGGGGTCCATTCCACTTAGGATAGTCCATATATCATGTCTTTTTGAAATTTACTAAATTCCTGCTTGCACAATTTTAGAAAACAATTAAATTAAATATCCCTATGATTTTAAAAAATCATGAAATCAGGACATGTGGTAAACAAGACAAAAAGATAACAATTTCATGAAGAACTCATGCTCAAAAGAGTTTCGCACAAGAATATATAGTTCACACCAAATACAGCATGTAAATTGGGATAAAATCAGATTGCGCAGTTCTTGAAATATTTCGATTAAAATACCCGAATGGCCTCCAAAAATTATGAAATTTTACCAGATTATAGCCAAGACATTAAGGTAAAGTTTTCATGGAGACATCTAGGCTAGATTCGTTCTAGATAATTTTATATATACGTTCGAAGTTCCTATCTCTAGTACCGAACGGTCCAGTTTAGCTATCTCCGAAATATTGAGGTTTCGCCTACTTATATTTCTTTGTTTCATCTGAAATTTTGATATTTTTTGACTCAAGAGACCCCCTACAACTTTCATTAAGGAATCTAAGTGAGATTCTCAAATAATAGTCACCATATAGGTCTAAGAATTCTCGGGTATCCAGTACCGTGTTTCCAGATTTACCGTCTCCAAAGGAAAATTGTTTCACTAGGCTAAACTTACTCATTTTACCTAAAATTTGAGTATGCTAGTCCTTAGGATTTTCTCTACAACTTTAATGCAGAAGTCGAAGGGAGATTCTCGGTAAAAAGCAACATGCAACACACAAAACCACCAAGAGGTCGACAAAGCAGTTCCAGATCTAGCGTCTTCGTAGGAGAAGGGTTTCACCCCTTAAAACTCAGAAATTTTGTCTCAAATTTTAGTATGTTATACTTTAAGATGTTGTATACAAATTTCATGAAGGATTTGAAGTCAAAATCCAACTCGAAACACACATGCAAGCCTCTACAAATTTCTGAGTCAGGCGGTATACACGAAAACAGCAAGCCATTTAAAAAACAAAGCACACTAGCTTCGGTTTCTCACTCCTAAACACCCAAGATTCAACACCATTCCAAACACACATGCAAGAGTAGAAAATGGATCCTAACTTGCCTCTAAGATCAAGCGAACAATGGCACATGGGTGGGCGAACGGACGGCGGCGGGCGGACGAACGGCGAGCGGCTCCTTCTTCCTCCTCTCTCTCGGCTTCTCCCTCTCTCTCGCAACTCTCTCTCTCTCTCTCTCTCTTTCTCTTGGGCGACACCCCTCAACCGGCCACTCTCCCTCTCTTTTGTTTCCCCTAAATCCCATCATTGGTCATGATTATTAGCCTCCCTCAATCGCCAATGCATGGAGTCTCCTTTTTGCCACTTGGCAAGACTCATGCAAAGATGGGCTTGGAAGTGGGCCGGTCACTCCTCCTCTCGTTGGTCGACGATAGCCTCTCTATGGGCTTCATGGGCCAGCCTTTTGGCCCATTAAAAGTCCATACTCTTGGGCCTAAGGCCCAAGCCTAATTAAATCCCAATTTTACTTTTAATAATTCACTTTTAATTCTTTCTTTTATAGATTCCAAATTTCCAATTTCATATGGCCATAATCTTGTAACATTTAATCTATAGGGATTAAATCTATGAGGTGCATAGCCAAGAATAAATTCTTCTTGTTAATTTATCCTATAATAGTAATTTTTAACAACTTATGAACACAATTAAATAACACTTAGTCTTAAGAGAAAACTAATAGCTAAAGCATAAACCATAGGTAATTTCATTACCTAATCATGGGCTTTAATTCATCTAGAGGTTGTCTTGAATTTTGGGATGCCACATCCATTTCTTCGGAAACCGAAAGGCTCGCTTCTCTCGATAATCTTAACCTATCATCCAACAATCTCATGAGTTCAATTCCTCATACCATCGGAAATTTGTCAAGTTTGTCTTCTCTTGGCCTTTCCGAAAATTAATTTGGCCGGCCCAATCCCTACTTCTTTTGGAAAATTGGGCAACTTAACCATATTTGACATTTAACAAAATGCCATTTCTGGTTCTATTCCACATGAAATATGCAATTTGAGGAGCTTGAAGGTTCTTTTATTATGGCGAAATAGATTGTCAGGATCTATTCCTTTGGAAATCGAAAGGCTCACTTCTCTCAATAATCTTGATCTATCATCCAACAATCTCATGGGCTCAATTCCTCATACCATCGGAAACTTGTCAAGTTTGTCTTCTCTTGGCCTTTCCGAAAATAATTTGGCCGGTCCAATCCCTACGTCAGTTGGAAGCTTGGCCAATTTAACTATGTTAATCATTAGGGACAACATGCTCTCTGGGTCCTTGCCTTCTGAATTTAATAGGTTAATGCATTTGACTTAATTGTCAATGAGTAATAATAAACTAGAGGGGGAACTACCAAAAGATGTGTGCCTTGGGAGATCATTGCAATATTTCCGCGCCTTCAAAAATAATTTCATGAGTCCCATCCCAACAAGCTTAGAGAGTTGTAGTACATTAATTAGATTGAGGCTAGAAGAAAACCAACTTACAGGAAACATAACATAAGCTTTTGGAATATGTCCACATCTAAATTATGTGGACTTAAGCCACAATCATTTGAATGGAGAACTTTCATGGAGATGGGAGCGTTGTCCTAATTTGACGAGCTTAAGGATATCAAACAACAAGATTTCTGGTGAGATATTTGCAATATTTGGAAGGATCGCTCAATTAGGGGCACTAAAACTTTCTTCAAATTTTTTAAGTGGGGAGATTCCAAGGGAATTGGGAAGTCTGTTGATGTTGTTAGAACTTGATCTAAGTAGCAACACTATTATAGAAAATGTCCTGACTGAGATTGGACTTTTATCTCATCTAGCACATCTAAACTTAGCATCAAACAATTTGAGTGGATTGATGCTAGTGCAGCTAGGCTCATGCAAAAGCTTGTTGACCTTGAACCTGAGTAGAAACAAATTTTGGACAAGCTTTCCTTTGGAGATAGGCAACGCATAGTTCCTTGAGGTTCTTGATATAAGTCATAATTTGTTGATTGGAAACATACCGGGAATACTTGGATAGTTGAGAATGCTACAAGTTCTAAATATCTCCCGCAATAGCCTTTCTGGTTATATTCCACATATTTTTGGTGATATGTCAGCCTTAACTTCCATCGATTTATCCTACAATAACTTGGAAGGTCCACTCCCAAATATCAAGGCTTTCAATGAGGCTCCATTTGAGGCAATGCAGCATAACAAAAGGCTTTGTGGAAATGTTAGTGGTCTATCAATTGAGAGCAAGAAACCCAATGTCACGCCCCGAGCCTCGAGCGTGTGCACATCCCTCGGTGGTCGATCAAATTGCGACGTTCCTAGGTCTCGTTGCCAACCTATTCATTTTATACACATGCAGAAGCGAATTAAATAATCTCCAAACAACAATCAAACATGGATAGAAAAGCAAGATGGTCAATTAACACAAAACATATTTTATAAACAACCCAGGATTATATACAGTCAAGCCAAACCTAAAGTTTGTGTACAGAAGTAAAAAAAAAAACAAAAGATGCTACCAGGCTAACCTTACTCCGGACCCTATCTACTTGGGATCCGGGTCTACCACGACACCATTAGGGATGTCGATGTCTAGAAGACCAGCTACCTCTACTGTAGGTTCTTCACCCTTGGATAACTGGTTTGCTTCGATATTAGCTATAATATCGACATCCACAATAGGGGTCGAGTTCCTCCACATACTCATCATCGACGTCAAGTCCGTTGAAGCCATCCAAGGGGCCGTCCCGAATCCCGTTAGGCCCATGGGGGAACCACGCCTTAAATCGATGAGGTACTAACTGAGGTAGGCCCTCATTGACCCAAATGGTGGTCACCACGAGCTCATGTGTCCAATTAGGGGTCCTGTGGATAGGGAGTATGGTACGCTCGGTCTCTACCTCTCGCAGCCACCCAAAACGAACTGGTTGCACCTCCATCTAAGGCCTATAAAATTTAACCACGACGGGGTGAGACAATGTCTCAGAGAGTCTACACCTTAAACCTCGATTAGGAAGAGCATTCGCCTAGAGGCAGCCTAGACAAGCACCATATAAGACTTATCTCACCTCAGCACCTTCCTGCACATTAGTATGGCTTATATAACATATGCATACAGTACATTCAATTAATAATTAGAACACTTTACTTTCATTTATCAATCAATCACAAGGGTCCCGAATATAAGACCAAATCGTTATAACATGTCCCATTCCGTGCCACACAATTTTATCCC
The DNA here is from genome assembly GCA_014182385.1 of Eucalyptus viminalis. Classification (NCBI taxonomy): domain Eukaryota; kingdom Viridiplantae; phylum Streptophyta; class Magnoliopsida; order Myrtales; family Myrtaceae; genus Eucalyptus; species Eucalyptus viminalis. The sequence continues at coordinate 31,911,234 of CM024536.1, forward strand.
ATAATCAGGCACGATTATCTCACTCATTCAAGCGTTTCAATTAATTATGATTCAATAGCCACGGCCAACTCAACAGCCGGCAGTCATTCGGCATAACCAATCGCTGTCCCGCTTTGTTGGGCACGACAATGTCTACATCTAGACGGCATTCCTGAAGGAGCATCGGTCCAGCCTCCACTGCGACCAGCATCCGTTGACATGGGGCATTCTCGAAGAAGCATCGTCCGACGTAAACACATCGAGCAAATAGATTTAGGGTGTTAACTCACTAGATTAGCGAGCAAACCAGTTCACAGCGACGACGACGTGACGACGACCAAGATCCGGACCAACGGTAACACCAAGGGAGGCATGGAAATGGCTAAAAACGCCCCAACACGGCTCAGCCTACAAGCTAAAATCCGATTCTGATTTAAGGTTGCGGAGGCTGGATTGGGCTCGACTTGAGTTGGTGGCAAGCGGCATTGCTAGGACGAATAAGGCTAGGCGGATGACGGCGGCTTGCAGGCGGTCTGGTCGGCCACTTGACAAGACGAACGGGGACGGCGGTTGAGTAGGGATGGCCAGGCAAAGCAGGCTGGGCTCGCGGGCGGAGTTGGGGCTGGTGTTGGGCTCGATGGCTATTCCGGTGGCTGTGTTTGGGCTGGTTGTTTTGATTTGGCTCTAAGCACTTGCAACTTCAAATAAATGGCAGCAAAAGGGAGAAGATGAAGATGAAATGAAGAGGAAGAAGGGAGACAAAGGAGCTGTAGTTTGCTTCTACTGGGTTGGTTGACCAAATGGGGGAGAGAGGGGAGACAAGAAACTTGGAAGTCTTGTTGCTGGCCAATGAGCATCCACATGCAAATATCTTCCACTCAAGTGCTTGGCAACAAAGTCTTTTAACCTCCCTAAGATCAAGGCAGCAGCCAATGGAAATTTTTCTTCACAAATCCTTAGGGATAAGTACACTAATGGTGCCATAAGTTGTGTACGGCGCTCACTTTGGTGCCAAAAGTTTCCGTCGGATCACTTAAGTGCCAAATCGGAGGAAAAACGCTCACTTTGGTGCCACCGGCGAAAGATTCCGGCCAAAATAATTACGTGGCTTTTTTTTTTAAAAAAATCGACAAGGCCTTAAACGACGTTGTTTTGCCGTCCTACATGGATGGCCTCACAAAAACGACGTCGTTTAACTCATTGAGGATTGAAATTAGGGTTTCGACTTAGCCGCCGAGTGGCCGTCGTCGGGGTTGGGGTCGAGGTCGGGGTCGAAGCTGCGGCCGCCGAGTGGCCATCATCAAGGTCGGGGTCGGGGCCGAAGCTGCGGCCGTCGAGTGGCCATCGTCGGGGTCGGGGTCAGGGTCTGAGCCACGGCCGTCGAGTGGCCATTGTCGCAGTCGGGGTTGGGGTCGGGGTTGGAGTTGCGGCTGCCGAGTGGCCATCGTCGGGGTTGGGGTTGGGGTCAAGGTCGGAGCCGCTGCTGTTGAGTGGCCATCGTCGGGGTTGGGGTCGAGGTCGGGATCGAAGCCGTGGCCGCCGAGCGCAAGGACCGTCGAGGATGGCGATGGCCGGAGATTAGGGTTTTGAATTGGGGGAGATACCAAACGGCGTCATTTTGGTGTTAGGATGCTGACTGTGTTCTCCAATGAGCCACATCAGCTTAAAAAATTAATAAAAAAGTGCCACGTCGGATTTCCGGCCAACCGGATTGGAGTTGGCACCAAAGTGAGCGTTTTTCAAATTTTTTGTCACTTAAGTGATCCGACGGAAACCTTTGGCACCAAAGTGAGCGTCGTACACAACTTATGGCACCATTAGTGTACTTATCCCCTCACTAAACAAGCCAAAATAAAGGCCAAAAATAAGCAGCCAACGGGCCTACGAATTTCCATCCAATTCCTCACCAAATAAACCAAATTGGCCTCCAAAAATACCAACTACGGTGCCCAAACAAATTTCCATAATTTCCCTCACAAACCAACTCACTTTGAAGACCAAAAATCCACTTAAAAATGCCCCTTCGAATTTCCATCATTTAATTTGCCAAATTTTGATTTTTTTCGCCAATATTTCGGGCTTGTCGAAATTTTTTCAAAGGATGAGACGATGTCCCAAAAATAAATCGTGACACGCCCAAACTTTCGATTCCCGAAACCGAGTTCAATTTCGTGGTTAATTTTGATCGGACGCGATTTTAGCGTGACTTAACCTACTGGGTAGCTTTTAGGGATTTTATCGCATTGAACCCACGGTTGATAATTGTCGGTCCACGTTTGTGCATCTTCAACTCATTGGCGACTCTCGGTTGTTGTGAAAATCTCAATGTTTCAATTACGGACACCGGTGCAGAATAGACAGAAAAATCGATTTAGTGCAGTTTGACACGAATTTTGCAGTCAGTGGAATCACCCACAATTTAATTACACTCTTCTGTTGAATCGACCTATCTTCAGTCTCTAATCGATTATAACGGTGCCGTATTGATCCTTGCCAATTAGCACGGTCGAGCAGTCAATTTCTGATCGAATTTTCAAGTCTGTCACGTTTATCTCTCTTAACGGTTTCACCTAATAGATTAATTATCTCATGAATGATCAGCTCAGAGAAAAAGGACTATAAGCACGTTGATGAAAAGCCCATTTCATTTAATCGAAACAGGGTCGAAAATCAGGATGTCACCCCTAATTCCCATGTTATAGTTAGAATCGCAATTATCCCATTTTCTTGTTGTTGGGAATTATCCTTCTCTCTTGCACCTTAATCGTTCTTATAATCATTAATCATCATCGAAGAAGAATTATCAAGAGAGAGAACAACGAACGGGCAAATGACTTGGATTTCATGCATATTTTGAGTTATGATGGCAAAGTTTTCTATAATCGAATCTGTGAGGCCACAGAAGACTCGAAGTACTATGTGGGCGGAGGAGCATATGGAATTGCTTATAAAGCCAATATATTAGAATGTCAAATGTTTGCTATAAAGCAAACCTCATCGTCCCAGGATGATAGTGAGATTGTTGATTTGATACAATTTGAAAGGGAAATTCAAGCCTTAAGAAATCTATGCCATCGTAATATCGTGAAATTTTATGGCTTCTGCTGTCATGTCCAACGCTATTTTTTGGTGTATGAGTACATGGAAAGGGGAAGCTTGAGAACAACTTAAAAACAATAATGAAAGAGCGGTAGAATTTCATCGGGACAAGAGGGTAAATGTGGTCTGAGGAGTTGCGGATGCTTTGTCCTATATGCATTACGAATGTTCACTTCCGTTGATTCATTGAGACTTGACCAGTAACAACGTTCTATTGGATCGCAATTATGAGGCTTGTGTTTATGATTTTTGGCACCGGAAGTTACTTTTTCATGTGCTATTGTGTTTGATCTTTAATCATGATGACGATCGGCTTTTAAAATACTTTCTTAGCTCTCACTAATCCTATGTGTGATTTACGATGTTCACTGCAGAGCTAGCTTCAACGTTGCATGAATAGGGCAATGTTTAAGTTTGGAATCATGGCACCAAAAATAATTAGGGAACGGCTTTCGGGGAGATCTAATTTCATGATTATTTCCAACTTTTTGCAAAGCGATCAGCAAGTGAATTTGCAAAATGCATAAAATTGACATCTTTTCCTTCTTCCAATCGAGATGTAACATGTAGTTTTTATTGCTAGAAGAGATAATAAAACCAGTAGCCTGTGCAATTTTTTGATATATAGTGTCATAATTGAACTTTCAATTTGGTCATTCAACTTACTTTTCATTGATGTGCAATATCGTCCTAAAACTTTTGGTTGGTCCAATGAGATGCTAATATATTTTGATATGTTTTTTTTCATTCTTTCAATGATTAATTTAAATGAAATTTGGCATGGACATCAATATAAGAAAGCTAATGTTTGATGGAGAAAAGTACGTGAATTTTGCACTAGTCATTTTGACTTGAAATTGGAAAACTATAAAAAATTGATTTCAGATTGATTGTGCAATTTCGTCGTTCACCCTTTTCCGCTATTTGACATTATTAAAGTCGCTACTTTAAAAACTTTGAAGATGAGCAATAAAGATGAGAACAAAAAGTTATTTTTCCCCCTTCCGTACGTTTTGGAAAAACGTATATCAATTTAAAGAAATTCTTTTTTGGCCAAATAATTTGAAGAACTTATTTAAAAATGCCCTTTTTACATATCCAATCCCGCCACAAATTTATGTATCTGCAATTACTTTGGGGATTTCAAGATCATTAGGTTCGCTTCACATGAGAAGAGGATAGCTAACGTTTTTTCAGTACTTTCGCATAATAGCTCAGCAAAATTAATCCCCCTGAATATCATTGCTCATTGCTGACTACTGGCTCTTGCTAAGGGGATTTGATCTCTTTTTCTTCATAATTAGCGCAATGTGCTTATAACCAACATATCAATAAATAGTAAGTGCCGCGACCTCTTTTTTTCGGCGCCCGCGATCGGGTACGGGCGCCTAGGAGGCTAATGGCTCGGCTGAAATTAGTTATGCCCGGACTCTCCCAAGTCCACCAATTCACGATTTAATGGTCCAAGTTTTTTAACCTGTAAATCAAATTTTAAAATGGAGTCGCCACTAATCGATTTGGGGTGGGTTGATAGAAACCCAAGCGAAGTATCGGGAGAAATACTCACTTCGGCGCAATCAGAGAAATTAAGATCGGGGACTTGATTACACTAGTTAATCACTAATGCCCTTTTGGTACCTAATCTTGTTTAAACCCTAAGGTTTTTTGGACGTTCGAGGGATTTTCCATGCATTTTTGGGAGGAAAAACACTTTTGAGTCTTTTTCTAATTTTTGGACATAAAATGGATTTTTTTGGAAAAATACAAGTCTTTTTGGCTTTTTCTGAATTTTTTTGACTTTTTCATAAATTTTTGGCCTTTTTTGGATTTTTGGCATTTTTGGAAAATATGGAATATATATATATATATTTTCAGAAAATATTTTTTTATTAAAATATTAATATATTTTTGAAAAAAGACCCGGGTCGGGTTCCCGGGTTGGGACCGACCCGGGCCGCGAGCCGAGCGGGCCCGACGGGATTTTTTCTTTTTTAAAACAACCCAAGCCGAATTTAGCCCACTTTTGTTAAAAGAATTTCGGCCCAAAAAATTACTCGGCCCACACGAACAGAACCAAACCAAGCGGAAATCGTACCTGGTTCAAACCCACACCCGACCCACTCTCGACCCATAGCCGCGGCCTGGCTTGTGGAACCCTACCCGGCCGCTACCCGATTCCCGAAAACCCTACCCGGATTTATGACCCGGATCTGCTCGACTTCGATCCATCTTCCTCCCTTGCCGACCCAGTCCTGGAGCCTTCGAGATCTGACGATCCACGGCGAAGGAGGCTGAGCCCGTCTCGGCCTGAGCTCGGGCCTCCGCCGGCACCGCCTTGACCCCCATCCCGCCTGCCGCTGTAGCCGATCCTGTCGTCTGTCCCCACCCGTCACCACCAGTCGTTGTAGATCCGACGTTCACCTGGGATTTCCATCAAATGCCTAGCGAGCACCGGTTGAGGAAGACAAGTGCGGGCGCTTCGGGCTCGGGACCGCGATAGAGCTCCGAGCAGGCGACAGCGGGGACTGGCGAGGGAGGCAGGCTACTGTTGGGGGTCGGAACTCGTGTGAAGCTGGCGACTACGAGTCTCGGCCCGACGACCCCAACACACACGAACAGACACAAAAAAGGAAGGGCGGGCAACCCTAGCTCACCGTAATAGGGGATGCGGCATCGGGTGACTGGTCCGGTGGGCCGTTGACGGAGCCGAAGCCCTTTTCTCCCTGTAACTCGTGGATCTGGGCATCTTCTTCCCTTTTCTTACTCGCACACTCTCCCTCTCGGGCTCGCTCGTCGGCCTCCCCCGAAGTCTCTCGGAGGGAGGTCGTTTGAGCTTGCAACCCGCTCTCTGCCTTGCTCGTTCTTTGAGCTCCCCGAAGTCTCTGGGGACCCCTCTGAACTTGCTGGCCTTCTTTCGATGGAGGTGGTGCCTCGCTATTTATAGGCGAGGGTGTCCGATCGACGAAGGTTCGGCCGGCGGTCTTTGGTGTGCCGACCGGCCTTCCTCTGCCAGCCGAACTGGCGTCACTTCTTTCCCTTTCCCCGAAGGCCTACCCGCCTTCAATATTGTGTCCCCTCAGCTTGCGTCATCGTCGATGCCTCCTCCTGCGTCCCGGCATTGCGCTCGTTTGGCCTCCAACACGCGTGTTGCAGAGGAAGAAGACAGAAGGGGAAAGGGGCTGGGCTGATTTGGGTCGCGGCTGGGCCTCGCGGACCTGCGCGAAGGGAAGGAAAAAGAGGAGAGGGGCTGGGCTTTGAAGGCCTAGCCCTTGTGGCTGCTTTTTATTTTATTTTTGTTTTTGTTTGCTTTTTTTGTTGTTTTTATTATTTATTATTTATTATCCGAAAAAGGTAAAATAAAAAAACCTAATTAATTAAAAAACAAAATTTAGGCGTCAACAACTGCCCCTCTTTGAAGGTGAGTTCGCAGAGGTTGCATTCAAAGACAAACTGATGCCTAAATTTTATCCATGCTTGCGTAGTAGGTTATATTTTATTTGGGACCTATTATTATATGCAGAAAAAGAGCAATATAACTTTACATATACTAAGACAGATAAGAAGATACCTGTAGTTACTTACCGGGAGTGAGTGAGATAGAGTGTGAACCCCGAGCTTGGCAAGTATCAAGGCGTCATCTTACCTGGTGATATGAAGAGGTTGATTTTCCAGGGCTCGAACCATTCTTCGGTCGCCTATTAAAACAATCAGTGGTTTGTCTCGGACCCGAACCATTCTTCGGTCGCCTGTTAAAACAATCAATGATTTGTCTAGGACCCGAACCTTTCTTCGGTCGCCTTGACGGGAAATTGCTCCTTCAGGACCCGAACCATTCTTCGGTTGCCTGTTGGAGCAATCAGTGGTTTGTCTCGGACTCGAACCATTCTTCGGTCGCCATGACTGGAAATTGCTTCTCCAGGATCTGAACCATTCTTCGGTCGCCTGTTAAAACAGTCAATGATTTGTCTAGGACCCGAACCTTTATTCGGTCGCCTTGACGGGAAATTGCTCTTTCAGGACCCGAACCATTCTTCGGTCGCCTGTTAAAACAATCTAGGACCCGAACCTTTCTTCGGTCACCTTGACGGGAGATGCACTGACCTTTCTCAAGGCATCTCATTTGTGGGTCCCTGATTTGTATCGAGGACACCAGTTGGTACCCGACCTTTCTCGAGAGATGCACCGACCTTTCTCAGGGCATCTGTTTTGCGGGGGTGTCTGACCTTTGTCAAAGACAACAGCTAGTACCCGACTTTTCTCGGGAGGATGCGCCGACCTTTCTCAAGGCATCGATTCTGGAAGATACTTGGACATTCACAAGCATATCAAAGAGTACCTAGATATTCACAAGTACTAACCTGAATGATATTTGGGCCTTTGCAGGTGTCAAAATGGGTATTTGGCTGATCATAGGTATTGAAGGGGTACTTGGATGATCACAAGTATGAATTATTGGGGGATACTTGGACATTCACAAGCATCGAAGGGGTACTTGATAATTGGAAATATCAAGGACATACCTTGGATATTTGTGAAGGTGTCCCACCTCTTGGTATTTGGGAAATATCGAGGGCGTACCTGGGATATTCGTGAAGGTCTCTCACCTCCTGGTAATTGGGAAAATCGAGGGTGTACCTGAGATATTCGTGAAGGTCTCTCACCTCCTGGTAATTGGGAATATCGATGGCGTACCTGAGATATTCGTGAAGGTCTCTCACCTTCTAGTAATTGGGAATATCGAGGGCGTACCTGAGATATTCGTGAAGGTCTCTCACCTCCACCTCCTGGTAATTGGGAATATCGAGGACGTACCTGGGATATTCGTGAAGGTCTCTCACCTCCTAGTAATTGGGAATATCGAGGACGTACTTGGGATATTCGTGAAGGTCTCTCACCTCCTAGTAATTAGGATTATTGAGGACGTGCATCGCATACTCATGAAGGTCTCTCACCTCCTGGTAAAAGAGAATATCGAGGACGTACCTGGGATATTCGTGAAGGTCTCTCAGCTCCTGGTAATTGGGAATATCGAGGGCGTACCTGGGATATTCGTGAAGGTCTCTCACCTCCTAGTAATGGGGAATATCGAGGGCGTACATGTGATATTCGTGAAGGTCTCTCACCTCCTGGTAATTGGGAATATTGAGGACGTGCCTCGCATACTCATGAAGGTCTCTCACCTCCTGGTAAAGGGGAATATTGAGGACGTGCAGGATATTCGTGAAGGTCTCTCGCTCCCGGTAATTGGGAATATCGAGGGCGTACCTGGATATTCGTGAAGGTCTCTCACCTCCTGGTAATGGGGAATATCGAGGGCGTACCGAGATATTCGTGAAGGTCTCTCACCTCCTGGTAATTGGGAATATTGAGGACGTGCCTCCCATACTCATGAAGGTCTCTCACCTCTTGGTAAAGGGGAATATCGAGGATGTACCTAGGATATTCGTGAAGGTCTCTCACCTCCTAGTAATTGAGAATATTGAGGGCATACCTAAGATATTCGTGAAGGTTTCTCACCTCCTGGTAATGGGGAATATCGAGGGCGTACTTGAGATATTCGTGAAGGTCTCTCACCTCCTGGTAATGGGAATATCGAGGGCATGCCCCGCATATTCGTGAAGGTCTCTCACCTCCTGGTAATGGGGAATATCGAGGGCGTACCTGAGATATTCGTGAAGGTCTCTCACCTCCTGGTAATGGGAATATCGAGGGCATGCCCCCCATATTCGTGAAGGTCTCTCACCTCCTGGTAAAGGGGATTTGAACGTAGCACAAGGCTTACCTAGATGGCCGCAGGCACTTGATGACGCCTAAAATTTCATTATTTTTAATTAGGTTTTACTTTTGTTTTTATTTATTTTATTTTATTTTATTTTTTATTTTATCTTTTCTCGGATGATAAATAAACAAAGAAAAAAAGCGGAAAAGAAACGAAAAAGAGAAGCAGCCCTCGAATGGGCCCTTATGGCCCATTTCCCCTTTCAGCCTAGCCCTACCAGTCGTCTCCTTCCTTGCGCCTCTGCAGCACACGCGCAGAGGACGTGAGGCCGGAGAGGCAGGCGGATGGCGACCCACGTGGGAGGTGCAGCTGGCATCGGATGGGACGCCGGTTCGGTCGGCGGAGACCGCTTGGCGCACGAGGACCGGTAGTCGAAGCTCCGTCGACCGGCTGCCCCCTCGCCTATAAATAGGCCCCCGTTTCCAACGGCGATGGGCACGCCGAGAACGATCGAAGGTTGCAAAGCTTCGACCTTCCTGCTAAGAGACTTCAGAAGGGGAGCCGAGGTCGAGCAAACCCAGATCCAAAGGCTCGCGGCCGGAGAGGGAGAAGTTCTGCCGGAGAGACATAGAGAGAGAGAGAGAGAGAGAGAGAGAGAGAGAGAGAGAGAGAGAAGCGGATTGAGGTCGCAAACCTTGGACGACCCATTGAGAGACTTCAGGGGGTCCGAGGGCTCGCGGCCGGAGATTTGGGGCGTTGCCGGAGGAGTGGATCGAGAGAGAGAGAGGGGGAGATCGAGCACGAGGAAGGCGAAAGGGCGTTGAGAACCGTGTGACGTTGTCACCGTCGTCACCGCCTCTACCGTGCACAGTTGCTGGTCTTGGCCAGGTAGCCTATCTCCGTTGTCATCATCACTGTCGCCGTCGTAGCCCTCTCCATTGTTTCATTCTTGTCACGCCGCTGCCGCTACCATAGTCACCATCGCCGCCGAAGCACCTAGGTTTCCGTCCCAAGTGCCGTGAATTTGCAAACCCTAGGGTTTGCGATTTTCCGGGTCGCGAAGCGGATTCGGACCCGAAAAATCGGGTAGGGTTCGCAATCCGCGGGCGGCGGGAGTCGGGTCGGGTGCTGGAGCCGGGTCGGGTAGGGTTTCATCGGAGGGAGCGGGTTGTCGGGCCGGGTCGTCGGGCCGAGCCGGGCGTCTCCAAATGCTCGGCCACGACGTCGTTTTGTTTAATAAAAAAAGTCGCCCGCTAAGCGAGCCTCGTGCTCGCATTTCGGGCTAGCCGGGTCGGACCCCAACCTGCGAATTTGACCCGGTCAGTTTTATAATATTTTAATATAAAATAATATTATAATAAATAAATAATTTATTTAAAAAAACAAAAAATAATTTATTTTCGAAAAAATATTAAAAAATGTTTTAATTTCCAGAAAATCGAAAAATATTAAAAAATATTTTATTTTCCAGAAAATCGAAAAATATTAAAAAATATTTTATTTTCCAAAAAATAAAAAAAATAAAAAATATTCCATATTTTCCAAAAATGCCAAAAATTCATGACAAAGCCAAAAAAAATTCAGAAAAAGCCAAAAAGACTTTTATTTTTCCAAAAAAAAAAATCCAAAAAAATCCCTTTTATGTCCAAAAAATTAGAAAAATATTTTAAAAAGTATTTTTCCTCCCAAAATGCATGGAAAATCCCTCGAACACCTAAAAACCTTAAGGTTTAAACAAGATTAGGTACCGAAAGGGCATTAGTGATTAACTAGTGTGATCAAGTCCCCGATCCTAATTTCTCTGGTTGCGCAAGAGTGAGTATTTCTCCCGATAGTTCGCTTGGGCTTCTAATCAACCCACCCCAAATCGATTAATGGCGACTCCATTTTAAAAATTGATTTACAGGTTAAAAACTTGAACCATTAAGTCGTGAATTGGTGGACTTGGGAGAGTTTGGGCTTAATAATTTCAGTCGAGCCATTAGCCTCCTTAGGCGCTCGTACCCGATCGCGGGCACCGAAAAAAAAGAGGTCGCGACAGCTTGGCGACTCCGCTGGGGACAATTTGAGGACTTAGGCCATTTTATCTTGTGACACCTCGAACCCCCTAGGGTCGCCACAGGCACCTAACGTTACACCTAATGGAACACTAACTACATCTTTTAGAAGAAGCATCGAAGTTCATAGATTTTTTTTTCTTTGAAAGCAGTCCTAGCGCGACTCATTAGCGGAAGCAAAATACAAAATCTCCATCTCTCCCTCCAACAACCATGATACAATTGCACACCACTAATCATCATGAGAAAAGACAAAGCCACGACACTTTATTTACATATTTTCAAGATGGGTTTCCTTGGGTCGGTACATCAAAAGAAAGGCTAGGACATAAAGCCACACTTGGCCATAACCCAAAAAGAAACACTCGACCCAGTACGACTAACGTGCAAGATCTCCCATCACTAGTGTCGGCTAACCATCCCAAAAAGTTTCAGCTCCTACTTGACACGCACGAGCCCTCACACCCATCCTGGTGCATCAGGCGGTGGCGGCGGCAACATCCCATGCATCGCTCCATCTCGACGAACATGGACGGATATGACCTCCTGGACAACAGGGCCCCCAGCCAGGCCCACATCATACATAACTAAACAACGCACTCGGATGAAAGTCAATCCAGGAATGGTGGGACAGTCGATCTCCACACACTCGACCTTTACATCGGAAGGTAGGCCGTAAAATACACCCCGCGTGACAGCAGGGAGCAGCATCCTGCTAATCTGAAATGTTGGTCCCCGAAGGAGTGAGTACAACCACTCAGCAGGTAAAGGAATCCAATAACCACTCATTGCAACATGCAATACAATCACAACATCATACATGTTAATCATGCATCCAAGCATACTTACCTTGAAGCCATGCATATACCATCATACATCTTCATCACAATCATAACACATACATATCATCAGGCCATGAATGATCATCATCATATCATATCATTTATGCATATCATCATCATATATTATATATATCATCATGCCATAGGTGATCATCATCATATCATGTCATATATGCATATCATCATGCCATAGGTGATCATCATCATATCATGTCATATATGCATATCATCATGCCATAGGTGATCATCATCATATCATGTCATATATGCATATCATCATGCCATAGGTGATCATCATCATATCATGTCATATATACATATCATCATGCCATAGGTGATCATCATCATATCATGTCATATATGCATAATTCAATTTCCCCTTTTAACTTTCAATTCGATCACCACATCACTCTTTCTCGGGATCATCAATTTCATCCCATACTTTACACTCGCACCCCATCCTGGCATCGCGAGAAAAACCCCCGACATTCAGCCATTTAAGGCCACTGGGCATCCGGCACCCCCACATTCCGGGCATCTCGCATCCTAACTGGCATCATGAGGCATCCCCTCGGGCAAAGACCTCCGAGGCTTCCAGCACCCAACCATTCCGGGCATCCTGATACTCCCAGGGCCATCCGGCCATGTATCTCTATACATTCCGGGCATCAGGCACCCCCCATCCCGGGCATCCTGATACTCCCAGGCCATTATCATCCGCCACAAACAGATTCCTCATTTATCATTGATCATGTTTACCAATTTAGGTCTCAACTCAACATGGCACATGATGTAATAGTAAACAAAATCACTTTCATACTTTGATCTATACATGCATTATCAGTCATCATCATACATGCAGCAAGGTACAATCATCAATAAAGATAAAAATTCATGGAATTCATACAATTTAAAATAGTTCATTTATCATGCCTCTTTTTTTTTTTTTTTTTTTTTGAAATTTATTTAAATCCCAGCTTGTACCATTTCGAAAATATTTAAATTAAATATCCATATGATTCTCAAAAATCATGAAATTAAGGCTAGTGATAGACAAGACAATAGGGTAATAATTTCATGAAAAACACAAGGCCAATCGAATTCCACACAAAATTATAATTCACACAAATACAGCATGAAATTTCGGATAAAAACAGAATGCACAGTTTCCGAAATAATTTGATTAAAATATCCAAACGACCTCCGAAAATTATGAAATTTTACCAGGTTATAGCCAAGACACTAAAGTAGATTTTTTCATGAAGAATTCTAAGCCAAATTCTTTTTAGATTATTTTCTACAGTCACACAAAGCTTCTGGATCTAACACCGAAACGTCCAGTGCATGTTTCTCCGAAATACTGAGTTTTCACCTACCTATTCTTCTTCGTTTCCCCTGAAATTTGGATATTTTTTACTTCAAGAGGTACCCTACAACTTTCATGAAGATATCTAAGTCAAAATTCCAGAGTATAGTCATCATAAGGGTCCATGAAGTCTCGGGTAACCTGTACCGCGTCTCCAGATCTACGGTTTTCAAGAGTAAGTTGATTCACTAGGCTACACTTGTTCATTTTGCTTCAAATTTGAGTATGTTAAACTTCAAGATGTTCTCTACAAGTTTCATGAAGAATTCGAAAAGAGATTCTTAGTAAAAATCAACATGCAACCACAAATCCACCGAAAGTTCAGTGAAATCGTTCCAGATCTGGTGTCTCCGTAGGATGAGAGTTTGACCCCTCAAATCTCCATCCTTTTGCACCAAATTTTAGTATGTTATAGTTTAAGATGTTGGATACAACTTTCATGCAGAGATAAAAGTCAAAATCGAACTCAAAACATGCATGCAAGCTCTCACAAGATTCTGGGTCAGGCGGATCTCACGAAAACAGCATGCAAACTCAAGAACAAACCACATTAGCTTCACTTCCTTGCCTCCAGACATCCTAGATTCCGACCACACATGCAAGACATTCATGCAAGAGTAGAAAGCGGATTCCCAACTTGCCTCTAGACCGAACTAGCCACGAGCACGTGGCGGCGAACGAGCGGCACACGGGCGGCGACAGGCGGACGGACGGCGAGCTCCTTCCTCTCAGCTTCTCCTCTCTCGGCCTCACTCTCTCTCGCACGGTTCTCTCTCTCTCTCTCTCTCTCACTTGGCCGAACAACTCAACCGGCCACCTCTCTCTCTCCTCCTCCTTTTATTCCCCCAATTCCTCATCATTTGCAATCATTAGATTGCCTCTTCCAATGGCCAATACATGAAGACCTCCTTGCCACTTGTCCTAACACATGCAATTGGGCTTTGGGCTTGGGCTTGGAGACATTTGGGCCAGCAATGGGCCAGCCACTCCTCCCCCTTTCTTGGTCGACGGCAGCCCTCTTGTGGGCTTCAATGGGCCAGCCAACTTGGCCCATTAAAGATCCACTCTTGGGCCTAAGGCCCAACCTAATTAAAATCCACAATTCCACTTCTCAATTATTCATCTTTAATTTTGTTCTTTTATAGATTTCTAATTTTAATTTCACATGGCTAAGAATAAATCATCCTCATAAATTTATCCTATAATACTAATTTAAAACTCATGATCACAAGCACATAACACATAGCCTTAAGAGAAAACTAATGGCTAAAACATAAACCATAGGTAATTTCATTAGCTAATTATAGGCTTTAATTCCTCTAGAGGATGTCTTGAATTTTGGGATGCCACATATCTTGTTTAAACCCTTTACTGACTTGTTTTTGTTTTTTGTTTATGCAGGTCAGTAGCTTAGAAGTTTATCTTAATTTTTGTTAAAATAAAATGTCTTGTGATTATAAATTGTTGTGCATGTTTTATCGTTTTAACACTACACATGGCACACACAACCCGGCCGCTGGACCTGGGCCACCATAGGATATTTAGGATGGTGTTAAGAAATATACGACCTCGAACGCGAGACTACGATGTAGAGGTTGCCTTTCTTTTCCCCGAATTTCTTAGCCAAGGTTAAGGGGGTATGCTGCTAACACGAGACTGCGACGGGCGGATACCCTTTTAATTTCAACAAGCCTTCTCAGTTAGAAATCGAGCCGCACATATCATGTGCATGTCTATGTGATTGTCATCAATTTTCTCGCGTGATGTAAGTTTTTTTTTTCGTGTACTTTGCAATTTAATTACCTTCCTGCATATATTGAGCGGTCCATGATTAGTCTAGGATTTAATACCACAATCATTTAAATTTGAAAGTAATTGTTATAAAGTTAAAAAAAAACTTTTGCAAAAGAAATTACTTTCAGTTGATGTTTTTATTCTCAATCATGTTACAAAGTTCTTTTTCGCAAGAATTTTCATTTGCTTCAAAAGGGATAGAAGTCTTTTTCAAAATTTATTGCAATTCATGCTTTCTTCGCCTTTCAAATTAAATATCTTTTTAGCCATGCTAACATATCACATGCCCTTTTTCAATCCATGCTTAGGAAATCGTCTACATTTTCATGAATAAACAAAAATAGTAGGATTAGGTCGTCATCATGGACTGACTCCCTATTTATGCCTTGTATTCATACACGCTTGTTTACTCATGACTAGGTAATCACAGAACGTCAACGTTCGCCGATCCAGACTCGTTCAAAAGCAAAAGCATGAATGGCCGAAGAAAATGTACCAAGCCGTATTGTGGTCATGGAAAGTGAAATGAAGCAAGTCTTCAATGTGCTTCAGCAACTTTCAAAGCAGATAGACTCCATCCAGGGCAAACTCACTCCCGCCCCGGCCTCAATCGAGGTATTGTTGCCACAATCATCTACTAGGGGTGATTAAGGTGGAGATACCGATGATAACATGCCCGAATTGGAGGATGATCTGCACCCAACCATGATCGAGAAAGCTAGGCCAGACAGTTTGTCTAAAACTGAGCATGACAAATGCCTCAAAAAGCTTGAGGAGAAGCTGAAACAACTGCAAGGCCTCCAAGATCCTACTTTGACGGACCTCTCCATTTATTCCAGTGTCAAAACGCCAGAAAAATTCAAAATGCCTGAGTTTGACAAGTATGATGGCACGACTTGCCCTAGGGCTCATTTGCCAATGTACTTGGTTCGAATGACCCAATACGTTAATAATGCACCATTAATGATCCAGTTGTTCCAATCAAGTCTAATAGGCCCTGCCTTGAGATGGTACATCACAGGGAACATAAACCTCCTCAAAACATGGAACGAAGTGAGTGAGGCATTCCTTAAGCAGTATGAGTTCATAATGGACATTACCTCTTCTCGCAAGGATCTTGAGCGTACCGAGAAGAAAAAGTGTGAATCATTCAAAGAGTATGCCATTAGACGGAGAAATCTAGCTGCCCAAATTAGTCCCGAACCAGCCAATTTTGAGCTGAGAAATATATTTATCAAAACCCTCCCCTATGAGCATCGCAATCAAATGGTAACCACGATCGCTGAATCATTTAATAAACTCATTCCAGTAGAAGAGCAAATCAAGATAGGGTTAAGGGATGGTTGGTTCACTGAATCTGCACCCACGGGTAGGCTCAGCATGAAGAAAGACAAAGAACCCCTAGTAAATGTTAATGCGACTTGTAATCATCCTCCAACAATTCAGACAAGGGCAGGACAACAGCAGACCACCAAACGTCAGCCGTCCTAGCATTACAGCAGTAGGAGACAATTTACTCCACTTCCCGGATCTCTATCATAGGTTTTGGCAGTCCTCCAAAATAAGAACCTCCTCTCGACTGAGCCAAAGCGCCCAAACATAGAAAGCTTCTCCAGCTATGATCCGTCCAAAAAATGCGACTATCACAGGGGAGAAGTGGGGCACTCGACTGATGAGTGCTTCGCTCTCAAGAGTCGAATCCAAAACCTGTTAGACACTAAAGCTTTCTCATTCCAGAGCAATTTGCTCCCTGATCACACCGACAAAGTAAACATAGTATTCGATTCTGAAGATAGTCAGAGTAGAAATGTCGAAGCACATACCGCTGACATCTATCAAGGGCTGGTAGAGGTCGGATATTATTCAGGCAATGGAGTACCACCCTTAGAAGCAAAGAAAGAATGGCCAGATGACACCATCACCATGTTTGGAGAACTTTTCATGGGCACCATTGACGGAGGACCGTTAGGGGAAATGGGTGCAAGCTCGCTCAAGTAGAGCCATTTTTAATTTCCTTGCATATTCCCCTACGGGGGAACCTGTACATTTATCTTAAGTTAGGCTTGTTTTGTTTTCAACATCAATTCCACTTGAAGAACTAACTTTTGAAATCACTCTTCCAAAATGTAAATTCACCTATTACTAAATAAAGTTGAAGACATTTTGTGGGCGTGAGGAGACACACCAAACTAGCCCGATGATGCTATCTAACCATAAAAAGAAAATATCATCCAAGGAGAATACTGAGGGCTGGGCTTCCTCATGCTTTTTCTCCCCCAAAGACATATTCTGAAAACATAAAATATTTTATTGCCAAAAAGCTTTTGTCGAAACAAGATGATTAAATCATGTTGTTTTTCTAACTCACTCAATTCATGTCTCGAAGATCATTCCCATCTCCTCTGACTTAGTGTGACAGAGGCATTTGAAGCAAGCGCATCATCTCGAACTCACCAAATTCGAAGACATTGCCAAGAAAATAGGGGCAAACAGAAAGAATCATCCCATTTCAAAAAAAGAAAGTGAGTCTTATTCTCTAAATATAATTTTGGAAATGATGTCCTCTCTTCTATTTGTAGGAAATGAAAGATAGGACATAATAGGTACAAGCATAGGGTTGAAATCAAGCCGTCCCCAAGAGCTCTGTGCATTCTACCTTGCTCCTGCCCAACTCCTTCTCAAGCCGAAGCAATATCTTTTCCCCGCAACCTACCCAAGTAACTAGATGCTGTGGTTTCATCAATGGGATTTCTAACTTTAACAAGCTAAGAAGTGCATAAAAGGAATTTCTTCTCTTCCTTTGAATTGGCTACTGTCAACAAGGAGGAAATCCAGACAATTGAGATGGTCTCTAGCCCCCTCTTTCAGATGATGACCTTAGGGCCTAGAAACCTCACTTTGTGCTCTAGACACATGCTCTCCCAAGAAGTGATTGCCATCAGAGAATTTGAAGTTTTGATTGTCCATTTCACATTCCATAAAAGCTTGAAGTACATGACTTCGCTCAATGCTGCTAATGGTCATATGGTCAAAGACAAAATTCCACAGAAGGAAGGCGTTGCAAATCATCAATCATACATACATGGCCATGAATAAGAAAGGCCAATCGAAAGAAATGTTGAACTGTGTCAAAGACAAAGAGGCTGTCATCAACATATAGAGATCCCTAGGAGTCAGCAAATATAAACTCTGGGGAAGGGTAATTTAGTATCGTTTCCAATACTCCCAGTATCTGAACTCACTTTTGACATATTTTCTCCTATTGACAGGAAGCATAGGATTCAAGAAACAAGCTTAATGGTTAATTTGGGCAAATCAAATGATCCATATCAATTTACCTAACTTGGTATGAAAGGACATGTCGTATAGGAGCCGATTCAGTTAAATAAAAAAGGAAGCGCCCTACGGACACCGTCGGCGCCTCTAGCCGAGTGGTATCTGGGAAGAAGCAAAACGGTCCGAAGTCGGGGGTTTGAATCCCCGACGTGGCAGTTAGCCGCTTAGTAGAAAAAAAATAATAAAAGAATTTTTACTTCTCTTGCGCCTGCAAATTACGAGAAAGCAGGTGACCTAACGAAGCAAAGACATAGGACTTCGTATCCCACTCGCACTTTTGGTCCGTCCAACCATTTGCAAACTAGTGAAGGGTAATGTTGTATCGCTCCCAGTTGTTTAACTCCTAAGAGAGTTCGTGATTGACTCGTTCTTTCCTATCTGTTGTAGGATCACCTAATTGTCAAAAACACAGATAACGAATCAATGAGAGGTATGACAAACTCTCCCAAGCAAAATGGCATCTCAAGTATCGCCAAAGCAAATGACATAAAATCTTCAGGCCTCAACTCACATTTTGGCCAGACTAATTGATCTACTTGTACATCCTCTCTTCTACAGGGGCAAAAGAAGAAAGGCCCATCAAATCAATGATCAGATTCACAATCCTTGGCTGATCATTCATGTGTCATATCCCTATTCATCAGAGACAATCCATTGACAACCCTTTGTAAATAACTTTTTTAATGTTCAAATTTCAGCACATTTGTGAATACCGTTCCACCAAATAAACACCCCTAAAGCTGTTAATAAGTTTTTCTTGAGTAAAAAGCCATTCATTTATTTTGAGAGTACAAACTCTATCACATCATACACTGCATGCCTTTTTCCAGGTGAATTCTGCATGATGATTTTGTCTGTCTAAATCACTGATTCCATTGAGAATTATTAGAATAGACAGCTAATTGAAGAATACAAGATTGATTGAGCATGCTGGATGAGGCGTGTCAGAATGATGACAGGCAAGCCATATCCTACACATAGTCCCCCATCTATACACTTGTGAGATGAGTGCAGAAGATTCCATGACTGCAGGGTAAAGAGTTCTCTCGCAAATGGTACGATAACCAAAATAGTGAGAGGCATTCCATCACTCATCCCATTAAGCCCCATACACTGATGAAATTTCTATCCTACCCTCGTCAAAAACCATCCCACACTGGGGCAGATCGGAGGCAAAGCAACATCACAAGGTGAGAAGAGAAATAGAAATTTTCTTGCTCGCACTTGCATCAATCTTCGAGTGTCCTTATTGCATATGAACACTCACGTTAATTTAAGTGCCCTAGAATGACGAAGAGCAATTCTTTCTCTATGCACTTGTATTCATTGTACAACTCAATTGAGTCTGTAATTTCACCCTCATATGGAGGCAAAACAGAAGTCACTGCCAATTAAGCAGCATAGCCTAGAGCGCTAGCTGAAGATGAAGACTCAAGAGTCTAACAACAGTGTCGTGATTGAACTTGCCTAGGCTAGTTCCTCTAACAACAAGAATGAAAAAACATGGGCATAAAAAAACAGTGTACTTGGTAAAAGCAAGGTCAATGCCCATAAATGAAGAACTGGAATAAAAATAGGGGCATGAAAAAGTAGTGTGCCTGGTAAAAGCAAGGCCAATCCCCCCCAGTCAAAAATGCAGCCAAGAAAATGTTGCTGTTGTGGTCCATAGAACCTCCATTTGACAGTGAGAAGGAAGACTGGTGACAAATGCCAAGGCAATCACCAACTCTCACCCTTTTACACATGAATCAAGCCTACATTGCATCCCATTGTAAAAGTCTCTTCAGACTAGGGGCACTTCAATTAACGTAGGATTTCATATGTCTATAAACATCGCTCGAAGAAGTACGAGCAAGATTACTCTATCTCTTTTCGCAAGATTCTTGACTTGCAAACTCAGAGATGATCGTGAAGCATTCCATTCATAAGCCTTGACCTCGGCGATCCCATTTGATGAGCCATTGATTAAGACTTCATCACAAGTTTCAACAAAGACCTCTCACCTTGGTAAAGTCGTACTGTTTGCGAGAATACTCGGACCCCTGCTAACATGATGACAATGAGAGGTGTGCTCCTTATTAATCCTGCATCAATAGTCAAGATAGCCTTTTTCCTCTGAGAGTGAGTGGAAAGTCCTTTCAGACTGAAAGTCCCTCATTTGGTATGCTCAAGACATCTACATTCTAAATGAAGGTTGTCTTTCAAAATCTTCCCCAGTGGAACTCATATGATACAAAACTGACAAAATTGTCATGCATGAATCACATTTAAATTCATGAATTTACAGCATATACAATTATGTGTGCATATTGTGCAAATAGCATACATACTCTCAAAGATAAGAGATATTGCCAGGTAAGCATATCTCTATCCCCATTTGTCTTAAAGTACCTACCACTGTCTAGGTACTCTCTTCTTGACACTCGACCTATTTGAGTCGCCCCCTGTTTTTGAGTGCTTGCCGTTACTCAAGTACTCCTTCTGTTGACACTCGACCTGTTCGAGTTGTCTTTAAAGTTTGGATGCTCGTGACTGTTCAAGTATCCTCTTGTCTTTGAGTACCGGCCATCGTTCGGATACTCCTTTTCCGTGACACTCGACCTGTCCGAGTTGTCCCCAAAATTGTATCATTGAATACTAGTAGCCATTCAAGTATTCCATCGCATTGTGCGCCTGTTGTTACCCAGGTATGCTATCTTATCATCATGACACTTGGACCTACCTGAATGGTCCCAGATCATATCATTAAAATACTTGTGTTCATCCAAGTATTCCAGTACTTTGTATACCTGTGGCTACCCAGGTGTTCTAGCCCTTTTGAGTGCCTGCGGCCATCCAGGTAAGCCTCGTGCTACATTCAAGTTTATGTTGCCAGGAGGTGGGAGACCTTCACGAATATGCGAGGCACGCCCTCGATATTCTTAATTACCAGGAGGTGAGAGACCTTCATGAATATCCAAGGTAGGTCCTCGATATTCCTACTACCAGGAGGTGAGAGACCTTCACGTATATGCAAGACCCATCCTCGATATTTCCACACGAATATCTCAGGTATGCCTTGATTCTTCCTTTAGAGTTTGTACCTGTGATCGTCCAGGTACCCCTCCGATACTTGTGATCATCCAGGTATCTCCAAAGAGTTTGTACCTGTGATCGTCGAGGTACCCCTTCGATACTTGTGATCATCCAGGTATCCCCCAAGAGTTTGTACCTGTGATTGTCTAGGTATCCCTTCGATACTTGTGATCATCCAGGTATCCCCAAAGAGTTTGTACTTGTGATCGTCTAGGTACCCCTCCGATACTTGTGATCATCCAGGTATCTCCAAAGAGTTTGTACCTGTGATCATCCAGGTACCCCTTCGATACTTGTGATCATCCAGGTATCTCCAAAGAGTTTGTACTTGTGATCGTCCAGGTACCCCTCCGATACTTGTGATCATCCATGTGATCATCCAGGTATCTCCAAAGAGTTTGTACTTGTGATCGTCCAGGTACCCCTCCGATACTTGTGATCATCCATGTGATCATCCAGGTATCTCCAAAGAGTTTGTACTTGTGATCGTCCAGGTACCCCTCCGATACTTGTGATCATCCATGTGATCATCCAGTACCCCTTCGATACTTGTGATCATCCGGTATCCCCCAAGAGTTTGTACCGTGATCGTCCAGTACCCCTCCGATACTTGTGATCATCCGGTATCTCCAAAGAGTTTGTACCTGTGATCGTCCAAGTACCCCTTCGATACGTGCGATCATCCAGGTATCCCCCAAGAGCTTGTACCTGTGATCGTCCAGGTACCCCTTCGATACTTGTGATCATCCAGGTATCTCCCAAGAGTTTGTACCTGTAATTGTCCAGGTACCCCTTCGATACTTGTGATCATCCAGGTATCCCCAAAGAGTTTGTACCTATGATCGTCCAGGTACCCCTCTGATACTTGTGATCATCCAGGTATCCCCAAAGAGTTTGCACCTGTGATCGTCCAGGTACCCCTCCGATACTTGTGATCATCCGGTATCTCCAAAGAGTTTGTACCGTGATCGTCAGTACCCCTTCGATACTTGTGATCATCCAGGTATCCCCCAAGAGTTTGTACCTGTGATCGTCCAGGTACCCCTTCGATACTTGTGATCATCCAGGTGTCTCTCAAGAGTTTGTACCTGTGATCATCTAAGTACTATTTCCCAACAAGCAAATGCCCTGAGAAAGGTCGGCGCATCTCCCGTCAAGGCGACCAAAGAAAGGTTCGGGTCCTAGACAAACAACTTATTGCTCTAACAGGCGACCGAAGAAAGGTTCGGATCCTGGAAAAGCAATTCCCCGTCAACGCAACCGAAGAAAGGTTCGGGTCCTAAACAAACCAACTTATTGCTCTAACAGGCGACCGAAGAAAGGTTCGGATCCTAGGAAGGCAATTCCCCGTCAAGGCGACCGAAGAAAGGTTCGAGTCCTAGACAAATCACTTATTACTCCAATAGGCAACCGAAGAATGGTTCGGGTCCTGGATAAGCAATCTCCTCGTGCAATAGGTAAGATGACGCCTTGATACTTGCCAAAACTTGGGATTCACACCCTATCTCACTCACTCTCGATAAGTAACTACAGGTATCTTCTTATCTGTCTCAGTATATGTAAAGTTATATTGTTCTTTTTCCGCATAGAATAATAAGTCCTAAATAAAATATAATCTGTTATGCATGCATGGATAAAATTTAGGCATCAGTTTATCTTTGAATGCAACATCTGCGAGCTCACCTTCAAAGAGGGGCAGCTGTTGACGCCTAAAATTTCATTTTTTTAATTAGGTTTTACTTTTGTTTTTAGTTATTTTATTTTATTTTATTTTTTATTTTATCTTTTCTTGGATGATAAATAAACAAAGAAAAAAAAGTGGAAAAGAAACGAAAAAGAGAAGCAGCCCTCGAATGGGCCCTTAGGCCCATTTCCCCTTTCAGCCCAGCCCTACCAGTCGTCTCCTTCCTTGCGCCTCTGCAGCACACGCGCAAAGGACGCGACGCCGGAGAGGCAGGAGGACGGCGACCCACGTGGGAGGGGCAGCTGGCGTCGGATAGGACACCGGTTCGGTCAGCGGAGACCGCTTGGCGCACAGGGACCGGCGGTCGAAACTCCGTTGACCGGCTGCCCCCTCGCCTATAAATAGGCCCTCGTTTCCGACGGCGATGGGCACGCCGAGGACGATCGAAGGCTGTAAAGCTTCGAGCTTCCTGCCAAGAGACTTCAGAAGGGGAGCCGAGGTCGAGCAAACCCAAATCCGAAGGCTCGCGGCCGGAGAGGGAGAAGTTCTGCCGGAGAGACAGAGAGAGAGAGAGAGAAGCGTATTGAGGTCGCAGACCTCGGACGACCCACTGAGAGACTTCAGGGGGTCCGAGGGCTCGCGGCCAGAGATCTAGGGCGTTGCCGGAGGAGTGGATCGAGAGAGAGAGGGGGAGATCGAGCACGGGGAAGGCGAAAGGGCGTCGAGCACCGTGCGACGTTGTCACCGTCTCTACCGTGCACGGTTGCCGGTCTTGGCCAGGTAGCCTATCTCCGTCGTCGTCACCACTGTCGTCGTCATAGCCCTCTCCGTTGTTCTGTTCTCGTCACACCACCGCCGTTACCGTAGTCACCGTCGCCGCTGAAGCACCTAGGTTTCCGTCCCCGACGCCGCGAATTTGCAAACCCTAGGATTTGTGATTTTCCAGGTCGCAAAGCAGATCCGAACTCGGAAAATCGGGTAGGGTTCGCAATCCGCGGGCGGCGGGAGTCGGGTCGAGTGCTGGAGCCGGGTCGGGTAGGGTTTTGCCGAAGGGAGTGGGTTGTCGGGCCGAGCCAGCGTCTCCAAACGCTCGGCCACGGCGTCATTTTGTTTAAAAAAAAAAAAAAATCGGGCTCGCTATGTGGGCCCGTCTGCGTTTCAGGCTGGCCCGGGTCGAACCCCAACCCGCGAATCCGACTCGGGTCAGCTTTTATAATATTTTAATATAAAATAATATTATAATAAATAACTAATTTATTTTTAAAAAAATCAAAAAATAATTTTTTTCAAAAAAATATTAAAATATGTTTTAATTTCCAAAAAATCGAAAAATATTTTATTTTCCAAAATCAAAAAAATCAAAAATATTCCATATTTTCCAAAAAATGCCAAAAATTCATGAAAAAGCCAAAAAATTCAGAAAAAGCCAAAAAGACTTGTATTTTTCCAAAAAATCCAAAAAATCCATTTTATGTCCAAAGAATTAGAAAAAGACTAAAAAAATGTTTTTCCTTCCAAAAATGCATGGAAAATCCCTCGAACACCCAAAAAACCTCAAGGTTTAAACAAGATTAGGTACCAAAAGGGCATTAGTGATTAACTAGTGTAATCAAGTCCCCGATCCTAATTTCTCTAGTTGCGCAGAAGTGAGTATTTTTCCCGATACTTCGCTTGGGTTTCTAATCAACCCACCCCCAATTGATTAGTGACGACTCCATTTTAAAAATTGATTTACAGGTTAAAAACTTGGACCATTAAGTCATGAATTGGTGGACTTGGGAGAGTCCGGGCTTTATAATTTCAGCCGAGCCATTAGCCTCCTTAGGCGCTCGTACCCGATCGCGGGTGCCGAAAAAAAGAGGTCGCGACAGCACTTAAAAGGGCTGGAACACTTGGGTAGCCATAGGTGTACAAAGTACTGGAATACATGGATGAACATAAGTATTTAATGATATGATCTGGGACCACTCAGGTTGGTCCAAGTGCTAGAAAGCATACCTGGACGGCGGTGCCAAGCAAAGCTATGGAATGCTTGAACAGCTAGAAGTACCTGGACAACGGTGGGTACTTGACGATATGGGGATACCTAGACAGCAGTAGGTATTCCAAGAGATACTTGGTCAGTCACAAGTATCAATACTCTGGGGACAACTCGAACAGGTCGAGTGTCAGGAAAATGGAGTATCCGAACGATGGTAGGTACTCAAAGACAATAGGGATACCTAGACAGTTGCAAGCATCCCAACTCAAGGGACGACTCAGATAGGTCGAGTGTTAGAGTACCTGGACAGTGGTAGGTACTTTAAGACAAATTGGGATAAAGATATGCTTACCTGGCAATATCTCTGATCTCTAAGAGTATGTTTGCTATTTGCACAATATGCACACATGATTGTCTATGCTGTAAATTCATGAGTTCAAATGAGATTCATGCATGATAATTTTGTCAATTTTGCATCATCTGATTTCCACCGGGGAAGATTTTGAAAGACAACCTTCATTTAGAATGTAGATGTCTTGAGCATGCCAGATGAGGGACTTTCAGTCTGAAAGGACTTTTCACTCACTCTCATAGAAAAGGCTATCTTGACCATTAATGCAGGATTTATAAGGACTACACTATCTCACTGTCATCATGTCAGCAGGGGTCCGAGTACTCTCGCAAACGGTACGACTTTACCAATGTGAGAGGTCTTTGTTGGAACTGTGATGAAGTCTTGGTTAGCGGCTCATGAAAGGGGACCATCAAGGTCGAAGCCGATGGAAAAAATGTTGCACGATCATCTCCGAGTTTATCAGTCAAGAATCCTGCGAAAAGAGATAGAGTAATCTTGTTCGTACTTCTTCGAGCGATGCTTATGCACATATGAAACCCTATGTCAATTGAAGTGCTCCTAGTCTGAAGAGACTTTTACAATGGGAATGTGATGTAGACTTGGCTCACATGTAAGAGGGTGAGAGTTGGTGACTGTCTCGACATTTGTCACTAGTCTTTCTTGTCATATGGAGGTTCTGTGGACCACAACAACAACTTTTTCTTGGCTGTATTTTTTACTAGGGGGCATTGGCCTTGCTTTTATCAGGCACACTGCTTTTTCATGCCCCTATTTTTTATTCCAGTTCTTCAAATATAGGCATTAACCTTGCTTTTACTAGATACACTGCTTTTTTATGCCCCTATTTTTTGTTTTTCTTTTTCATTTACGGGCATTGACCTTGCTTTTACCAGGTACACTGCTTTTTTATGCCCCTATATTGTTCTTGTTGCTTGAGAGCTGATCTTGACAAGTTCCAGCAAACGCCTTTGTTAGACTATTGAGTCTTCATCTTTTTCCGACGCTTCTGATTATGCTGCTCAAACGGCAGTAGCTTCTACTTTGCCTCCATGTGAGGGTGAATTTACAGACTCAATTGAGTTGTACAATGGACACAAGTGCATAAAGAAAGAACTGCTCTTCGTGACTCTAGGGCATTTAAATTAACGCGAGTGTTTATACGCACTAAAGACACTCAAAGATTGATGCAAGTGCAAGCAAGAGAATTTCTATCCCTTTTCTCACCTCATGATGCTGACTTGGCTTCAACTTGCCCTAGTGTGGGGTGGTTCTTTGATGGGGGTAAGACAGGATTTTGGCTGGTGTATAGGGCTCAAAGTGAGCAGTGGAGTGCCTTCCACTATTTTGGTCATCGTACTATTCACGAGAGAACTCTTTACCCTGTAGTCATGGAATTTTCTGCACTCATCTCACAAGTGTATATATAGGGGACTATGTGTAAGATATGGCTTGCCTGTCATCATTCTGACGCGTCATCGTATTCTTCACTTAGCTATCTATTCTAATAATCCTTAATAGAATCAAAGATTTAGACAGACAAAATCATCATGCAAAATTCACTTGGAAAAATGCATGCAGTGTATGATGTGATAGAGTTTGTACTCTCAAAATAAATGAATGGCTTTTTACTCAAGAAAAAATTATCAACAGCTTTAGGGGTGTTTGCTTGGTGAAATGGTATTCACAAATGTGTTGCAATTTGAACATCAAAAGAGTTATTTACTGTTGACATCCGAAATTTTTGTCGACGTTTTAAACATTCAATTCGCAAAAGTTAAAAAAATTGTTTGAAATGAAAAGACAAAAAAAATTAGAAATAAGGAAAAACAAAAAAAAAAAAAAAAAAAAATAAAGAGAGAAAAAGAATAAAGAGCCCAAAAGATTAAAAAAATGGATGAATGAAAACATAGAAAAAAATGAAAATGAAAAGAAAACAAAAAGAAAAAAAAAAAGAATATAAGAAATAAGGAAAATGAAAAAAAAATAAAAGAAAGAAAACAAAAAAATATAAAAGAGGCGCTCGTTGGTACGAAATGGGGGGACTCTCAGGTGGAACTTTTTGTCTCGCTCACTCTCTCTCTCTCTCTTGGGGGTTTTCGCGCACGGACGCTCGGGAGGATTCTCTGGCTGGAAAAATCTCTCTCTCTCTCTGGATGGGGGCAGTGATAATCCGTTGGCTTCCATCTCCGGAATTTTCTGAGTAAGAGCGAACTTCATCTATCGAACGAAGTGGATTGAGGGATGGAGATGAAGAGGAACCGAGCTGCGACCTCGCTCCATCTCCGTCCTCCCTCCTCACGCCGAAGATAGAGTAAACGCCGGCGAAGGAGCTCGAG
Organism: Eucalyptus viminalis; assembly: GCA_014182385.1. Classification (NCBI taxonomy): domain Eukaryota; kingdom Viridiplantae; phylum Streptophyta; class Magnoliopsida; order Myrtales; family Myrtaceae; genus Eucalyptus; species Eucalyptus viminalis. The sequence goes on from CM024536.1 coordinate 31,938,857, forward strand.
GTGAGGGACTTAGATCTGAAGCCGATCAGTGGTGGTGACAGCGACGACGACGACGCCAGCGGTTCTGGCTCCGCCGGATCTGATTCTTTCTCGACGGATCTCCCCCCTCTTGGTTCTCTGCTCGCCGGATCTGGTTCTCTGCCTGCCAGATTCAACTTGATCCGAAACCGACGGTAGCCGCAGCAACGACGGCGGCGGCGAATCTATTTCGGCGGATCATCCTTGGTTCGCTGGTGCAGAGGCTCGTCGGACTCGAATCTCTCTGGATCGAGTTTGCTCGATCGGTGAGTTCTCTTTCTATCACTCTCGATCCGTTAGGGTTTCGTTTGCGGTTTCAATCCGTTCGGGTTGTGGATTCCGAACTCTCTCCTCGGTTACATTTTTTGTTCTTTCCCGAGCTCCGGTCGGAGGTAAAGGTCTTCCTCCATTGGCAAGCGATTGAAGATCAAGTGCCAGGAGGTTGAAAGTCGTGAGGACCTGATTTTGTCTCGGAGATCATACGCTTGCTTGCTCAATCGGTGCTTCTCTCTCTAGATCAGGTTATTTTTCCTTTTGGTCCAAAAAGGTCGCTATTCACAATTTTATTGAGCTGAAGATAAGTTTCTGTTCACATGATGGCCGTGACAAAGAAACTAGATGCTGAATTTCTGCTTTCGTTGCCATAAAGCTGTAGAAAACTGTTCACCTGATGGTTCTGGACAAAGAAACTAGATGCTGAATTTCTGCGTTCGTTGCCATAGAGCTGTAGAAAATTATTAGAGCTGATGGTTCTGGATGAACTTAAGTTTGATGCTTAACTCTGTCGGATTTAACCAAATTTTGAAACTGAGCATGATTACTATTGTTTGCGTGATGAAGTGGATCCTACAAAGTAAGTATTACTCGAGGGAAGTAGAAATGGTTGTTCTGGTTGTGGTAATAGGAGTTGTTGTTTGCACTATTATGGACGTTAAAGTCAATGCCAAAAGTTTTATATGTGCTTGTGTGGCTGTCTTCTCCACATTGATGCAGCAAATTTCAATATGCTCCTGGCAAAAGAAATATTCGATTGGATCTTTTGAATTGCTGAGCAGGACAACTCCAATTTAAGTTGTCTTTCTCCTTACTTTTGGTCCAAATGTTATATTGATTTCTTGATTTAAGATACTGCTGCTTGTAATATGCTGTTTTGCTTTTTTTTCTTCAGTGACTAGCTGCTATTAGTATTGAAATGGAATGGTCGATGTGTCGCGATTTCGTATACCTGATATGTCACTTACTGTTTTGACTGAAACTAGGTGCTAGACGAGTTTTTTTTTTTTACCTCGAGTCCTTCTAGACATAAAGAATAGACTTCTCAAGCTTCGATTTGATATGTCACATGCCCATAATTGACGTCGTTTGCTTGCTGAAAACCACCTACAAAGTCTGTTGATTCTGCTCGATATTCTGTTTCTTTGCTGATCTGACCCTCTGTGCAAATGACTTAATATGAGCTGGTTGTTGTGGTTTTCTGTGTTCGAAGTCTTCATGAAAGTCGAAGATGATTCGAATATCTTTCGAATGAGCTGTTTGAGACCTGATGCATGTGTTCAAATTTGAGTTAGTAAACATGCTTTGCTGGAGTTGAATCTTTCATGAGAGTCATTATCATATTTGAACCCCGTTTGATGTGAATATCATGCACCCATTTGGCTAATTGCAATTGATATTTGCTGTTCATGCGTGAATTTGCTGATATTGAAATTTGGAAATAGTCTTGATTTAGAATACATGCTTTGTTTTTATAGCTTCAAATACTTGTGAATTTGGTATGAATTTTTGTGTGAGGAGTTTGGGATTAGGTCCTTCATGAAAGTTGTCCTTCACATAAAAACTGCATAAAAAATGGTTGTATGTTTGCCTTGCTGCTCTGTTCTACTTTTGATTGACTTTGATCTCTTCCAGGATTTTATAAATTCACGTGCTTTTTGTTACAATATATAATGAAGTGCTGTCTTTGATTTTTGAAGTTGATTCAATTATAGAAATGCTATCTTTTCTGTGGCTAGTTGCTGTTAATCTTAAGATGAGATAGTAGATTTGTCCAATTGCTTTCAATATGTTGTAGAATGACGGTGTGACATGTTACTATGCTCTATTCTGGATTGACTTGTTTTTTTAGACTTTTAGAAATTCATGTGTTGATATGATGATAGTGTCTCTATGAGATTTATTTGGGATATCACCTAGAATTTGATCCAGAGACCTTGTGACTTTAGTCACTCTTTTTAATATAAAAAATGTCTTGCTTTTGATTGTTTTGATGCGTTTGCTCGTCTCTTTCCATTGTATGCATTTAGCTAGAAGTTTCCTAAGCTAGGTTTAGATTAGGACCCCGAAGATGGAGAAGGTGTAAGGCGTGAAGATGGTGGAGGTCGATGTCCATTCCGACCATTGTCATGTACTATTTGTTTTTCCGACATATGTGTCGGTTCCTTGCATTGTATAAAACCCGACGAGTTGCGGGTTTTCTCTCTTTTTCCCATATATTGCTCTTTTATTTTATTTTTTTTAGAATTGCATGATTAGGTTTAACTGCTTTCCCTTGATTGTTCATTTCATGTCTTGCGATTTAAATTTTCATTGATTGTTTTCCTTTCATTTCTTAGGAATAGAATAGAATAGAATAGAATAGAATAAAAGTAATTCACCATGCATGATCATTTAGTATAGAATTGACGATCGTGAAAATATAAAAAGAAATGCATGAACATGTTAGAAAAAAACACAACATACTGTTTAGGTACCGAAAGAGCGCTAATAGCAAAATTAGCGTAACCCAAGTCCCCGAACCTAGATATCTGGTTACGTAGGAATCGAGGGAATACTCCCGACCCTCGATTGGGTTTCTAGCCGACCCCCAAAATGAGGCTAGTGGCGACTCCTATATTTTTTTTTAGGTTGTTAAATACCTAGATCATATAAATAAATCCGATGTCACGCGGGGTACGGGCTTGGGAGAGCTCGTGATCTCGTGAGGAAACTCTCGTGATCAAAGTACCCTAAACCCGACTTTTCCCCACCTTGGATACATTTCGAGGGGCGGCGAGATCGGGTCGCGACATTTACAAAGGGTAATTTACAAATGGGTGCCGATAGATTACTCATATTGGTTAGGGACATGACACATGAATGATCAGCCAAGGATTAGGAATTTGATCGGACATCTCTGCTTTTGCCCCCGCAGAAGAGAAGATGTACAAGTAGATCAATTAGTCTGGCCAAAATCAAATGTGAGTTGAGGCTTGAAGATTTTCTGTCATTTGCTTTGGCGATACTTGAGGCGCCATTTTGCTTAGGAGAGTTTGTCATGCCTCTCATTGATTTGTTATTTGTGTTTTTGACGGTTAGGTGATCCTACAAAAGATAGGAAAGAACGAGTCAATCACAATTTCTCTCGGGAGTTTAAACAACTGGGAGCGATACAACATTACCCTTCATTGGTTTTCAGATGATTGGATGGACCTGAAGTGCGAGTGGGACACGAAGTCCTATGTCCCTTGCTTCGTTAGGTCAATTATTCTCTATATTGGCTCCTGGATGACACGTCCTTTTACACGAAGTCAGGTGAATTTGATGTGGGTCATTTCCACATACTAGCTTGGTCAATATTGATTTGCCAAACCTAACCATCAAGTTTGGCTCTTGAATCTCGATACTTCCTGCCAATAGGGAAAATATGTCAAAAGCAAATTCAAAGAGGGGGGGAGTATTGGAAACGATACCAAATTACTCTTCTTCAAAGTTTGTATTTGCTGACTCCTAAGGATATTTGAATGTCGATGACAGCCTTTTCGTCTTGGCACAATTCAATATCTCTTTTGATTGGCCCCCCTCATTTATGGCCTTGTGTACACGATTGATGATTTGCAACGCCTTCCTTTTATGGAATTTTGTCTTTGACCACATGACCATTAGCAACATTGAGCAAAGTCATGTACTTCAAGCTTCTATGGAATCTGAGATGGACAATCAAACCTCTGATTCTCTGATGGCAATTACTTCTTGCGAGAGTATGCGTCTGGAAGAAGAAGTCAGGTTTGCAGGTCCTAACGTCATTATCTTGAATAGGGGGCTAAAGACCGCTTCAACTGTATGGATTTCCTCCTTGTTGACAATAGCCAATTCAAAGAAAAAGAATAGATCCCTTCCCTGTGCTTCTGGGTTTGTCGAAGCTGGAAATTCCATTGATGAAATCGCAACATCTAGTTGCTCGGGCACGTTGTGGGAAAAAGATATTGCTCCGGCTTGAGAAGGAGTTGGGCAAGAGAGAGGTGGACTGCACAAAGTTCTTGGGGACAGCTTGATTTCAACCGTATGCTTGTACCTTTTTTTGAAGTGGGATGATCTTTTTTCTATTTGCTCCACTGTCTTCTTGGAAGAGTGTCTTTGAATTCGGCGAGTTCACATGATGCGCGAGCTTCAAATGCCCCTGTCACACTAAGTCAAGGGGGATGGGGATGATATTCTGAGACACGAAGTGAGTGAGTCAGAAAGACAAACATGATTAAATTTAACATCTTGTTTTGACAAAAACTTTTGCTAATGAAACATTTTTTGTTTTCAAAAGTATATATCTTTGGGGGAAGAAAGCATGAAGAAGCCTAGCCCTCGATTCTTCTTGGATGATAATTTTTCATGGTTGGATAGCATCACCGGGCTGGTTTGGGATACCGCCTCATGCTCTCAAAATATTTTCAACTTTATTTAATAGGTGGATTTACATTTTGGAAAAGTGTTTTCAAAAGTTAGTTCCTCAAGCGGAACTAATGTTGAAAATAAAACAAGCCAGATTTAAGAAAATGTACAAGTTCCCACGTAGGGGAATACGAAAGGAAATTAAAAAGGGTTCTACTTGAGTGGGCCTGCACCCATTTCCCCTTACGGTCCTTCGTTGATGGAACCCATGAAAAGGTCTCCAAACATGGTGTTCATGTCATCTGGCCCTTCTTTCTTTGTTGCTAAGGGTGCTACTTCATTGCATGAATAATACCCGGCCTCCACCAACCCCGATAGATGTCGCAGTATGTGCTTCCCGACATTTCTGCTCGACTACCTTCAGAACTGAATACCGCGTTTACTTTGTTGGTGTGATCGTGGAGCGGATTGCTCGGAATGAGAAAGCTTTAGTGTCTAATAGGTTCTGGATTCGACTCTTGAGGGCGAGGCATTCATCAATCGAATGCCCCACTTCTTCCATGTGATAGTCGCATATTTTTGACGGATCATAGTTGGAAAAACTTTCAGCGTTGGGTTGCTTTGGCTCAATCGAAAGGAGGTTCTTCTTCCGAAGGATTGCCAGTACCTGTGATGGAGATCCGGAAGAGGAGTAAATTGTCTCTTGTTGTTGTAACGCCGGGATGGCCGACGGCCGGTGGTCTCGTTGCTGTCTTGCACCTGTCTGAATTGTTGGAGGATGATTGCATTGACATCTACCAGGGGTTCTTTATTTTTCTTCATGCTGAACCTACTCGTGGATGCAGGTTCAGTGAACCAACCATCCCTCAACCCTATCTCGATTTGCTCCCCTATTGGAATGAGTTGATTAAATGATTCGGCGATCGTGGTTACCATTCGATTACAGTACTCGTAAGGGAGGGTTTTGATAAACATCTTTCTCAACTCGAAATCAGTTGGTTCAGGACTGATTTGGACGGCCAGATTCCTCCATCTAATAGTATATTCTTTGAACGATTCGTGTTTTTTCTTTTCGGTACACTCAAGATCCTCACGAGAAGGTGTAATGTCCATTATGAACTTATACTGCTTGAGGAATGCCTCACTCACTTCACTCCATGTTTCGAGGAGATTCATGTTCTTTGTAATGTACCACCTTAGGGCAGGGCCTATTAGAATTGATTGGAACAACTGGATCATTAATGGTGCGTTATTAACGTATTGGGTCATTCGAACCAGGTACATTTGCAAATGAGCCCTATAGCAAGTCGTGCCATCGTACTTGTCAAACTCAGGCATTTTGAATTTTTCCGGCATTTTGACATTGGAATAAATGGAGAGGTCCGTTAAAGTAGGATCTTGGAGGCCTTGCAGTTGTTTCAACCTCTCCTCAAGCTTTTTGAGGCGTTTGTCATGCTTAGTTTTAGACAAACTGTTTGGCTTCGCTTTCTCAATCGCAGTTTGGTGCGGATCCTCCTCCAATTCGGGCATGTTATCGTCGGTATCTCCACCTTGATCACCCCTGGTAGATGATTATGGCAACAATACTGACTGAGGCTGGGCGGGAGTAAGTTTTCCCTGGATGGAGTTTATCTGATTTGAAAGTTGTTGAAGCACATTAAAGACTTGCTTCATTTCGCTTTCTACAACTGCAATACGGTTTGGTACATTTTCTTCGGCCATTCTTGCTCTTGCTTTTGAGCGAGTCTGGATCGGCAAACGTTGACGCTCCGTGATTACCTGGCCATGAATAAGCAAGCGTGTGTGAATACAAGGCGTAGATAGGGAGTCAGTCCATGATGACGACCTAATCCTACTCATTTCATTTATTCATGAAAAGGTAGACGATTTCCTAAGCATGGATTGAAAAAAGGCCATGTGACATGTTAGCATGGGCTAAAAAGATATTTAATTTTGAAAGGCGAAGAAAGCATGAATTGCAACAAATTTTGAAAAAGATTTCTATCCCTTTTTTAGGCAAATGAAAATTCTTGCGAAAAAGAACTTTTTAACATGCTTGAGAATAAAAACATTAACTGAAAGTATTTTCTTTTGCAAAAGGTTTTTTTTTTTAAAAACTTTATGATAATTACTTCCAAATTTAATTGACCGTGGTATTAAATCCTAAACTAATCATGGACCACTCAATATATGCAGGAAGGTAAGTAAATTGCAAAGTACACGAAAAAAAAAACTTACATCACGCGAGAAAATTGATGACAATCACATAGACATGTGCATGATATGTGCGGCTCAATTTCTAACTGAGAAGGTTTGTTGAAATTAAAAGGGTATCCGCCTATCGCAGCTCTCGCAAGAAAGCATACCCTCCTAACCTCGGCTAAGAAATTCGGGAAAAAGAAAGGCAACCTCTACATCGCAGCCTTGCGTTCGAGGTCGTATCTTTCTTAACACCATCCTAGAAATCCTATGGCGGCCTGCGTCCGGCGGCCGGGTTGTGTGTGCCATGTGTAGTGCTAAAACATTTAAGAATGCACAGCAGTTTATAATCACAAAATATTTTATTTTAACAGAATAAAAAAACTTTAAGCTATTACCCTGCACAAAAGAAAAAAAACCAAGTCAGCAAAGCATTTAAACAAAGATAAAATGGCCTAAGTCTTCAAATATCCCCAACGGAGTCGCCAAGTGTCGCGACCTTCTTTTTTCAGACCCGCGATCGGCATAAAGCACCTAAGAGGCTAATGGCTTGGCTGAAATTAGTTATGCCCGAACTCCTCGCAGTTCCACCAATTCACGACTTAATTCCCAAGTTTTTAAACCTCAGAAATCAATTTTTAAAATGGAGTCGCCACTAATCGATTTGGGGTGGGTTGATTAAACCCAAACAAGATTTGGGAAATACTCACTCCTGCAACTGTAAATTAGGACGCACTGACACACAGTTAATCACTAACGCCCTTTCTACCTAATCTTGTTTAAACCCTGGGTTTTAGATGTTCGATGGATTTACCATGCATTTTGGGAGGAAAACATTTTTTGAGTTTTTTTTTTCTAATTTTTTTGACATAAAATGGATTTTTTTGGAAAAATACAAGTCTCTTTGGCTTTTTCTGAATTTTTTTGACTTTTTCATAAATTTTTGGCCTTTTTGGATTTTTGGCATTTTTTGGAAAATATGGAATTTTTTTTTTCAGAAAATAAAATATTTTTTTGATTTTTTTATTAAAATATTATTTTATATTAATATATTAATATATTTTTAAAAAACAACCCGGGTTGGGACCGACCTAGGCCGTGAGCCCTAGGCGAGCCCAACTCAGATTTTTTTCTTTTTTAAAACCCAAGCCAAATTCAGCCCACTTTTGTTAAAAGAATTTTGGCCCAAAAAATTACTCGGCCCACACGAACAGAACCAAACCAGGCGGAAACCCTACCCAGTTCAAACCCACGCTCGACCCGCCTTGTGGAACCCTACCCGACCGCGACCCGATTCCTGAAAACCCTACCCGGATTCGTGACCCGAATCCACTCAACTTCGATCCATCTTCCTCCCTTGTCGACCCGGTCTTGGAGCCTTTGAGATCTGACGATCCGCGGCGAAGGCGGCCGAGCCTATCTCGGCCTGAGCT
>CM024536.1:31947247-31973340 GCA_014182385.1 Eucalyptus viminalis
TATTATTATCCGAAAAATGCAAAATAAAAAACCTAATTAATTAAAAAATGAAATTTAGGCGTCAATAGTAAGGACCGGACCGATGAATCATGCTGCATCAGCCTTTAAAGTTACCATCTTGATAATGAAATTATTTTTGCCGGTGCTATATATACTAAGGAAATTATTATGACAACTAGCAAGTACAAAAACGAAATACATGACAAACTCAAACTTAAACCAATACATCTCATTATAAAATCAAATAACACCCATACAATTTGCGCCCATGAAGTCCAAGTACATAAGAATCGACTTAGATAAATACAATCTCATTTAAAAAAATTACAGCCTAATAATTAAAAACACCATACTAAGTAGACTGATAAAAAAACACATTTATTTCATCACTAGAATACAAGCAGATACACTTTTATAACATTTAGTACAGACAACAACAACAAAAAATATACAAATCTCAATGACCCATTTCAAGAGAGGTGGCAAAACTCCGGTTGACCATTTCAGCAAAATATTTATCTCGGTGCCTTTTCACATGGCCCGTCCTACCATTAGGTTCCAAAGATAATTTCATAGCACATACCATGCAGATGACCTTCTTCTCACAATTGGGGAGGTCAATGATGTTGAACATTTTCCATAAATTCGGTCCTCGTCAAAAAAGTTTTTTGAGTTGGTGAGCCATCTAAGAAATGGATTAAGTATTTGTTGACACATAAATTTGACAATTTTATTAGGGGCTTTATCAAGTACAAAATTAGGATTTAATTTGTAATCCCTAAATAAAAATAATATTCATTAAAATTGCATTGCATATAGACACTTAGGAATGTTTGCATCACTAGTATTAAAAATTTTAAAAAGTTATTATTATCATTACAATCTTTAAAAAAAAAAAATTATTTATTTTTTAAAAGAAAAGAAAAAGCAGCAAAACCGGGCCAGGGGCAGGCCGGCCCGGCCTTCTTTCTTTTCCTTCTTCTTCCTCTTTCTCGTTTAGGCCAAGCCCATTTTTTCTTTCTTTCCCACCAAGCCCGGCCTTCTCCTTTCTCTCTGGCTCTCTTCCTTTTGTCCTGAACGTTGGCTGGAGTGAGGGAGTAGACAGAGAGGACGGCACGGGAAAGGAGACCACCAGATGCAGAGAGGGCGTCGACCGGGAGTCGGTGGTCGGGGCCAGGCGGGTCAGGGACAACCGGGATGTCAGAGGCCATGCGCGCCGGTGCTTAAAAGCGAAGAGGGAGAGTCGGCCAAAGGGTTTTTTTCTTCTTCTTTTTTCAGAGCGAGAGAGAGAGAGAGAGAGAGAGAGAGAGAGTGAGATGAAGAGCGAGAGAGCTTGAAGCTGCCTGGGTTGAGCATCGCTCGCCCATCCTCGACGCCAGTCGCGGACCTCTAGCCGATGCCCTCGAGCGCAAGACTTCTCGTTCCCAAACCTCGGCATTTCCGGTGAGTTTCTTTTCAGTTAAAACCCACCGTTCCCGAGGGTCTCGGCTCGGAGACGTCACGAGGCGGCTGACTGAAGTTCGATTTGTCTCGAACTGGCCCTCGTGTCGCCGTCTTTGAGCCGAGTAGGGGTTTTTGTGACTGAAACTCATCCCACGAACCCTGCCCTGTTTTGGCGATAGAATAGCCGAGCGAGTTGTCTCTGATTCTTGAGTTTTTTGTGTGCAACTGAGTCGATTTGTTTGATGTTGAGCATTTCCCTGTGTTCGCTCGGGTCTAGGTCCAGGTTCGAGTCCTAAGAAGTGGCCAGCGTCGTTCTCCTCACTTCTTGCCCACCACTTGCTTGACAAAATGCTTGAACCGAACCTGTGTAGACCTCTCTTTGTGCTGTGCATTCTAGCCGACTGCCATGCATTTGTGATAATGCCTAAACAGAGCTGCGTCCTTGTTCGAAGAGGGTCTTTTGAATAACAAATCTAAATTTTTTAGAAAAATTATAACTTTCGACTTCAGATCATCCAGTTCGCGTTTGTTTACCTGAGATTTGAGTTTGCGGTTATACATTTTTATGTCTAAAGATCGGATGTGTCAGTTTGTCGATCCATGAGTGTTCTCTTTTCACTGGGAAAAGAGCGTGTGCCTATTCATGAGAGGAGAAGTCGGCATTGAAGTGGCCGTGAGTTGTGAGCAATGGGCTTGGTAGGTTTAATGAGATTTGGGTTTTTGGTTGATTGAGAGAGCTTGGGTTGGTGTGGGCTCAAACAGATTCTAGGCCTTAGTTTTAGACGTAGGGGCAGCTTGGTGTTCTGCTGGTTGGCCGAGAGAGAGATCGGAGAAAGAGGAAGCAACCGAGAGAGAGCAAGCCTTGAATGAGAGGGAGGGAGAGGAATGTTGGCTCAGCGACGCCTAGTGAAGCCCACTCTTCCTGACTGGCTGAGCGACTGCAGCTGGCAACGCCACACCCACGAGGTAAGCCCGTGTCCCCATTCGCCCCCCTTGATCGAACCATCGGAGTGAGGCTTGCTGGCCCGGACTTGCTCATGCCTCTCTCTCTCTCTCTCTCTCTCTTCAGCTGGTCGTGCTCGACTCATTGGCTCCAGTGGCTTATGCACCCCCTGCAGTGTATGCTTCTATGCACTAATGAGTGTGAGTGAGTGTTTCAAAGCAATTGAAAGCAAATTTTTAGTGTTTGTAATATTGAGAAGTTGGAGCGAATTTTTAACTCTTTTGATTCCTCCGTGCTTCTTGAGCGAAATGCAGTTAGGTTCATGTATGACTTTTCGCATAATTCTGAAGAAGTGATACAAGCAGTGTTTTAACCGAGGTACTATGTTTCGCCATGCAGGCTAATGTTATGCATAATTAAGAACTGTTGATGAAATTATGAGCAAGTATTCGAAAGATCTCAACAAGGACAAACAAATCCCGTTCATTCTAGCCCTTCCATCTTCTACATCAATCGCGAGTTAGCTACGTCAGCCTCACTACTAACTAATTCCCCTATTTTGACAAGATTCAACCCATCCTGCAGCTTGTCTGCAAACTAAGGGGGGAAAAGACATGAACAAGAATAGTACATTTACAAGAGACTTATGCCGGTGGCTAGTGGCTACTAGTGACGGTGACAGGAGCTGTCCTCCACTCTATTTCTCTTACACTTTTTAACTATTTTGCAACCCCACATCAGAATGCAAATCCCATACATGGCATTAAGTATTTTCTTGGAAAAGATCAAGCTTCAGCTGATTTAAAATCCCATAATAACTTTATCATCCAAAACAATAGAAACCCCCGCATGTTAGGTAGTTGAAAGAAAGGATCAAGTCACCACGAGGATTCCTAAACAAGGAAGCATAGTCAAATGAAGCTTATGCTGATGCCTTTAATACAACTAGTTTCCCTCGGTTGAGCTAGGTGTTCCAGGAAGCTAATTTATACTAGTTTATCGTAATGGAACTCATTTACTTGTCAAAATAAATCATAAACATGTTGTCAAGGGTTCTAAGGCAACCAAGACCTCAGTGACCAAGCCTCCCGGTGCTCACGCTTATCAGTTTTCACTCCAGATTAATATATGGCTGCTCCCAAGGTAATCCCTTCCGTGCTATCTTCTTCTAATTGCACTCAATTTCCCAGCGCAATGTGTTGTTGCGATGCCTAACAAAAGGAGTAAGTCAAGCACTTGTCGGCCAAAAAGAAAATAGGAAACGATAGCACTTAGATTTGAGGACATTATTTGCCGTACAAAGACCCATTATCATTGGATTCACGATTGTCATTCCTTTTAATTTTTTAGTTCAATTGGACCCGTTTGTCCAAAACCAATGTAGACTGAACTCAATAAGAAAGCAAATTCAATCGAAGCTCAAGCTCACATGCTGAAAAAACTATAAATTTGAGAACCAAATTATTTCTCTATTCCTCACATGGACAAATGTGAAGTCGGGAAAGATTATTTGTTTGTGACGTGTCTAACGTGCTTAAAGCATTTTGATTATATGAAGGTCGGATGGAAAAATGAATGTTATACTAGATATTAGAAAGCTTCAAACAATGTTTTATGGCATCTTTTAAGCATCTAAGTTAAGAGGCTGTTTAGTTAAGCTTTTTAAAAGTAAAAAAAGCAATTTCTTGCTTTTCGGTTAAATTTTTAAAAATCATTTAAATTTAAAAAAAATATGATAAATTTGTTTGTGAATTTATGTATTCAGTATTTGTATATTGTGAGAAAATTTTGAATGTTTCCGGTTAAGAAAAGGTAAAAGTGCGTCTATCAAAATATTTAGAGGAAGTAAAGAACAAAAAGTAAATATCTATTCATGGTTTTAATTAAACTACATGATCCTCGTATGGGCATTACAATTGTACGTAGATTGAGATCCAAGGGGATGGTTAAGTGATTGTGTTGGTGCTGAGTAAATTTTGGATATGCAAGTGCTAATGAAACATTATCTATTCATTAATTTAGTTTATAAAGATAATCAACAGAGTTGTAAATGTTTTATGATAAGGGAAAATGACACAAATAGTTTATGAAGTTTGGCCCAATATATAATATCATCGCTTAGCTGTTAATTTATTCAATATAGTCCTTGAATTTTAGTCTAATGTACAACATCATCCCTGAACTTTTAACCTGTTTAATGTAATCTTTGAAATTTTGGTAAATACATAATCTAGTCCTTGAACTATATGAGAATGTTCAATATTATCCATGAACTTAAGTTGATGGAAAGATAACATTGGATATCTTTGTAAAGTTCAGGGACTATATTAAACTCCACATTACATATTGGGCTAAAATTTATGGACAACATTGAATAAATTAAAAGCTGAGAGAAGACATTCCATATTTGACCAAAGTTCAGGAATTATTTGTGTAATTTCTTGTGAATATAATATAGAAGAAATTGATATCAAAGTTCCATTTTTTATTAATCATGGCATTTGTTCCCCATGAGGCAAAATCAAGAGTCCCGCGCTTTCTTAATTTTTGTCCGAAATGGTCTAAATTCAATTTTCAAAATTGCCAAATTAAACCCTAATCCCCAGAATGTGGTGGCCCCCTTTAATGCACTTGATAAAAGAAAGAAAATTTTCAACTATCTATTTATAATTTTTTATTACCAATTCATGTCTCTTGAAATCCTAATCTCTGCTTTTGCATGGAATATTTTAAGAGAAAAAGTGTGAGATAGTGACCGGATTACCTTGAAATTTTTAAATCTTTATGGATTACAGTATTTTATATAGACATTACAATAAAACACGTATGATTATGAGCTAAGAATTTTTTTTCAATGGATTATAGCAGCAAAGGCGATGCAGACTCAAATTGGATTTTAGGCCTAAATTTTGACTGAAGTCCCTCATCATAAAAGCATACCTATTTTAAATTTTCCAATGGGACATGATTTTATTCTGGTCCATCACGTGTAGCACGGAGACAGTCCATGACTCGAGGAATTAAGTCCATAAAGACTAAAAAAGAAACAACTTACCGGTTGAAAAAAAAAAGGGAAAAAAGGAAACGGTTGCTTCAAAAATGGAGGACGTTAGAGCACCATGATTCCTTTCAATTGGATCCAAGATTGCGGAATTGAATCGCTATGCACTAACAATAACATAATCAGACCATTTGAAGGGTAGAATTTAAAAGAAGACGAAAAAGTGAAGGTCTTCACGGTCAAGGCCCTCCACATAATTAAGATAAATTCATTGGAATAAAGAAAATCGGGGCAAAAGAAAAGAAAGATAAATCCTTCACCATCAAATTCGAATGCAATAAATCTTAGTCATTCAATAAATGTGACTGTGATTTTTACCATTCGATCTAATGTTGAAGGATCTGCATTTTAATTCGACCCATCACGTGTAACACGATAAGAAAGTTCTTTCATCATTAAATGATCCGTATGTGTTTTTTCTTTATTTGGGGCCCGTCACATGTAACATGATGAGAAACCACGACTCACAGAGAAGAGCTAGCCCATGAAGACCATAAAAGCAAGTCAAGAACCTATAGGTCAAAAGTAGAGAAAAAAAGTACACGATAACTTATAATAATTGAGGATATGAAAGCACGGTAACTTCTTTTCGATGGGATCCTTCATCGTCGTTACTCTAATTATTGAGTCCAATCAAATTATAAAATTTTCATAGCTTTGGACTAACAATAATATAATTAGACCATTTAAGGAGAAAGGAGGGGGGAGGGAATTCAAAAGGAGGTGAAAAAGTTAAGAGGATGTCATGATCAATGCCCTTCGCATGATTAAAACAAATTGATTGGAAAAAAGAAAACTGGGGCAAATTAAAGATAAAGCTTACGTTGATTTTTGTTCTTTACGAGGATTTCATGCATTCATACCTTTATGAGTGTTTTAGGGGTTGAAGACTTGGTGAGCAAAAGCAGAGGAAGCCCCACACAAAATGAGACGCACTCCTTTCAAAATGTGAAAAAGTTAAGAGGGCTTCATGAGCAATGTCCTCCACATGATTAAGACAAATTAATTGGAAAAAAGAAAACTGGGCCAAATCAAAGATATTGATTTTGTTCTTTACGAGGATTTCATGTGTTCATACCTTCATGAGTGTTTTAGGGGTTGAAGACTTGGTGAGCAAAAGCATAGAAAGACCCGCACAAGATGAGTTGCACTCCTTTTTAAATGTGAAAAAGTGAGGAGGACTTCATATTCAACGCCCTCCACATGATTAAGACAAATTAATTGGAAAAAAAAGAAAACTAGGGCAAATCAAAGATAAAGCTGATGTTGATTTTGTTCTCTACGAGGATTTCATGCATTTATACCTTCACGAGTGTTTTAGAGGTGAAGACTTGGTGAGCAAAAACAGACGAAGACCCACACAAGATGAGTTGCACTCCTTTCAAAATGTTATCTCTTTTAAAATGATTTCAAACTAAAAATTTCACAGAAAAAGGAAGAAGAAGGAATTATGTGGGAAGAGGAAGCTCCATTGAGCCAGAAGACGTGAGACTTGCAAGGAACATCTACTTGAGCTTTGAAGAACAGGAAGAAGAGTGCCATTAACCATATACTGAAAATTATGAAAACATTGCACGTGAATTCGCATATCATTATTTGTATATTGAGAAAATTTCGAACTTTTCGGGTTAAGAAAAAGAAAAAGTGTGTCCATCGCAAAATGTAGGTAAAGTAAAGAATGAAAAGTAAATGTCTATTTATGTGGTTTTAATTAAACTACGTGATACTCGTAGGAAAAAGTACCAAAATAGTCTTAAACCTTTTGCATTGGTACCAATTCAGTCCTAAACTTTTTAATTGGATCAATTTAGTCCTAAACTTTTTAATTGGATCAATTTAGTCCTAAACATTTTTATATTGGTACCAATTCAGTTCATCCGGCTAATTTAAGCCATAAATTGCTGACGTGGCCACCATCGGTCTTATGTGGTGCCACATGGACAATTTTTATAATTTTTATAATTTTTTCAGATTTTTTAAATTCTTTTTTTTTTTTTTTTTTTTTCACTTTTTCTTTTCTTTTCTCCTTACCCCTTGGCCGGCGAGGTCGCCGGCCGCCGACCATTTCCAGCCACCGGCTGGTCGGGCGAGGGCCCGATGCCCTCATTCGTGGCAGGTAAGGGCGTCATGCCCTCACCTGGATTTGGGCGAGGGCCACCGCGCCCTCGCCTGTGGCCGACGAGGGCGCAGAGGCCCTCGCCAGTTGGCCAGCGAGGGTTTCGGCCCTCGCTTGGATCTAGGCGAGGGTTTTGGCCCTCGCCTGGATTTGGGTGGGGGTCGACATCCTTGCTTGTGGCCGGCGAGGGCGCGTTGGCCCTCGCCAGTGGCCGGAGAGGGCACGGGGCCCCTCGCCCCGACCAGCCGGTGGTCGGCGATGGTCGGCGACCTCGCCGGCCAAACAATGAGGAGAAAAGAAAAAAAAGAAAAAAATTAAAAAATCTGAAAAAATATAAAAAAAATTATAAAATTTGTCCACATGGCGCCACATAAGACCGCCGTCGGCCACGTCAGCAATTTCCGGCTTAAATTAGCCGGATGGACTGAATTGGTACCAATGTAAAAAGGTTTAGGACTAAATTGGTCCAATTGAAAAGTTTATGACTGAATTGGTACCGATGCTAAAGGTTTATGACTATTTTGGTACTTTTCCCGATACTCATATCGACATTACAATTGCATGTGTATTTAACTTCAAGGTGTTGGTTAAGTGATTCCGTTGGTGCTGAGTTACTTTCGGAGATCTGAATGATTGCGAAACATTATCTACTCATTTATTTTGTCCGCAAAGATAATCAGAGTCGCTGGAATAATAGAGAAGAAACTGACATCAAAGTTCTATTATGTCTCGATCATGACTTTTCTACACCATAAGGCGAAATCGGGGAGTCCCACGCTTCCCTAATTTCCTCCTAAATGGTCTGAATTAAATATCCAAATTTCCCAATCAAACTGATTAAAAAAGGAAAAGATTTGATCTCGCAATGAGGCCCCATTTGCAAAGAATTGGGTATTTGTTGTGCATCTGAAGTGGGATTGGTTGGTTTGGCTTTGAGTCACCTGTAGCTATGCTCTGCAATGGCGTAAAAAATTATTCTCATTTGCCCAATCTTACATAGCCGGCTTAGTTTTCGTCGCTGCTGCTACTGTTCCTATGATTGATCTTTTTGGAGTCAAATTTGGAAAAGATTATAATCCAATTTGTCTTCTCGACATTATGTTTTGCATATATATGTGTAGGTCCTGAAAAGGCTGCTAATCCAAACTGCACTTGAAATTTGTGCTTGGTGAAGACTATCCTGAAATGGATAATGTGAGAATGCCAAAAAAAATAAAAAATTGTAAAAATTATCCACGATGGCATCGGTCATGCCACGTAGGACTGATGTCTACATCATTGATTTTCAATCAAAATTGACTCAAATGATAAAATTGACATCTCATTAAAAAGGTTTAAGATTATATTGACCAAATTAAAATATTTAAAATTAAATTGGTAAAAATGTAATAAATTTAGAACTTTTTAATAATATTCGCTAAAAAATGTGTTAGTGTATGAGTTTTAGTCTTTCCTTTGTTGTGAATGTTTGACGGGTGACTACGCTTAGAGGTCCAAAAACATCCAATGGGAAGGGGGTCGAATAGCTGGGTACAAGTTATGCTTGGAATGGGGTCCATTCATATACAACCTTTTTGTTGCAAGAATCTTTTAAGCTACGTTTGGTCGTCCAAGGATTTTTAATTAGGATAAGACTGGATATGATAGAATATGAAATCTTGGGATTTTTTTATATCATGTCCATTGTTTGATGAATCGCAGTATTAAACATGGATATATTCACATCATATCACATACAATTTTTTTGATATAATAAACCTAAATGTTCATAAATGAAGATGGTAAAAATCTCTCATAACACTATTCCTTAATTTATTTTTATTTTATTTTTCCTCTTTTTTATATTATTTTCTTTATTATTTATTTTTCCCCTTTCATCATTCTTTATTAAAATTTTATCAAATAGTAAACTGTACTAACATACCTAAAATACAAAAATACCTAAAATATATAATAAATATAAATATTTAATTTATAGATTGAATGTTTATTATAAGATAGAATTAAAGTTGAATATATAAATTAAAAATAAATTTTTATTTTTTATTTTTAATCTCTTAAATTAGAATTCAAATATTATTTATATTGAAATATAATTTCAATTTTGTTAATTTAATAAGTTTGTTATTCAAGAAAAATAACTTTCCTATTATGGTTATTAGAAATCCTATCCACCTTTATCCCACCTCCCTCATGAGATAATTTTATCATGCTTATATCCCCCTTATATCCGACTTTATTCTATCCTAAGTAAGCACCAAACGTAGGATAGGAAAAATCATATCATATCCCAAATTTTATCCCAATTGTCAAATGCAGCCCTATGAGATTGTTGAGAGAAGACATGATTCCTAAATGCCGTAACAAGGAATAATTGGCACTGGATGATGAAGAAACAAGAAGCCATCGACTATCATAAGTGTCTAAGTGGCATCTTTTTTTAGGGGTGAGCATGGTCCGGGTTGGGCCGGTTCACCCTCTAACCTTAGGACCAACCCGCACAATGTTGGTCCTTAATTTTTGGGACCGAGGACCGACCCTATTGAGCTTGGGACCGAGGACCGGACTGACCCAATGGGTTCGGTCCGGTTTCAGGGTCAACCCGGGACCAACCGATAATTTTTTATTTTATTTTTGTGCTCCTTAAAAAAATGATTGAGGACTAGAGTGACTCAATTGGTTCAGTCTAGTTTCAAGGTCAACTCAAGACTAACCAATAATTTTTTATTTCATTTTTTGTACTCCTTTAAAGGGCAACCGGGGATTGTATCGACCCAATGGGTTCGATGATGAGCGAGGTCAGCTAAGAAAGGCAAGTGGTGAGGGTCAAGTGGGGTGAGCGTTGAACAAAATAAGCATTGAATGTCGAGCGGCGAGCAGCAAGCCAAGCGAGCATCAAGCGGCGAGTAGCACGAAGCGATGAGCGCCACGAGTGACCCAAAACGAGCGAGTCGAGTGTCGAGTGACGACCAGAGAAGTTGTTTATTTTGATTTTGGAAAATTGAAGACTAAAAGGACAAATAAGACAGAATAGAATGAATATTAGAGGAGGATGCCATAAGGTGCCTGTCGCGACCTAATTTTTTTTCGGGTTTCAACCACCTAGGGTTTGGCTAATGGATTACTAAGTCTTTAAGCCTAGCTCGGACTCTCCCAAGCCCATACCAATTCGTGACTTAGGTTTGAATTTCTGAATATGCAAATTGATTTTATCAGGAGTCGCCACTAATCTATTTTTGGTGGGTCGATTAGAAACCCAAGTAAAGTAACGGGAGATTTACTTTACTCCTACGAACCAGAGATTTATGAATTCGGGGACTTGGTTACACTAGACTATCCTAGTGCCCTTTCGGTACCTTTTATTTCATTTTAAAAAAAAAATGTTTGGCAATTGAATTGATTTTAATTTAACTTCCTAACGTGTGAGGTGATCATACATGTGCGCATACCACCAATTTAACACTCAAGAAAGCAATTAAATATTGCAAAACATACCTATGAGCAACGAAAGCATCTGCATTGTTAAATCGAATTCACATCAGCAGCCCTAGATATGATTTCTAATTAACACACAATTTCAATTTTTGTTTTCACTTTATTTAATGAAAATCATGACTTATGCATTGCATGTTAATAATCTAATATGACATGGCAGCATGACCTAAACTATATGACATGAAGAAATGCAATAATTAAATGCAATCTAAATGACCTAATTCTAATGACATGCAATGCGATGCAATGACATGCAAAATTATTTGAACTAAGATGTCATGCCGCATATAATTTAGCACGCGAGTTATATGTCATGAGACATTTATTAAATGATTTAGTCTAATGACGAGAAAGTTCTAATGAACCTAATAAAAACTAAATGACGTGCATTTGATATTTCTATTTAAAAATGCGAAAATGATCTAGCTAGATTAAAATTCTATCTTATTTAAACTAAGGATTAAGTCACATTAAATCATAATTTAAACTAAGATATTATCTTAATCTAACATGTAATTGATCTAATATGCAATGACATGCAGAGCAAGCCCTAATTCTACATGACATATGCTTGAGAGTTTTTATCTTTTATTTTTTATTTAAAAATCAAAATTTAAAATTGCCACGTAATTAAACATGCAACTAAAATCCTAAATTAATGCATTTTTTTATATTTTTCGAACTAAAATCCCTATCCTAGCTATGCAAGATAACAATCTAAAACAAACTGAATCCTAATTCAAATATATATTTTTTAGATTTTTTTTAGTGATTCTCTAAAACAAGTCATTATCAACTAAGCAGTAAATCTAAACAATTAAGATATGCAATCAAATAAAGGATCAAAATAATCGAAAAAATAACCTGTTGTCTCACAGGTTAAATTAACGATTATCTCAATCCTAATTATCACGACAAAGGGTTCAAAATAACTAAAAATCTGATCCGAATTCTTACGGATCAAATTAATAATTATATTGATTCAATACTTAAAAAAAACTATCAACAAACCCCAAAAATTAATGTAATTAAAAAAATAACCCGACATCTTACGGGTCAAATTAATAATTACAATAAGTTTAGGGATAACTCTTGCGGATAATGCCTACAAAATCCATAAAATAAATATTAACCCAAAACTTAAAAGAAATAAATAAAATAAATAAAAAAAGAAAAATAAAACTACCTAATTTCTTTTCCTTTTTCTTCCTCTTGTTTTTTTTTTCTAAAACCTTGCTCGTGGATCTTCGGGGTAACAAGTCGTCGGTCCGGCAAGGGGAAATCCGGTGAGGCAAGGCGAGGTGGGCGTCCCGACGGGGCGGTGAAGATTGACGCCGGCAAGGGACCTCGGCGAAGTAGGGCACCGGCGAGTGGCTCCGGCAAGGGCGGTTGCGACGCGACGAGGACGTGGAGCGCAGCTACGGGCGTCACGGACGAAGGGCGGCGAGCAACCAAGGCGAGGCGGTAGCAGTGCCGCAGGGCACCCGGTCGTCGCGGTCGGCGGGCTGAGCAGGGGCGGCGTTGGGCAGATCTGCCTCGGAGTCGATCTCGGCGAGCTTCGGTGGGGAAAGACGCCCGCAAGGAGCTCCGGCGAAGGCGATCGGCGGGCGGAGGCGCGAGCTGCTGGAGCGAGGCTTGCTGTTGGGCGCCGGGAACCAAGGAGGCGTGCGACGGCTCGGTGACGGCTGACGCTTGCAGGTGGTGCTCGCGGAGGTGTTGTTGCGGCGAGGTCCGGTAGATTGTGGGCTTCGGGTTCCAGGCGGCGTCGGCTGAGTGGAGGCGGCGTGCACGGACAGACGCTCCAAAAGAGGGTGAGCGGCGAGGCGCGGTAGTGTCGAGCGAGAGGGCGTCGGATCAATGGCGTCGTGGATCGGGAACAGCAACGTGGGCAGCAAGTTGGGAAGACGATGAACAGTAGGGGTCAAATCACCCCTTTACTTTTCTCCTCTCTCTCTCTCTCTCACGTCACTCACCCTCTTCCTTCGCTTTTCTGCAGAAGCCTCTTTTGCTTTTTTTTCTCTTCTTTCCTTTTAACCTCCACGGATGGCTTATCTCCCCTTTCACTTTTTCTGAATTTTTTTTAAAAAAAAGCTCCTCCCCGGACGAAGAGAAGGCCACCCCTATTTATAGAGTGGAAACTTAGTCTGCTCAACCTACGAAGATTTGCATAACAACTCAATCGCTGAAGATCATCTTTCGAGATTATCGTATATGCTGACTCACTCGGCCATTGAAATCATCTATTAAAATCTTCCAAGCTGACTCGCTCGACCATTGAAGATTTTATATGCTGACTCAGCGATTGAAGATAAACTGGAATTTTTTGTGAAGATTTTCCAAATAATTCACTTTAGATAAAACTCCATTATCCAATTCTAAAATCTTTCGAGATATCCATCCGCAACAAAATATTTTAGAATATTCCTTATCCTCCTTAATATTCCCAATGATTTTATCACAAAAAGACCAAAGATAAGATTGCAATATGATTTTTTTAAACGTCAAAAACTACCGTAATATTGCATCAAATCTCAATTTTCCACGAGATAATTTTCAATAAAAAACATGGGCTTGGGCCAACCTGCTCGCTTTGTGGGCTTAATCCAACTAATTAATTAAAAACCCAAAATCACTAATTCAACCCATCCACCACCGGTCCAGTAAATGCAAAATAAAAAATAAATGCACCTATAACTAAATGTTATGCAATTAATTAATTATTGATAAAATTAAACCCTAATTTTTTAATTGCGATAAATGACTAAACGGACCGTCAAAATCTAGGTGTCAACAGTGCCTTTATGGACACCGTGAGGATTCCTTACAAAAACATTTTCCTCCTTCATAAATTATGACTATTGATGGCGTAAAAGATATTAAAAACCTAAGTTATTAAAGAACAATGTAAAATTACTTGAGCTCCTCACTAAAGAGATGTGTAATGTTGTTGACGCTATTTATTTTAAGATTTTCTCTATATAAAAAAGTTACAAAAATATTATATATATATATATAGTCAGGGTTGGTTTGGGTTTGACCGACCCGGAACTCTTAGGACTGAGGACCGACCCGCACAGTGCTGGTCCAGGAATTCTAGGACCAAGGAACGACCCACTCTCCCTAGAAATCGGACCAGGACTGGCAGGGTTGGGCTGGTCCATGGTGGGTCTAGGGTCGACCCTGGACCGATGCTCACCCCTATCTTTTTTTCCCCCCCCAAAGGAAACTTACATTTATTACTAAAATGATACCTAAAAAGAACCATAAAAAATCTCAGAAATCACCGTAACAAAGCAAGCCCGTACAGTTTCAAAACAAATCAAAATCCAGAAATTAAGGTATATTGTTAGAGCATGGTTAGCAAAGGTGAACATATGCTTGTCCTTCAATAATAGATTTGTGATTGCATCTAACCAAAAAAATCGGCAGTTGATCACTGAATCACACGTCATCATCAATGAAAGCACACCTCAGGATCTCCATTTGTAGCTATGACTTTGCCTTTTGGTGGTGTGCACCTAGGTTCGATGTCCCCAACACCAAATTTGTTTTGCATAATTTTTTTTTCCTTTAGATTGAAATTGAATTTTCACCTTCAATATAAGGTGAGCATGCTTTGCTTTTCTTTTCTTTTCTGTTTTTTGGAGGAGACATAAGGTGAGAATGCTCGAATGAAAATAACCGGGGAATTCTTGTACATCTGACAAGTGAAAAATAGGAAGTAAGTTATGAGTGTTTTAGACTTATCATCTTATCCTTCTTCCAAGCTCCAACAATGCTTTGAGTCAAATTTTGTGGTTTTATTGCTATTTGACTTGATAAAGATTTGAGTGCAATGGCGCAAAAGATGATTCATATGCCCACTTCTACTCATCTGGCTCGGTTGTTGTCGTTATTGCTGCTGCTTCTACGGTCGGTCTTTCCGGAGTCAAATTTGGAAAAATTAAAAATTTCTTCTAGACATTATGTTTGCATAAATTTATAACGGATGATGCAGAAATAAACCATTGGCAATCACACGGGTTTTCAATAGTATCCGTGGAGATTAATGCATGTTGGCTTTTTTTTTTTTTTTTTTTTTTTTTGGGGGGGGGGGCGGCTTAAGAATTCGTTCCTCTCTTGCATGCTCCTTCTATTCGTCTTTCACAATGGAAAACTTGGAACTTGAATGAGCTTTGGTTTCTAATTCAGGAAGCAGCGACAGTTTGAGCTGGAGTCGAACCGCGGAGTAGTGGGTTTTCATTTGATGCATTCTTCAGGTATTTCCAGCAAGCAATCAATTTCCTATTTTTTGAAATGAGAACTGTGTCAAAAGATCAAAGTTGGATGAAGAAAATTACGTCTTCTATTTTCCTTGCATATGGGCACATTGCAACATTATAGATTTAAGTTTCATCCGATCTTAATAAGGAAGGTCACGATTTTTCATTTTTCAAGCTAACGGTGAAGGGATGTACAGCTTTCCAGTTCTCCTTTTCTTTTAAATAATGTAATAATAAGATGGGTTAATACCCTAAAAAACCCTAAACGGGTACACCTGTGACGAATTTACCCAAAACTATTTTTTTTTACCATGAAAAGTCCAAAACCGGTACATCTGTGACAAATTTACCCCGACTGACCATAAAAAACCCTAAACTAGTACATTTATGACAAATTTACCCCAAACTAATTTATTCGACCGCAAAAAACCCCAAACTGGTAAATTTGTGACAAATATACCCTCCACTAAATTGGATTAATACCACAAAGAAATCACAAAAATTGTAAACTGTGACAAACGGAGCGTAAAATTCCAAATTGTTATATTAGTCAATTGTCACGTGTCATTCAACTTAATAATTTGACAGTAAAATTTAACGAAAACTAACAAAGGGTAAATTTGTCACAAGTGTACCAGTTTGGGATAAATTTGTTAAAGGTATACAATTTTTGAGTTTTTGGTGGTCAAAAAAATAGTTTGGGGTAAATTTGTCACGTGTGTATCAATTTAGGGTTTTTCAGGGTATTAACCCTAATAGGAATTGGCCAAGAAGAAAGCCATTAGTCATCTTTTTTTGTCTTTTGAAGTTTTTTTTCTTCTAAGCCACGTATTACGTTTTTTTTTTTTTTTTTTTTGCCATAGAGATTGATAAAGAAGAAAGTCATTACCCGCTGTTGAACCTCAATCATCTAGACTAATTCATACGAAATAGATCAATTCTGAAATTTATTGCTCAATGTGTTGACACTTGAGATTTCACTAAATGTCTTCATCTATCGAAAACCTTTATTTGATGGTATATGAAAGAAAAATTTAATCATATATATATATATATAATTATCACGTGAAGTCTCTCTTTAATGTAGTATCCTTGTCTCTGATTTTGCATCCAATATTTTATAAGAAAAAAGGTGAGATTGTCATTGGATAATCGTATATTTTTCACATCTTTATACATTACGGTTATATATAAACATTACAGTAAAACTCGTTTGATTATGAGCTGCGACCTTTTTTCAATGAATTGTAAAGGTAGAGGTGATCCGTGCTCCGATTAAGGCATCCAGCCTAAATTTTCACCAAAGTTCCTCCATCATAAAAGTATGCTTTACGTAAAAGTATGCTCTGATTAAGGCAACCTAAATGTTCTCCATCTTTGGGGAAACCAATTTTTAGGGTCCATTCCTCCATCTCTTGGAAAGTTAGGCAACTTAAGAAATTTGAGCGTAGCAAAGAATGACCTTTCTGGTCCCATTCCAAGAGAGATAGGTGACCTAAGAAGATTGAAGTTTCTTTACTTATGGAGGAATAAACTTTTGGGATCCATACCTTCAGAGATTGGGAGGCTAACCGATCTTATTGACTTAGAGTTTTCTAATAATAAGTTGGTCGGTTGTATCCCTTCATCTATTCAGAATTTGAGCAATCTCAATAGATTATACCTATTCTCAAATCATCTTTCAAGTTTGATTCCTGAGGAGATAGGGAAACTAGCACCTCTTGTAGAATTAGATTTGTCTAATAATACTTTGACTGGTTCAATCCCTGCATCAATTGGAAGCATGGCCAATTTAACTATGTTACGCCTTAGAGAAAACAACTGTCTCGGTTCCTTGCCTCCTGAAATTAATAAGATCATTCATTTGAGTGTTTTGGATCTTTCTCATAATGAACTCGAAGTTCAGCTGCCATAAAATATACGCCTCGGGGATTATTGCAAAATTTCTCTGTGAGGAATAATCATTTCACAGGTCATATCCCTAGAAGCTTGAGGAATTGTACTTCATTATTTAGAGTGAGGCTTGAAGGAAACAAACTTACTGGAAATATAACATAAGCTTTTGGAGTATATCCGCAACTAAAATTTATGGACTTGAGCCACAATTATTTGAATGGTGAACTTTCATGGAAATGGGGGCATTGCCACAATTTGACGAGCTTAAGGATATCGAACAATAACATTTCCAGTATACCCTCAAAATTTGGAAGGATGGCTCAATTACAGGTAGTTGAGCTTTCTACAAATAATTTAAGTGGAAGATTCCGAGGGAATTGGGAAGCTTGCAATTACTACTAGATCTTATCCTTAACAACAATGGGATCACAGGTGATATTCCCCATCAAATTGGATTTTTGTCTCAACTAGAACATCTCAACCTAGCATCAAACAATTTGGGCAGAGCTATTCCACCGTAGCTCAGCCTATGCACCAACTTGCTGAGCTTGAACTTGAGCCCAAATAAAATTGAGAGAAGCATTCCTCCCGAGATAGAAAATGTGCAATTCCTTAGCGTTCTTGATTTGAGTCAGAATCTATTGACTGGAAGAATACCACCAGATCTAGGAAAACTGAGAGTCCTAGAAACCCTAAACGTCTCCCACAATGGCCTCTCTGGTTCCATCCCACATAGTTTTGCTGACTTATGGGCATTAACTTTTGTTGATGTGTCCTACAATGACTTGGAAGGTCCTCTTCCAAAGGTCAAAGCTTTTAAGGAGGCTCCATTTGAGGCAGTTCAGCATAACAAGGGGCTGTGTGGGAACGTGGCTAGATTACAGAAATGCAATATTTTTACCATGAGCAAGACACACAATCAACTCAGCGGTGCTAGAATTTTGATTATCCCCGTTCTCTCGTTCTTGGGATTCCTCATTCTCTCTTCCTTCTTGATCATCCCCGTAATCATTAATTGCCGTCAAAGAAAGACTATCGAGAGAGAAAGGAATGCATTAACGGAGACTAATGATTTAGATTTCTTGCACATTCTTTGTTTTGATGGAAAAATTTTGTACGAGCAAATCTTGGAAGCGACATAAGGATTTCACTCCAAGTACTATTTGGGAGAAGGGGCTTATGGCGTTGTTTACAAAGCCGATCTACCCATAGATCAAACTCTTGCTGTCAAGAAAAATCCATCGTCCTAGGAAGATGAGACCATCAACATCATTCCTTTTGAAAGGGAAATTGAAGCCTTACAAAATATTCGCCACCGCAACATCGTGAAATTCTATGGGTTCTGCTCTCATTCACAACATTGTTTTCTAGTATATGAGTACATCAAAAAGAGGGAGCTTGAGAAAAATTTTGAATGATGATAATAGAGCATCGAGCTTGGTTGGGACAAAAGGATAAACATGGTTCAAGCAGTTGCAAATGCGTTGTCGTATATGCATCACGACTGTTTTCCTCCATTGATCCATCGAGACTTGACCAGCAACAACATCTTGTTGGATGCTGATTTCGAGGCTTGCGTGTCAGACTTTGGCACCGCAAGATTATTGAGGGCAGATTCCACCAACTGGACTGCTACTGCCGGCACCATCGGATACATTGCTCTAGGTGACGTTCTTTATAGAAGCATATTAATTTACTATCCCAACTTGTGTTGTCATTGGAAATTCCTTAATTATGTGAAAGCAAATGTTTGAGTCTTTAATTGCAGCTAACAAGATTATCAACGGACTTTGAATTCTTCAATTGCAGAGCTAGCTTATACCAACATTCCGACTGAAAAATGTGATGTATATAGCTTTGGAGTTGTAGTGCTAGAGATAATTATGGGAAAGCATCCAGGAGATTATCTCTCATTGGTATTTTCATCCTCTCAATCCAAGTCGCAAACCCTGTTAAAGGATGTGCTGGACCAACGTGTGACATCCCGAATTTCCAATTCTATTTTCAATAAATTGAGACGGGCATTTCATCTACACGCATATAGTTTTTTTCCTTGAGTTTGCCACTCATGTGAAAACTAGTCTATCAGGTGAAGCTGTTAAGAGATTCTAATGCATCAGACTCGAGAATTGGACCAGGAAGCAACCTTTCGACCGAACTAATCTGCAAGGGTCAGTACGGCACAATTAAAAATTGATTGGAGATCGGAGATAGGTTGACTCGACAGTGGCATGTGATCAAGTGTGGGTGATTCCACTAGATAGCACAATTCTTGTCGGTTGACGCTGAGTCGACTTTTCTGTCGATTGGGTACCTTGTGTCCGTATTTGAAACCTTGAGGTCATCCCGACAACCAAGAGTTACTAATGTGTCAAAGATATACATTGTGGCTTGAATTGATCAATCACAGGTCAAATGCGTGAAAATTTCTAAAAGCTACCCGATAGGTCAGGACACGCTAGTATTGTACCAGAGTGAAATTAATCATGAAATTGAGATTGAATTCAGAAATTGGAAGTCCTGTTGCGTCACATATCTTATTAGGAACATTGGATGAATTTATGGACTTCACTTGAACTCAATTAGAAGAGAATTAAATGGAATTAAGAAATTATGGTATAAGATTTCATGCCACGGCAGAAAAGGAAATTGGACCTATTGAAGATTGTTGTGGAGGATTGAGATAGTGGAAGATGATGTCATCCTAGGTCATGGTAGTTGGGGCAAAGGAAGGAGAAGATGACAAGTGGAGGGTTGAGATCTAATCCCAAAAAGGTGGGATGTCACTTCCCCCCTATCTCCATCATCTTCAAGCTTGGTTTCTTCGAGTTTTGAAAGAGGAAAAGCAGAAACCAGCAACCAACCGGACCCCTTCGCCCGCACGCATGCTAGCCTGAGCTCCTCGCCGTTCGCTTGTCGCCAGTGTCGTTGTCGTCGCCGCTGTTCGCGCGCAGCACCCGCACGCCGCTCTGCCGGCCAGCTCGCCGCACGCCACCTTCGTCCGCGCGTTCCAGCTCATCATCCATCGTCCCGCAGCTGCCCGATGTCGCTGCACGTCGTCGGAGATCCCACCGAAGCTGCCACCTTGCCCGCACGAGCAGCCGCCGTCGTTCTCGCTAGCTTCATGCCCGAACCGCCACGGAGCCAACACCGTCCAACCTCAACACAGCAACCGTTGACTAGCCCTCCTCCGGTTCTTCAAGGCCCACCTTGAGGAAAGTCGATCCTTGTTGCATCCCCGTCCCGTGGAACCGCTTGGCTCGTCATTTGAGTGAGTTTTGATATGGCTAGTATAAGTACCTAGAGGGGGGTGAATAGGTATAAAGAGTAATTTCTTATGATAATCGCACAATACTAGACAGTTGATAGAAATAAGACAATTTTTCCTTGTCAATAAACAAACAACGATCAAAGTAAGACTGAGAGTAGGGAAGAGAAAATTGAACACGAGGTTTATAGTGGTTCGGCTTATTTCAAGCCTACGTCCACGCTTGCACCGACAGCCCACCGGCTGGATTCCACTAGGAACAAAGAGATATTACAAGATCTTGTTCTTCCTTGATTTCTTGGTGTAGAAGATCTACCACACTCTCTCAAGGTATCACTAAGTATAGACTCTCTTTGTGTGTACAGTTTCGCTCAATATGAATCGACTAATAATCAAGGAGCTTCAGACTCTGAAATTTCTCTATCGAGCACGCATTAGAATAACTGGAACGTCTTCTTTTTATACTCCTTTATGCCATCATACCCGTTGGCACTTACCAAAGGAATTCTTCCAATCTACCCGTTGGACATAATCAATTAAGAAGGTCATTCAAGCTATTAAAGGAACATGTCGATAGCCCATCAATCATGTTCGCCCATACAATCAGGATCTTGGTTTCCACCTTCAAAGAATATTTCGTCAATCATCGGATCTTCAAACGATCTTGATTTCGAATAAATAATCTGTTATATCAGATCTAGCCAAGAGATCTTCTCTAGTCGATAAGACCAAATCCTTAACCAAACACTTTAGCTCTGGATTGCCTTCGTCGCTAGATTAGAAACTGTCAATGAGAATAGTCTTGAGTCTTGAGTCTTGTGTGCTGAGTCTGGTGATCTGAAAGACTTCAGACTCTAAGTACAAGGGTTTGCATAGCTCCCGGACTAGACTAATAGAAACGTTTTGTCAGCTTCAAAAGACTCTAGAGTGATTTCTCCAACAATCTCCTCCTTTTTGATGGTGACAAAACTTTCCTGTAGATTTGAACAACTTTGACCCGCAAAAACATTACTCAAGCAATATGGATATCTCATAAAGATTAATAACTCAACTAGACTCTGCATCCACAGAAAATAGGTTAGTCTTTCATGAGTAAAGCCATACAATAACACTTGATATAAATGTAGCATTCAATTTCAATTCCACACACTCAAGTCGATCAAATTCACCAAGTCCACCACACCCAAGTCATACTCAAAATAAGTATCCAAACAAACTAAAATTAAAAACAGATTCAAAGTCAAAGTTTAGTTCGGTTCAAAGCTGGCAATTCTCCCTTTTTTGTCATCATTAAAAAGGTGAGAAAGAGTCAAGTTTGCTTGGGAACGCGCACAAGCTGGAAATCTCCCATCGACTGTACGACGCCTTCCAGCCTCTTCAAGTCTTCCCGTAGACGAGTCACCTCTACTTCTTTGGCATTTGCTTGAATTTGATGAGCGAGGTCTTGCATTTGATCCGACAGGGGTAAATGAGAAGACGCTTGTCCAGCATTCTTCATGACTTGAATTTCACATTCCAAGCATATATTTGATCCTGCATTTCCAGAAGAAGATCAAGGATACGACGAAAATCTGCGGTATTGTCCGTCTGTGTGCTGGCATTCGCTTTATCAGATGGAGTAAAGGCAGATGATGGAACTTCGGTGTAATCGCGCAAATTTGGCGTTGAGGTGTCATGTCCTTCCTCAGGCATTTAAGAAGCCTGAATATCTTCTGGATTTGCTTGAGAGTGACTCACACCTTCACTGTGATTAGGATATGGTGTAGTCCTTCCTTGCTCGTTATCTCCCCCTGTTTCTAAGGCCTTAATTGGAGAAGAGTGATGGTCATGATTAGCACAATCTTGATTGCCTTTCTCTCCGGCTTCATCTCGCAGACTTTTCTTTGATCGCTTCTTCTTCTTCTTCAACTTCTTTCTCCTCTTCTTCTTTTTCTTTCTCTCTGATTTCCTCTGCTTCTCTCTATTCTTGTTCCTCTGCTTCTTTTCCTTTCTCCTGTCGTTCCATTGATTCAGGTACAGAACGACTGAGTCTTTTCAATGCCAAGGCAAAGATAGTGAGTTCATCCTCTTCATCTTCATCCTCTAAGATTATAGCTCTTTTCTTTTTGGATGGAGCACTCATGGGCTCCTTCCCTTTCCTTTTTGATATAGAAGAGACTGGATGAGATTTAACTGGAGTTTTCACTTTGAACTTCTTCATTGCCTTATCAAGCTCTTTCAGACGCATTTTTGTCAGCATTTTCAAACCCACCACCATTTTGTCGCATGGTCGAACACAAAGAGTATGTGGAGGTTCAATATTCAAGTGTGCGAAGATCTTGGTCACAAGACCCGAGTAAGGCAAGCGGCCCTTGTCCTTCACCATTGCTCACACATGTGGAAGAGAATGGTGTGAGGGAGAGAGAACTTCTTCCTGAATTGATTGCGTACATCAATTTCGCCTCGAGAGTTAGACACGTCTGTCTTGGATGTTGATTTTGATCTGAGACAGTTGATCATGATTTTGTGCAGTAAGATGTTGATGGCATGCATTCTTGTGTAGGTAATTCTTCCTTCTATACTCCTGTCTTTGACGAGTTCCAATGTGGTACGAGCGATTGAAACCTTGATTGGTTGATATCGTCCTCTTTCAACTCCAATTATGTCTGCCAACATGTCCACATCTACCACATAGTCTTGGTCTCGAACACTGAAGGATATTCTATTCGCATCTAAAAAGCTGAGATTCGAATAGAAATATGCTGTCAATTGTGCATAGCTGTCAGGTGTCGAGCAAAATTGCTCTAGTTGAAGCAGATTGAACTTCTCCTTTAAGTTCACATTGATGGCATCCGAGAAAATCAAAATCAACGCTCCTAGGGTTTATCACCCCTCGTTACAACAATTTGAAGAACAGATCCTCCTGTTCCTTCAATTTGAACAACTCCGTTCTTTTTCCCTTTACCTTTGCAGCAACACCCATCCTGGGTTGGAATTCACTAAACAGTTTATCATCGTCATTCCCGCCAGTCGGATTAAATCCCCCTACTCGAGGGTCACTTGGAATGTTTGCAAGTGCTTCATCAGCCTTTCCTTTGGAAGCAATTCCCAAATCCTCCATGCATCGCAAAAAGACATACTCATTTCCATACCCTTTGTCTTTAAGGAAAGCATCCACATAGTTCAATGGTGTACCTATGCTTTTCAAAGCACGATAGAGCTTGTAAATAAAAGAGGGTTTTTAGACTCTTACAGGGTCTGCTTCCTCGATTATTTCTTCCTGCGGTTGTTGTCCCACACTCTGTGGGGTAGATGGTGGAGATTGATGTGGTTGAGCGTGAATCGGGCTCTGTTGCTGTCTCGGTAACTCTTCTTCCTCGGTGAGATCGAAATGGGTAGGACCCTCCTTCATTCTCTATGGTCCCCTTGATTCTTGAAGATCTTCTAGAAGAAGACATCGTTTCTTGTCGTTGAAAGATTCCTTGACTCGCTTTCCCAAGAAAATATGACAACTTTCTCGAAGATGAACACAAAGTTGAGACAGATTGGGAGGAGAATGCCTTTTAGGGTTTTGGAGTTAAGCGAAGAAAACAAGCGACGTATATAACCCGTTAAAAAGGAAAAACCAATCGACATAAAGGAATGTGAACAGTCGTTCCTTTTTAAAAACGATAAATGCCTTTTTAAATAGAGGTTATCTTTTGAAAAGACAAGATTTCGATTAAAGATAAATCAAATATAATCGAACGAATGATCGTACCTTTTCGAGATTGAATATTAAAACAACTTACAGTCTATGACCATGAATGATTGAGTATGAGAGTCTGAGAGTCTTTAGACTTTGATTTCCTCAAGCTTCAAAATGTTGAGTCTGGAACGGATGATATTGAATTGATTCTTCTCCAAAGGCTTTGTGAATATATCCGCAAGTTGGCTCTTTGACTCAACAAATTGAATCGAGATTTCTCCATTTTGAACATGATCTCTAATGAAGTGATGTCGAATCTCTATATGCTTTGCCCTTGAGTGAAGGATTGGATTTTTAGTAAGATTGATTGCGTTGGTGCTGTCACATCTAATCTCAGTGCATGAGTCTTCAATTCCAAAGTCTTGTAGCTGTTGTTTTATCCACAGAATTTGCGAACAACAAATTCCAAGAGCTACATACTCTGCTTCTATTGTAGAGAGAGCCACAGTGTTTTGTTTCCTTGAAAACCAAGACACTATCCTGTTCCCAAGCAATTGGCAAGTTCTGAGGTGCTCTTTCTATCAACTCCCCGCAACCGGCTAGATCTCAAGCGTCGAATATCCAAGAAGATTAAAGTCTCCTTTCTTAGGATACCAAAGACCGATGCTTGAAGATGAAGCAACGTATTTAATAATCCGTTTCGCAGCACTGAGATGAGATTCTCTAGGGTCTGATTGAAACCTAGCACAGATGCACACACTCAACAAAATGTCAGGTCTAGAGCCAGTAAGATAAAGAAGTGAACCGATGATACTCTTGTATAGCTTTTGATCAACTTTCTTCCCTACTTCATCTTTGTCTATCTTCAAAGAACTTGACATCGGAATGTCGGTCTTTTTACACTTTTCCAGTCCAAACCTTTTGACAAGATCATTAGCATATTTTTCTTGATGAAAGAAAGTTCCTTCCTCCAATTGTTTTACTTGAAGTCCAAGAAAGAAGGTTAACTCTCCCATCATACTCATTTCAAACTCATCCTGCATAGACTTAGAGAATTTCTTGCACAGACTTTCACTAGAGGATCCAAAAATAATATCATCCACATATATTTGAACAAGTAAAAAGCTTTTGTTTTCCTTTTTGATAAATAGAGTAGTATCTACTTTACCTTTGACAAAACCATTATGTATTAAAAACTTACTTAGTTTGTTGTACCAAGCTCGAGGTGCTTGCTTTAAACCATACAAGGCCTTTTTTCAGTGCAAGACGAGTCCGGTTTCTTTGGGTCTTCAAACCCTGGTGGTTGTTCCACATAAACTTCCTCATGGATAAATCCATTTAGGAAGGCACTTTTGACGTCCATTTGGAATAACCTGAAATTTTTATAATAAGCAAAAGCAAGCAATAATCGAATAGCTTCTAACCTTGCTACCGGTGCGTAAGTCTCATCATAGTCTATCCCCTCTTCTTACGTATATCCCTTGGCCATGAGTCTTGCTTTGTTTCTTACGACTTTTCCTTTCTCGTTCATCTTGTTCCTAAAAACCCATTTAGCTCCAATAACAGATTTACCTTTTGGTTTAGGAGTCAATTCCTAGACATCATTGATGCTGAATTGCCCGAGCTCTTCTTGCATAGCTTCAATCCAGCTTTCATCTGATAAAGCTTATTCTATGCTTTTGGGTTCTATTTCAAAAACAAGTGCCACAGCACTAGACTCTTCACGCCTTTTGGATCTGGTGCTAATTCTTTGGGATGACTGGACTTATGCTTCCAGTTACTGGTTGATTTGTCTGATTGATGATCTCTTTCTTTACTTGAATCTTCACGAACAACTTGATGATGGTCTTCCAAAGTCTGAGATGCTTCTTGAGTTGTAAGCTTTGGAGAGTTCGAGTGTGCTTCGAACTCTTCATGTTGAGTCCGGACCGGATTCATTTTG
>CM024536.1:31973440-32152816 GCA_014182385.1 Eucalyptus viminalis
TTTGTGTGGACAGACAAGTGCGAGCATAGTTTCCAAGAGCTTAAGCTGAAGCCGACTACCGCACCTATGTTGACCATTCCATTTGGTCCTAGAGGATACAAGATCTATAGTGATGTGTCATTTAGAGGACTAGATTACGTGTTAATGCAACATGGTAGGATTGTTGCATACACGTCTTGTCAGTTGAAGCCTCATAAGCTGAATTACCCGATACATGACTTAGAACTTGTAGCGATTAATTTCGCTCTGAATATTTGAGGACATTATTTGTGTGGAGAAAGATTCTAGATCTTCACTGACCATTAACCCCTCTAGTAGTTATTCTCCCAGAATGAGTTGAGTATGAAACAACGTTGTGAATTAGAACTTCTGAAGGACTAGGATGGTGATATCTAGTATCACCCTGGAAGGACGAATATAGTCACAGATGCGCTGAGTCGAGAGTCTTCAGTAGCGCTGATGATAATCAAGAATGGGTTTTGCTTGAGAAAGTTTGAGATTTGATTTTCAAGTTTGAGGTAGGCCGCCTGTTAAATCTTATGACCACCTTCAGAATTGAGCCGGATGCTCGAATTAGAATCAAGGCACTTCAGTTGACAGACCAGACATTCAGAAAATCTTGCAAGATGATAACAATAAGAGAAATGTTCATTTTCAGAGTTTTGAGGATGGAACACTGAGGTTCTGAGGACGATTGTGTGTACTTGACGATGTAGCACTCAGGGAAGAGATCTTATTAGGAACACATCGTAATAGTTATAGCATTCATCCTAGCAGTACGAAAATGTATCGGAATTTGTGTTATTACTAATGGTGGTCCGGTATGGAGGCGGACATCACCAAGCATGTCGCCAAGTGATTGGCGTGCTAGCAAGTGGAAGCACAACATTGCAAACCGGGAAGGTGTTTGCAATCTCTTGAGATTCCTAAGTGGGAATGGGTGCACATCACAATGGACTTCGTGGCAAGCTTATCGAGGAGCCAGAAGGGTAATGATTCCTTTTAGGGTAGTGGTCGATAGATTGATGGAGTTGACTCACTTCATCGCAGTATGAAAAGACCTCTATTTGAATAGGTATGCAGAAGCGTATGTGTGTCAAATAGTTCGTCTACGTGGAGTGCCAGTGATGAATCTATAAGAAATTTAGACCCAAGGATTCCCAGTTTCAGTAGATCAGTCAGATGGTTCCTTTTGAAGCAAAACAGCAGCAGTGTACAGAACTTTAGTTTGTTGAGATGAGGTCAGAGAATGAAAGGTTGCAGCCCAGAGTTAGTTCAATAGTTAGTGATTGCAGTTGCCATGATCAGAGACAGATTCAAGACCCCTAAGAGCCACCAGAAATGTTGTATCGTTGAGCATCGAAGGCCCTTAGAGTTTCAAATTGGTGATTACGTCTTTTTGAAGGTGTCACCAATGAGGGATACCTTGCACTTTAGCATGGAGGGAAAACTGAAATCAAGGTACGTAGGTCTATTTGAGATTCTAGAGAGAGAATTAGGATCCTAATGTATCGTCTTGAATTGTCGTCGAGGTAGGCACAAGTGCATGACGTCTTTCACGTATCGAGGTTTAGGACGTATAAGCCTAACCCGACCCACGTGCTAAATCTCGAAGAATTAGACGTGGACGACAGAGTGTCGTACGTAGAAAGCTTGGCTTAGATTGTGGATTAGAACGAATAGATTTTGTGTACCAAGATGGTCCCCTTGGTCAAAGTGGTCTGACAACACCACGGGACTGAAAAAGCAACCGAGGAAAGTGAGACTCAATGAGATGACGATACCCCCACCTATTTGTTTAAGGATTGGTAAAAGCTTAAAATTTTGAGGACGAAATTTTTATAAGGGAGGAAGAGTTGTGACATCCTGAATTTCAGGTTCTGATTTGGATTGGATAAGTTGGGCTTTTCATCAACGTGACTATAGTGTTTTTCTCTAAGATGGCCACTCACGAGATGACTAGACTATCAAGTGAAGTTGTTAAGGGATTTTAAACGCAATAGACTCAAGAATTCGACCAGGGATTAACTACCCGACCGTGCTAGTCTGCAAGGGTCATTACGGCACGATTAAAAATTGATCGTAGATCGAGATAGATCGGTTCGACCGAGATGTGTGGCTAAATGTGGGTGATTCCACTAATCTCGTCGATCGGCACTAGACTGATTTTTCTGTCGTTTTGGCGCCCTATGTTCATATTTAAAACCTTGAGATTTTCGTGACAACCGAGAGTCGTCAATGTGTTGAAGAGGTACATGTGGCTCGAAGAAAATCGACCACGAGTCAATTGCACCAAAAATTCCTAAAAGTTACCCGGTAGGTTAGGTCACGCTAAAATCACGTCAAATTAAAATTAACCGCGAATTTGAACCTGATTTCAGAAATTGAAAGTTCTGTCATGTCACCATTTATTTTAGGAACGTCGACTCATCTTTTGAGGAATTTTTGACGAGTTCGGGATTTTTACGGAAAATCGATTCGGACGATTTGGAAAATGAACGGAAAATTCGGATTAGCCAAATTGAAGGGATTTTGGCCTCTTGTTTGAACTACTGGGTGAAAGGAAGTTGTGTGGGTTTTTTCTTCGATAAGATTGGACCTCAAACGAAGAAGTTTGTTCAGAAATTGGATTCCGAGAAAAATGAAATAAAATTCGGATTTGAAAGAAAATAGCTGTTTTTGTTGCCCAAGACTTGTTATTTGGGGTGAATTTGGTGCAAGAAAGCAAGTGGGGATCAAGTAACTTAGCATGGGGATTTTTGGGGACTTAATTGGATTAATTAAGAGCAAGTGGGACCAAGAATTTTGGTTTTAGGAAATTTCCTTTTTTATTTTATTTTCCCCCTTCAGCCGCACTCTCTCTCCCTTGCACACATCACCCTCTATCTCACGCTTTCCCTTTCTTAGCCGACCAAGCGTGGTCTTCCTTCTCTTCCTTTAATTTCTTTGACTTTTGAGTTAATAGTTATCTTCTTCTCTCTCGTCTCAATTTTTCCCCTCATGGCCGACCATTGTACTTTTTGCTTTTTCCTTTATCCTCCTGTTGGGTCAAAGAACGAGCAGCCCCAACGATTTTTCTCCCTCCTCCCTTGTCTTTTTCACGCGGGCTCCAATTCCACCGAGCCTCCTACTTCCCTTCCATTTTTCAGTTTCCTCGCACGCTCACCTCACGTCCGCGACACCCCACTACCTAAGCAGCAGTCCAACTCCATTGAAGACAACACCACCAGCAAACCGCCCCATCTTCGACCAAAGCTGCAACTCTACCGGATCAATGGTCAGCTACTCCTCCGTTTTGTCTCCTCCAGCGTCTGCGACTCAACCGAAGTAGTTCACCGTTCCAGCGAGTCCATCAGCCCGCGTTTCTTCAAATTTCAACCACTGAACTCCCGTCGAAGCTGTAACTCAGCCCTCTTCGAACCAGAACTAGGCAGCAACCGCGAATGTTTGCGGGCCAATTTCAGCCCTGGTTTGGCCCCCGTTGGTGGTTCCACTTTGGAGGTTGTTGTTCCTCCCTGCGTCCTCGGCGTTTTGATATGAGCGGATCGCAAATCAAGTGAGTTTAACTCACTAATCATTGCTTAGTAAGTTGATGATGCTTAAGGGTTCTTTAGTTTAGACTAAGCTTTGTTTAGTGGATAGTTAGAACGGCTTAGTGAATTAGTTAATTATCGATGCATGGTAGGTGGTTAGTTTAGTGCAATTAGGGCCTAGACACGCTCTAGTATTTTCCTTTTTGGTGACCCAGGGAACCTCCGTACGCCGTCTTCGCTTGGAGTAAACCCTGGAGGGAGTAGAGTCACCACCACCCTTGCTCCCCGGCTAAGTCGTGGGTTCCTTTCCAACAAGGCAGACAACACAAGGATTCGAACTCTGGATCTCTCGCAAAAGGAACCAGCGCCCAACCACTACGCCGCCACCACGGGTGGTTGACACGCTCTAGTATTTATCTAGAGTAGTTTGGAAATTTTCTAGGCTCGTCTTTGCTTTTAATTAGGCTTTACGGGCCTAAGTCATATTTATTTGCATTTAATAATTATTTTCGGTAATTATTTAATTAATTATTAATTTTTCAGAAATTAGACCAGGATAGCCGGTGACCGGAATTTCGTGCTGATTACAGTGGTGTGATCTATTTATTTAATTAACTTTTATTTTGTGCAAATTGGGCGTTGTTTTCAATTTTGGGTATTTATCCCGGTGTCGGTTTACAGTGCCAAAAATGTATTTTGAGATTGCTGAATTTAGTGGGATTTTCAAAAGTAAAGATATTGTATTTTGGATAAGGCCGACTTGTGTACCCACACACGATTATTTTTGTCGGGTATTTTCAATATCAAGAAAATAAGTCATGATGTTATGTTAATTGAGGAAATTAAGTGTGAAGCTCAATGTCATGGACCGTGGGCGAGTAATCATGTGATAATATGGGTGAGGTTAAGAAGACCACCTAATAGATGTTGTGCCCATTGGGCTGTGATTAACCACCTCATAGAGGTTGTGCCCGTGAGTGGCCAGGATTAGTAGTTGGTTTGAGTATTGAATGTGCCGATCGAGAGTAGGTTGTGATGACATGAAATCGACTAGTTCGATTAATTAATGATTCGATCGGCTTGATGATTTGATTGAGTGAAATGATATGGTGAATATAAAAATTGTAGCGACTTGCAGGAAGGATTTTAGGCAAAGGTAAGTCCTCTA
The DNA here is from genome assembly GCA_014182385.1 of Eucalyptus viminalis. Taxonomy (NCBI): domain Eukaryota; kingdom Viridiplantae; phylum Streptophyta; class Magnoliopsida; order Myrtales; family Myrtaceae; genus Eucalyptus; species Eucalyptus viminalis. The sequence continues at coordinate 31,978,142 of CM024536.1, forward strand.
TCTCGTGATTGTACATAGGCAACCCTTGTGGGCGTATTTTCTTCCTAGTCGGGGCTTAGGGAGTTGAACTTGTTGAGATGTCATCTCACCTCGTTGTGGGATAACATTTTCAGGTCCCTAATTGACAGCAGTGGAAGACCTAAAACCCGGAGTTTAAGAGGTGAAGCCCGAAGAATCGGTGCACCTATCCAACTAGCTAGTCGTAGGACAATTCTATTTTATTGGGAGCCGATCCCTTTTGTAAACCTTTGTGTATAGACTTGTGTGTTTATAAAAAGGTATTTTGTGAAAAATTGGTCTTACTTTTCTATCCCATCTTGTTGTTGTTTGGGGATTATATATTTACTTCCTCATGTGCATATTAAATTGAATGGGTCAGCGATGCATCCCGGGACGTCACTATTTAATTGACCGTAGATGGATGGGCACGTGCTAGGAGGATCGGGGGGTGACACCGACTAAGAAGGAAATACACCTAAAGGCCATTTATGCACACACAAGACAGAGGACTTACCTTGTCTTAGTTCCTTCTTGCACGTTAGTATAAGTCATATACTCGATCAAATCAAACCAAATCAAATCATCGATTAATCGATCCACTCGATTCAATATTGCTCATCAAAACTAATAGATATATAATAATGCTCACCGAAGTTGCTATATATCTATATTGCTCATCGAAGCTACTAGATATCTATATTGCTCACCGAAATTGCTAGATAATAATTGCTCACCGAAGCTACTAGATATCTATATTGCTCACTGAAGTTGCTACATAATAATTGCTCACCAAAGCTGCTAGATATCTATATTGCTCACCGAAACTGCTTAATTATATTGAACCAGATTGATATTCACACTTTTAAAACCCCACGATTCAATCTAGTCCTTAAAACCAATTTCGGTGTCCAAACTTGACACCTGGTATTTTCCAATTAAAATATTTATATATCACAATCATCACTCAATTTCACAATATAGCATTCAATTACAGAAACTAAACACATCACTGCAATTAGCACGAAATTCTAACGACCGGCCATCCCGGCATAATTTCTGGAAAATATTAATTAATTAATTAATTGATTAAATTCCGAAAATTTATATTAAATAAATATAAAATAATATAATCAAATAATATTTAATTTAAATAAATAAATAAATAAAATAATTAAAAGTCAAATTATGCTTACATTAATCTAATTGCATAATTAGACTAATTAAACCATCTACTAAACTAATCACGCACATAATATAATTAACATTTAACTAAGCTAATCTAACCACCTAAACATGCTTAGCCTAATCTAAACACCCCTTAAGCATCATTAACTCCCTAAGCAAAGTTTAGTGTGTAAACTCACCTGTTTAGCGTTCCGGTGAGTCCACGGCGACGGCAACGGTGACGCGAAGGTGAGCAACAAACCTCCTAGCGGCAACATCAAACAAGACCTGGAAGAGACCTAAAATGGGCCTTGAAGTCTCAAAGCCCTTCCTGGTTTCTACTTCTATTCTTGGCTGAACCGAAGAGAACCAAGGCTGAACGGTGAGGAGGTAGGTGGCGAACGATAGCGGTGGGCCAGGTGGCGGCTCCAGTGACTGGACGGCGACGGATGTCACGCCCCGATTCTCCGAGCGCATGCCCATCCCTCGGTGGTTGATTAAATAGCGACATCCTAGGACGTGTCGTCGATCCATTCATTTTAATACACATGCGGAAGCGAATAAATGATCCCTAGAGAACACAAAGATGTGATAGAAAAGCAGGGCCACAAAATTTCGAAAACCAAACCACACCATTATACATATCAGACTAATTCATATACATTACTAGCCGATATTTACAAGGTCTATAAAAAGGTTGATTCTCAAAACAAGCTGTCCCGTGATTAGCTAGTCCAACTCGTTCGCTGATTCTTCAGTGTCCATCGGAGCCGGCCGAGATGTCGGGTTCTCCACTACGCCATGAGGAGGGTCAGCTGGATCCTCGTCTAGAGCAGCATCAATTACCAAAGCGAGAATATCAAAAGTCCTAAGGGGACCTAGCTTGACACCGTTGGGAGCGTAACAGAACCACACTATGAATCGATTAGGTATCTCCTGATGTGGAACCTCTTCAATCTAGACAGTGGTTACAACAAGCTCATAGACCCAAAAACTTTCGCGGTTAGGGTAACTATAAACCCGCTCGGTAACCCTCATGGGACAACCATGACACTTAGGGGGATTCGCCATCTAAGAACCTGAAAAGTTAAGCCTACGATGGGGTGAGACAATGTCTCAGCAAGTTCACCCCCTAAGCCCCGACTAAGAAGGAAATACGCCTAAAGGCTACCTATGCACACAAGAAATAGGTGACTTACCTTTGCCTCAGTTCCTTCATGCAAATTAGTATGAATCATATACTCAACCAATCAATTCATTTCAAATCATCAATCCACTCAGTCAATCAACTCAATTCGACACAATCGGTATGATCCGTACCATATATAAATCAATACTATCTATCAATCAACATTATCTATCAATTCAATACCATCTATCATCTCAATACCATATATACGATGAATCCAGTCAATTCGATACGACCAATGCTCACACAAGCACAAATGGATGGTAATAGCTCTCACAAGCTAGTATATAAATAGACGGTAGCTCGCATAAGCTGATATAGATAGATAGTAGCTCGCACAAGCTGATATACAGATCATTACTCTCACAAGTTGATATAAACGATCATTGCTCACACAAGCTGATAAAGTATACTTCTCTCACAAGCTGAAATCACAAGCTGAACTACGATAAATTAATCCCGGCTAAGGACCTTGTGCTTTGCACTCCAATTCCTCAATTAAATCACGAACTTGGCCTAATTTCATCGTTTTAAAATATACCCGATAAAAATAATCGCGTGTGGGTACATGGTAGGCCTCAGCCAAAAGTATAATATCCTTACTTTAGAAAATCCCACTAATTATATAGTCGATAAAAAAAATTTTGGCGCTGTAGACCAACGCTCGATAATTTTCTAATTCAATACTGAAATTATTAAATTTTGGGATAAATACCTAAAATTACAATTCACACTCAAATTACAAAAACCAGCACTCACTTAAATAAACCAATCATACTGCTGCGATCAGCACGAAATTCCGGTCACTGGTTATCTCAGTCTAATTTTCGAAAAATAATTAATTAATTAATTAATTAATTACCAAAATTAATTAATAATTACCAATAAATGCCAATTAGGTCAGAAAAGCCTAATTAAATACCCAAATGTGCCCGGAAAAATTCCGAACCTATTTAAATAAATACTACGACTTATCTACTTGCTAATTGCACTACTCTAACCTCATAACATGCAATATCAACCGATTAAATTGCTAATCCGTTCTAACTAACCACCTAATCCATACTTAATCTAAACTAATCAACCCTTAAGCATAATTAACTTGCTAAGCGGAGGTTAGTGAGTAAAATCACCAGTTTTGAAATTCGATGAGCTCACAAGGACAGTAAGGCGGAGACGGACGACAAACTCTGAAGCGGGGACACCAAGTGAGGCTTGGAAGCAGTCTGAAATGGGCCTCAAAGCCCACGGTTTCTAGCTAGACTTCGGTTCTACTTGGACCGAGAGGGGCTAGAACCAATAGCTAAAAAAGGCTTGGGGGAGGAGGAGGAGGCAACAATGAGCTATGGCGGGTGACAGTGGTAGTTTCGGCAGCGGGACGACGTCGACTAGGCTCCGGCTGAGCCTCATGGTGTTTTAGGGATGCTTGGGGAACGGCTTGAAGTCGCAAAACGAGCAAGGCAGGCGGAGGGGCAAATGGGCACGGCGAGTGGCTCCAGCGAAAGCGCTGTTGCTCAAGCGGCCTCAGCTAGCGGTCAACGGGCAGGATGGAGCTGCTAGCCAGTTCCTCTGGTTTCCTAAGCTTCAAAAGGGACACAAATGGAGAAAGGTGGGCTGAGGGAGAAGATGAAGCCAGCTGCCCACAATGGAGGGTCCCCTTGGCCTATATATCTCTCAAATGCTCATTGCTTTGGCCTCCACTAGATCAGCCCTATCCTTAGCCAATTTTGCGCACTAAATTCTCTCTAGAACATGTCTCAAATGGTCCAAAAGGTGGTGGTGGCCATGGCATACGAATTTGAAGGGTTTTCCCCTCAATTTGGACCAATCCTTCTCCAATTGAAGTCAATTTTAGCCCTATAAAATCCACCGTGGTGTCCTCGATCAAATTGACATTTTTCCTCGCCAATAGAACCAACTTCCATCCCAAAAACGTGATAAAAGCAATCCTCTGAATTTTCCCGACAAAAACGGCTCTATTTTGAATTTTCGCCAAAAATCTCGGTTTGCAAAAAATCTTCGAAGGATGAGTCGACGATCTTAAAATGACTCGTGACATGACAAAACTTTCAATGTCTAAAATTGGATTCAAATTCGTGGTTAATTTCAATCTGGCGTGATTTTAGCGTGACCTACCCACTGGGTAGCATTCCGGAATTTTTAGTGTAATTGGCCCGTGATCGATTTATTTCGAGTCACAATGTACATCTTCGACACATTGGCAACCCTCTGTAGTAGTGAAAATCTCCAAGTTTCAAATACGGATACATGGTACCCAAAACGACAGAAAAATCGGTCTAGTGTCGATTGACGAGAATTTGGCAATTAGGTGGAATCACCCACACTTTGATTATGTATCTCAGCCAAATTAACCTATCCTTGATCTTTGGTCAATTTTGACAATGCCGTAATGACCTATCAGATTAGCAAGGTCGAGCAGTCGATTCCTAGTCAAATTCTCAAGTCTATTACGTTAAAATCCCTTAACGGCTTTACCTGATAGGCTAGTTATCTCGTGAGTGGCCAACTTAAAGAAAAGAACTATAGGTGCGTCGATGAAAAGCCCAGCTTATTCAATCGAAAACAGGATCCGAAAATCAGGATGTCATAACGGAGAAGGCTCGAATAGCTCTGGTGGACGGCGAGCAGGGTGTGGATGGTGAGCATGGGTGGCGGAATGTACGAGCTGGCATGGACGATGGGCGAAGCTCACGGCTATAGTGATGGTGGACGACTAGCGCGGGGGAGCTCGAGCAGGCGTTCGACAGCTTCGGATGGCTTGGAGTCTTGGCTGGCTTGGTTCTAGGCGGCCGGAGGGAGCTCGACAACCTAGGATGGTAGCCAGGCTTCGACGAATGAACAACAAGCAAAAGCAAGACAGTGGGGATGCGCAACGGGCTTGCGGCTTACGTGTGGGCGCACAACGACGCTGGATGGTGGTAGGGCGGTTGGCGGTGGCTGCTTGCTTGGCTGCTGGCTTCTTTGGTTCCTTCAAGCTTTCAAATGATCACAACCATGGAGAAAGGAGTGTGCAAGAGGAAGAAGAAGGCTACTGAAGCAAAAAGGGACCCCAAAGGCTTCTAAGCCTTCAACACCTCCCCATTCCACTTAAGTGGCTGCCCCACCACTTCTCAGCCATCCACAGCCCATTTCTCTCTCCCCAAGCTTCCTTAAGAAACCTTCAAAGTGTCCCAAATGCTGCACCCCACCATGGCCTACGAATTTGCACATTTGTCTCTTCAATTTCATTCAATTTTTACTAAAATCCAACCAATTAAAGCCCAAACAATTTAGCCAAGGTGTCCTCGTCCATCTCAACATTTTTCCTCATCAATTGAACCAACTTGACGGCCAAAATGCAACAAAAAATGGCCCTATGATTTTTCCAGTCCAAAATAACTTTACTTTGAATTTTCACCAAAAATCTCGGTTTGCAGAAAAATCTTCGGAGGATGAGTCAACGTTCCTAAAATAAAGTGTGACATGATATAACTTTCAATTTCTGAAATCGGGTTTGAATTCGCGGTTACTTTCAATCTGGTGTGATTTTAGTGCGACCTAATCTACCGGGTAGCCTTTAGGAATTTTAGTACAATTGACCCAAGGTTGATTATTTTCAAGCCACAACATACATCTTCGACACATTGGCGACTCTCGGTTGTCATGAAAATCTTGAGATTTCAAATATGGACACATGAAAATGGTGAAGGTTGATGTCCATTCCAACTATCATTTTGTACCATTCATCCCCGACATATGTCTTTGGTTCTTATTGTCTGTATGAAAACCTGATGAGTTGTAGGTTCTTTTCTTTCTTGTCCTTTAGTTCAAAATTTGGCATAATGAATAAGGAAATCAGCCATAAAGGGGACCAGACAAATGAGTTATGCCATCTCGGAATTAAACATATCTGAAAAGGTGCGGAAATAAGTGATGTGAAGGCCTTTTTACTCTATTTTCTTGTAATTTGTTTGTTTCAATGAGATTGGCCTCGAAAATTTTTGCTAAATGAAATGAAGAATCATCCAACGGACGCCAGACCAATAAGTTGCACTATCCTCAAGATTTACTCCTTGAAAAATCTTTGCAAAAGCGCACAAAAATAGGAGATGTGTTGTTATGATCGAGTCACTCGGCGTTCTTGTGACATCCCGACTTTTAGGTTATGTTTTCGATTGGGTAAGTTGGACTTTTCATCGACGCGCCTATAGTTCTTTTCTCTAAGTTGGCCACTAACGAGATAACTGATCTATCAGGTGAAGTCGTTAAGAGATTTTAACGCAATAGATTTGAGAATTCGACAGGAATCGGCGCTCGATCGTGCTAGTCCGCAAGGGTCATTACGGCATTGTCAAAAATCGATTAGAGATCAGGGATGAGTCGATTTGACTGAGATGTGTGATCAAAGTGTGGGTGATTCCACCTGATTGCAAAATTCTCGTCGATTGGCATTAGACCGATTTTCTGTCGTTTTGGGTACCTTGTGCCCATATTTGAAACATCGAGATTTTTACGATAACCGAGAGTTGCCAATGTATTGAAGATGTACGCTATGGCTTGACAGTGATCAACCATTGGTCAATTGCACTAAAAATTCATAAAAGCTACCCGATAGGTTATGTCACGCTAAAATCGCGCCAGATTAAAATCAACTGCGAATTTGAATCCGATTTCAGAAATTGAAAGTTCTATTATGTCACGAGTCATTTTAGGAATGTCGACTCATCTTTCGAAGAATTTTTGGCGAGTTTGGGATTTTTACATAAAATTGATTTGGACAATTCGGAAAAAAATGGAAATTCGGATGGGCTAATTAGAGGGGATTTTTGGCCTCCAAAGTGAGCTACTTGGCGAAGGGAAACCGTGGAATTCGTGTGGGCTTCCTCCTCAGGAAAAATTAGTCATTAAATTGGAGGGATTTGTTAAGAAATTGAATTTCAGATCAATCGGAAAACGAAAGTAAATTCGGATGGGAGTGAGAGTGGTCATTTTTGCTGTCCAAGACTTGTTATTTGTGGAAGTTTGCATGCAAGAAAGTAAGTGGGGACCCAGTATATTAGCATGGAGATTTTTGGGGACCAAATTGGATGGAATTGAAGTCCAACATTAAGAAATTCGTAGGCTAGATGGGCTGTCATATTTTGGTCTTCATTTGGACTTCAAATTGTGTAAGTTGGTGTTGAAATTGGCCTTGGGTGACCAATTGATATTGTTAGTTGGAGATAAGATTGAATAATCACTCAAGTGGTCAAAGACGTTTATGTTTGACTATCTTTTTCCTCCCCCCTGGACTCCCTCTCTCGCACGTCTCTCTCTTTCCTTTCCCCTTATTTCCACACGTTCTTTCTTTTTTCCCCCCACCAGCCGACATCCTTTGTTCCCTTATGTGGCATCCTAGAATTTCATGTCAATCTTTAGATGTACTTTGATCCATGATTTGCAATAAGATTTAAGGCCAAGCTTTTAATGGATAATTATTTGATAGGAAAGAAAATTCTATTCTTGGCTATGTGTTTTATAGGTTGGAATTTATTAATTTATGTTGCAAGTTTTATGGTTATATAAATTTCAATTAGGTATTTTATGAGTGGGGGTTTAGAATAGACTATTAAAAGAGGAGAAGGAGTGGGCTGATTTCTTAAGGCCCAAAACCAGCCCACAACCCCCCCCCCCCCACCGTTTGGTCGACCAAGGCTGGCCTAAGCCCAGCCAAATGAGACCCATCTTCTTTGCATGAAAATCGACAAGTGGTGTGAAGGATCCTCCGTGTGTCCTCAACAAGAAGACACTTGTCTCCCTCTTGGAGCCAAGTGTCCTAGCATGCAAAAATAAATTAGATGCAAGCAATTAAGCAACCAAAAAGGAAAAGGGGAGGGGGCAGATTGAGCAAGGCAGCGTCAAGAGAGGGAGAGCGAGCGTGCAAGAGAAGAGGAGGAGGTTCATCGTCGCTGTTGAGCCGCCGAGTCCCGCTGTCGAGTCCGCTTTGCCCCGCCGTTTGCTTGCTGTGTGGTGCTCGGATTAGAGGCAAGTAGAGTCCTAAAATATACCCTTTGCTTGCTGTGATATGTGTTGTAAGGGATGATAAACTTTGGTTGTGGTGGAAGTGATGAAATTTCGAAGCTTTGGGGAGAAATTTGTTGGCAGGTGCATGCTGTTTTCTGGAAAAATCAGTTCGACCCTTCATGAGTTTGTGAGCTTCATGCGACTTTTTAGTTGGAATCTCACTTCAATATTTAAATGAAAGTTGTAGAGTACATCTTGAGGAATAACATACTAAAATTTGAGGTAAAACGGACAAATATTGGTTAGTGAAATGATTTTTCTTTGGAGAAACTAGATCTGGAATTTGTTGTGCTGACCGTTGGTAATTTTGTGAACTGTAAAGCAACTTTTTAGTTGGAATTTTGATTTCGACTTCTTGATGAAAGTTGTAGATAAATTCTTAGTGAGTAACATATCAAAATTTCGGAGGAAATGAACAAGCATAGACCGGTGAAATTATTTTTCTTTGGAGAAGTCAGATCTGAAATCGAAATGCTGACCTAGTATGATTCTGTGAATTTTATAAAATTCTCCGGTTGAAATTTGATCTTGTATTATCAATGAAAGTTGGTTATGACATGTTAATGAGTAACATACTAAAATTTTGAGTAAATAGACGAGTTTAGGTTGGTGAAATGATTTTATTTAAAATGGTCAGATCTTGGAATTTTTGCCGAGGGTTAGAGACGGCTACGGTGACTATAGTTTTTAATCTACGACAAATATAATTTCGAGTTCTTCATGAAATATTTACTTCTGGACCTTTTCTATAACATATAAAAATTTCATAATTTTTGGAGCTGATTTAGGATTTTTACCGAATTTTTGAATAAAACTGTGTATGGCAATATTCCAAAATTTTAAGGACTGTGGTACGTGAACTGTACTGATTTGTGTGATGCTCTTTTGGTTTGGTGTTCTTCACGAAATATTTTCCTCGAGATATTTTATAGAACATGTTAAATTTTTAGAATTTAATAAGGATTTTTACTAATTTTTCAAGAATTATGACCAAAGGAGCGCAATCTGTTTTTATCTGAAATTTTGTTATATTTTCAAAAATAAATGAAATTACTCCATGTGATATAATGTCTTGAGTGGTTGATTATGCTGCATATGTGGTGACATATGGCATGTTATATGACATCAAAAGCTGGTTGAGACTCTTGATATTGATGCATCAAATGCCATGTTGAAATTGAGATACATGTGTGGATATAAATTGTGATAATGATGATACCGTCGGAGGTGTGAGCCGATGATGCCCTTGGAGTCGGGATGCTCAAAGGTTCAAATGAGTCGATGCCCTTTGGATGCCTGGTTGTATTACGAATACATGCCCAGAGGTTTTCCCCGGGAGTGTCGGGATGCCCGGTTGTATTATGATACATGCCCGGAGGGTGAGGGGATGTATTATGATGCATGCCCGGAGGGTAGGGGTAACCATTTTCATGGCGAGCCCTGGAGATTCCTCGTGATGCCAAGTGGGATGCGAGATGCCCGGAGGTGTGTGCCGAAGGCTCCTCGCGATGCTAGGTTGGGTGCGAGCGATAAATGAGGGATGCAAACACTGGTCCCTAGAAAGAAAAATGATGAGATCCTTGTGAAAGATAAAATTGAGAATTGAATCATGCGCATGGATGTGTGCATATGGCATGGGATGAACCTCATGGAAATGCAAGCATTAAGTGCATGGTGGCATATGCACGTTGCATGGTGATATATGCATGGCTACTTGATGACATATGTACAAGTGCATGGTGGCATATGCACATTGCATGGTGATATATGCATGGCTGCTTGATGACATATGTACAAGTGCATGGTGGTATATGCACGTTGCATGGTGATATATGCTTGGCTGCTTGATGGTATATGTACAAGTGCATGGTGGTATATGCACATTGTATGGTGATATATGCATGGTTGTATGGTGAGGTATGTTCGAATGCATGGATGATATGTGCTTTATTTGTGATACCTTGATTGTTCTGTCTAACGCATCGTGTAGTTTGGTGGATCTTTACTGCTGAGTGATTGTACTCACCCCGTTTGGGGACTAACATTTCAAACTAGACAAGATACCTCTGTTGCCCCTGCCATCGGTAGATGGACCGAGTGGTTGGATATGACTGCGAGGAGGAGGATAGCAAAGGAAAGAACTTTTGGACGCCGACACTGATCGATGGACTTTAAGTATATGACTGTTGGAGGAGATGTCGGTCATTTTTTGAAGTATAGCCGAGTATAGAAGACTACGACATTTTTATGTACTGATGAATGATGTCCATCTGGTTTAAGTAAATAAAAGTGTTCGGCTTTTACCTATAAATGTTTAGTAGGAGTGCATTGTTTTCTGAATATAGGGAAGGGAGTTGATGGATGTGCTTCCGCCATATAAATTGCGCAAGGACCGACCTAAAAGATATAAACCCCCAGGATTTATGAATTTTAATGAAATTCCTTGGTATCAAAGTTTTATATTATCAGGTCAAGCAAGAGAATAGTAATCGAACTGTGGCGACCCTAACGGTTCGGGGGCCATCGAGGGGTGCCACAAAGTGTCATCAAAATAAACATACACCACGAGGCCCTCGTGACATTAAAGCCGCCACTAGTTTGGGTACCATGAATTTCTATCTCCTCTCAAATCTCACCTTTCTTGCACTGCCTCATAATGACCTCACTGATATCATTTCCTTTCAAATATGTGCACTTTCAAAGCTTAGGCACCTCAACTTGTCCCACAATCACCTAACTGGCATGTTACCACATTGTCTTCAAAACCTCACCATGTTAGAAGTTATTGACATTAATACTAATCATATCGAAGGTGATATCTCTCCCGAATTGGAAAAGTTGAAGAGATTGATCCACCTAGACCTCAGTAATAATACGCTTAGTGGTCACATCCCTTTAACTCTTGGTTTGACTCTTGGTCACTTATCTTACATCGACTTGTCATACAATGATCTCTTTGCAATCAATTTCTGCTCGTTGATAAACGTAGAAACATGACTAAGTTTGTGCCTACGATGGTACTTGTACCACTGATGGCTATATTAGTTATTTTCTATTTAGCTCTTGCACCTTTGACAATAATTCAATGGAGAATGAAGAAGAGGATGCAATCACAAATGACAGAAAAAAATGGAGATTTCTTATCAATATGGAATTATGATGGGAGAATTGCATACAATGACATAATCAATGCAACATAAGACTTCGACATCAAATATTGCATCGGGACGGGTGGTTTCGGTAGTGTCTATAGAGCACAATTGCCCAATGGGAAAATTATGGCATTGAAGAAACTTCACCATCTTGAATCGGAAGATCCATCTTTTGACCAGAGCTTCTGAAATGAAGTGAAACACTTGACAAAAGTGCGACATAGAAGCATAATTAAGCTCCATGGCTTTTGCTTACACAAACGATGCATGTTCTTGGTTTATGAGTACATGGAAAGGGGGAGTCTATTTTGTGCTTTGAGAGATGAAGTCGAAGCAGTGGAGTTAGACTAGTCTAAAAGACTCAATATTGTATGGGATACGGCACATGCTTTGTCTTACCTGCACCACGATTGTGCTCAGCCAATTGTTCATCGTGACATATCGAGCAACAACATTTTGCTTGACAACAACTTGCAAGCTTTCTTATCAGACTTTGGCACAGCAAGACTCGTAGAGCCTAATTTCTCATCTAATCTCACTACAAATATTGCAGGCACTCGTGGATATATAGCACTGGGTGAGCAACAATCCTCTCACTTTTTCTGTGTTTTTACTAGAGGTACATGGCTAGATTGATATATTTTACACCCCCCTTTCCTGTGTTGTAAACAACACCTTTAATGCTTCATTTGCTTACAAAGTTAACGTTCGACGGTGCACTAGCTACCATCGAGAACTTAGCTTTCAGCTTCAAATGATTTACAATTTTTTTGTTCTTTTTCTCAGAGCTTGCTTACACTTTGATCATCAATGAGAAATCTGATGTATATAGCTTTGGAGTGGTAGCAATGGAAATAGTAATGGGTGAGCATCCAGGTGAGATCATATTAATGATGCCGACACTATTCAAAGCAGATATTATGCTACATCAAATATTAGATCCGCGCCTGCCAATCCCAAGAGAAAATTATATTTCAAGAAGTATCATTCTAGTAGTTTCTCTGGCACTTGCTTGCTTAGGTAGTGATCCAAAGTCGAGGCGCACAATGAAACAAGTTTCGGGGGCTTTTCTGGCCAAGCCCTTTCATTCAATCTCACCTGCGCAGCTCCAAGGAAATAATCAAGGAGTATGGTGGGAAAGTGGATCAACGGAAACTTCATCAAGCCTACAAGAAGAGCAAGGATCATGAAGTACTTGTGCCATAGGGGCAAATAAAATTCCTACAAGTGAAGAGTTGATTGATGATGCTGCAAATCGGTGATTGTGATGAGGACATGAAGTACATGGCTTGTGCAATTTGACGTCAGGTCAAACTTTTTCTAAACTAGCTAGGCTAATATTTACCTAAGTCGAAATAAGGTGTAAGAAGCATTTATCGGGCAGTCATTTATTTTGTTCTTTTTAGTAAGATGGGAATGTATGATGAGTGATAATGTGTATGTGGCCACGAAAATTGCGCAACGTAAGGATATTCATTACGTATTATTCCGGATCATTTATGTTCAGTTGAAGGCTTGCTAGTCAATTAAAGACGGCAAATCGACCAACGTTTCCTTTCCGATGGCTACTGACATCACGAAACTACAGAAGACGACGATTACTCTAGACGAACCGTGAATTAATCATTATTTAACCGTGAAGCTTAGTTGAAGGCTTGCTAGTCAATTACAGACGGCAAATTGACCAACGTTTCCTTTTCGATGGCTACCGACATCACGAAAACAACAAAAGACGACGATTACTCTAGGTGAACCGTGTAGATTGGTCCAGCAATCAATACACGTCCGAAGACCTTGACTTGTTGACTTTTGAGGTGCGTACTCGACAAAGACCTTCACTTATTGAATTAATCATTATTTAACCGTGAAGTTTACGATGGAGGGCCTGTTACTTGGCAATCACGATATTGCGGAATCAGAGTTCATCCACTATAAAGACACTATCAATGGTATAAATTGATTTATGTCTTGAAGTTTTGTGATAATGAAAGCAGCCTTTAAATTAATCAGAATTGATGAACATAGATGAGAAAACCCATCGACACACCCCATAAGCCCCCTAAAAAAAAGAGACTTAAAATCATGAAATCACTCCTTTTTCCGCCTTAAAATCTGGCATGCTGCACCTACCGTATATCTTAAACACACTTCCAATGAAAGAGAGTTCATGATGCTATTCATAATTATCCATTCTCCCAAAACAATCGATAGTGGGTTCGGTTTACGTGGAATGAGTTCCAAAAATCTTGATACATCAGATAAGCATGCTCTTTGATTTATGAGAACATGAAAATTGGGAGTCTATTTCGTGTTTTGAGAAATGACGTTGAAGCGGGGAACTAGATTGGTTCCAAAGAGATGAAATCGAAGCAGTGGAGTTAGACTGGTCTAAAAGACTCAATATTGTATGGGATACGGCACATGCTTTGTCTTACTTGCACCACGATTGTGCTCAGCCAATTGTTCATCGTGACATATCAAGCAACAACATTTTGCTTGACAACAACTTGCAAGCTTTCGCTTGTGTGAGCTATTATATAATATATGCTACAACTTGTGCGAGCTATTATAATGCTACAGCTTGAGTGAGCTACTATCTATCTACAGCTTGAGCGAGCTACCGTCTATATATTACAGCTTTGGAGAGCATATGTCTTATTGACGAATGATTTGATAGACGGTATTAAAAGATAGATAGTATGATTGAGTTGAATCGTTGGGACTGATTCGATTGGTTGAATTATGAAATGTACTGACGTGCAGGAAGGGATTGAGGCGAGGTAAGTCCTCTCGTCCTCTTTGTGTGGCTAGAAAACTCGAGGCGTATTTTCTTCCTAATCGAGTCTTAGAGGGTAAGACTCGCTGAGACATTGTCTCACCCCATCGTGGGCTTAACATTTTTAGGTCCTTAGATGGCGGTCATGGAGGTCTCGAAGCCATGGACATTTGTGGAGGTGGAGACCGAAGAATCGGCGATTGTGTCTGACTAGTTGGTCTTAGGACAGTTCCCTTTTTGTTGAGCCTGTCTATTTTGTAGACAATAAAGATTGTTTGGTTGTGATTGATTGCTTGCTTCTCTATCCCAAGTTAATTGTTGTTAGGAGATTTATTCCGCTTCCGCATGTGCAATAAAATGAATGGGTCGGCGATGTGTCCTGAGAAGTCGCATTTCTTGTGGCACCCCTCGACGGCCCCCGATTCGATTAGGGTTGCCATAGTTTGCTTACCATTCACTTTCTTTATTAACATATCACTCTGATACCATTTCAATTGTAGCGGGTCCATACAACCTGGGGGTTTACATCTTTTAGATCGGTCCCTTGCGCAATTTAAATACGGAAGCACATCCAACAAACTCCCTTCCATATATTCAGAAAACGATGCACACCTACTAAACATCTTATATAAGTTAAGGCCGAACACGTTTATTTACATAAAGCAGATGGACATCTTTAGTCAGTACATCGAAATGCCAATGTTTCTATACTCGGCTATACTTCAAAAGATGACCGACATCTCCTCCCACAATCGTATGCTTAAGGTCCATCAACCAGTGTCGGCGTCCAAAGGTTCCCTCCTTTGCTATCCTTCTCCTCGCGGTCATATCCAACCGCTCAAACCATCTACTAATCTAAAATGTTGGTCCCCAAAAGGGGTGAGTACAACAACTCAGCAGGTAAAGGAATCCAACAACCACTCAATGCATCATACAAGTCATACATGCATTGCAGGCGTTACTTACCTTGAAGCCATGCATATACTATCATGCATCATCACCACAGTCATAACACATACATGTGTATCATCATGTCATACTCATATCATCATCATCATGACATTATTATATCACACACATGTCATCATCATCATATACATGACACCATCATACCATACACATGTCATCATCATCATGACATCATCATATCACACATGTCATCATCTTCATGACATCATCATATCACACATGTCATCATCATCATGACATCATCATGTCACACATATATGCATATCATCATGCCATATCATGTATCATCATCATATCATGTCATATATCATCATCATCATCATGCATATCAGCATGCCATATCATATATCATCATCATTATCATCATCATGCATATCATGCATGTCATGCCATGGGTGATCATCATTATATCACGTCACATATCATCATCATCATCATCATCATCATCATCATGCATATCAGCATGCCATATCATATATCATCATCATTATCATCATCATGCATATCATGCATGTCATGGTTTAATTTCCACTTTTAGCTTTCAATTTGATCACCACATCACCCATTCTCAAATAATCAATTTCATCATCCCCTCGGGCAAAGACCTCCGAGGCTTCCGACATTCAGCCTCCCAGGCCACCGGGCATCCGGCCCCCCACATTCCTAGCATCTCGCATCCCAACTGGCATCACGAGGCATTCCCTTCGGGCAGAAACCTCCGACAGGGCTTCCGGCATTTACACTCCCTGGCCGGGCATCCCGCACCCCAAATCCTGGCATCGCGAGGCATTCCCTTCGAGCAAAGACCTCCGACAGGGCTTCCTGCCCCCCACATTCCGGGCATCCTGAATCTCCCAGGGCAATCCGACAATGCATCTCTATACATTCCAGCATTAACCTCCACCACAACCACCTCCTCACTTATCATTATCCACATTTACCATTATTTCTATCTCAATTTAACATGGCACATGGCGTGACATCAAACAAGTCATACTTGGCATGAAATTCACACATGCATTTCGATTCAATGTCATACATATACCAAGACTTTATCACACATGCATCTCGATTCAATGTCATACATATACCAAGACTTTATCACACATGCATCTCGATTCAATGTCATACATATACCAAGACTTTATCACACATGCAACATAAATTAATTAAATGGAATCTATGGCCAAAATAATCTATTTTATTTATTTATTATTATTATTATTTTTTTATATCTATAAATTCCCAAGATTATAAAAATTCAAGAAATCATTAAACAAACCAATAGGATGATAATTACATGCAAAATTCATGGCCAAATTGAATTTTACACAATCTCACAATTTTCACAAAACATCCTATATTTCTCGGATTAAACCAGAATGCACGGTTTCCGAATAAATTCAATTAAAATATCCATACGGCCTCAAAAAATTATGAAATTTTACTGAGTTATATCCAAGACATTTTCGTACAACTTTCATGAATAACTCCAAGCCATATTATTTTTATATTATTTTATAAAGTCTCACGAAGCTTCTGGATCCATTACCGCATCGTCCAGTGTACACATCTCCGAAATATTGAGATTTCACCTACCTATTCTCTTTCGTTTTCTCTGAAATTTGGATATGTTATATATCAAGATGTCCTTTACAAGTTTCATGAATAGATCTAGGTCAAATAACCAGAATATAGTCATCATTTAGGTCCTTGAAGTCTCGGGTGTCTCGGGATACATCACCAGAATCATCGTCTTCAAGATCTAGTCGATTTACTAGGCTATACTTGTTCGTTTCACTTAAAATTTGAGTAAGTTGTAGTTTAAGATATTCCCTACAACTTTCATGAAGAAATAGAAGTGATATTCTCATCACAAACCAACATGCAATCACGAATCCAGCAAAAAGGTCAGTAAAAACTCTCCAGATCTGAGGTCTCCGTAGGATGAGACTTTAACCCCTAAAATCTCCATCATTTTCCACGAAATTTCATTATGTTGTAGTTCAATATGTTAGCTACAACTATCATGAAGAAATCGAAGCCAAAATCGGACTCCAAACACACATGCCAGCTCAAACAAGTTTCTGACTCACATGGTCCGAACACGAACAGCCATACCATTCAACATACATCATCCATGCTTCGGTTTTTCTCACTTAAACACTCAAAGATTCAACATGCAAGCAACATACAAACATGCAAGAGAAGCTAGAGGACTCCCACTTACCTCTAGACCACATGAACAGCGGCACACCGGCGACGGACGAACGGCGTGCGGGCGGTGACGGGCGAGCTCCTCCTCCTCGGCCTCCCTCTCTCTCGCATCTCACTCTCTCTCGGCAACTCTCTCCCTCTCTCTCACTCTCTCAAACCAGCGACTCTCTCTCTCTCCCTTTCTCTCTCTCTCTTTTTAGTTGTATATATATTGCATGCATTCTCTTTTTGCATGGGGGACAAGTGTAATTGTGGAGGAAGACAAGTGTCCACCATGCTTCACCTCCTTCATGCCACTTGTCCGGTTACATGCAAGGCTGATGGGCCTTCTTCTTGGGCCAACCTTGGGCCAGCAAATGGGCTGGTCGACAGCCCCTCCTTGGCTCCAATGGGCTGACCATTTGGCCCTCCAAAATCCATACTCTTGGGCCTAAGGCCCAACCTAATTAAACCCAAAATTTCCCTTTCAATTATTCATCTTTAATTCTTTTCTTTTAAGAATTTAATTACTAAATTCCACATGGCCAAAATCTTGAAATCATAATTCCATAAATCCTAATTTATAAAACACATGGCCAATGA
Organism: Eucalyptus viminalis; assembly: GCA_014182385.1. NCBI lineage: Eukaryota > Viridiplantae > Streptophyta > Magnoliopsida > Myrtales > Myrtaceae > Eucalyptus > Eucalyptus viminalis. The sequence continues at coordinate 31,996,254 of CM024536.1, forward strand.
TAGGATTTTCTTTCCTATCAAATAATTGTCCATTAAAAGCTTGGCCATAAATCTTATTGCAAATTATGGATTAAATAGCCATAAAATAACTTGATGGTATTTCCATCACCTATTCATAGACTTTAATTTAACTAGAGGTCATTATGAATTTTGGGATGCCACATTTCTATCGACCATAGTGGAATGTGCGTGTGCTCGAGGTTCGAGGCGTGACATGAACTGCTGCCCTGTACGGGAGAGAAGGTTCTACAGTTTGGAAATGAGTGAAGGAAAGCTATAATGTTTGGCCCCGTGCTTGCATCATCGTTCCTCCAATGATATCGACCATCACTCTCCTAGACTTGCATCGATTGAAGACCTGAGCAAATCAATAACTTGGGATTTCAGTTTACTGACACTTAAAGTTGATATTTTTTCCACAAATTTACTTGACTAACTAGGTCAATTTTAATGAAGACTTGGAAAAGTAGGTGGAGCATGGATATTGAAAAATGATCAAGATCCCATAAAATGCCCGTATTTTTGCACTGTTTAATTATTATCCCCGTATTTTTTAATGTGTGCTAAAATTATAAAAAAAAAAGGAAAGATTTATCTCACAATATATTGTCAATGCGAAAAAAAAAAAAATCTTCACGACAAGGCCCAATTTGCCCCTTCATTTGATGGCACTTGAAGTCTATGAGTGGAGTAACTTTTTGCAAGCAACATGGACGACAGATTCACTAGAGAAAATCTTCTTTACTTCTAGGAAATCTATGATTCACTTGAAACAATGTGTCCTCTTTACTTCTCGAGGCCATTCAAGATGGCATCAGAGTAAAAAGTAGAACCATGTAGAAGTGCGCCCAACGCGACAGAGAGGTTGGTTCTCTTCTTTCCGCCGTCATACGGGGCTACTGTAAAATCTCTATAGACGGGCACGCCCTTCCCGCTCCAACTAATGACATCCGCATCGACCGGTTGTGAATTCATAAAAATCTTAAAAACCCTATCTAAGGGCTCATTTATCTCCATCTGGCATTGGCAGAAGTGTAACCGGACCAAGTAGGTGAAGTTCGTATCCACCACGACGGACCAGGTGAGCTTGTAGCTCAGATTGATATTTTTGTGCGTTCCCATAGTCCTTGCAGTTGTGTATACGCTATCTGGAGCCGTGTAATTTGGCACTTGCTCACCGTAATTGAGTTGGGTAGTTGTGTTAAATGAAAAAACTCCAGTGTACGAGGAAGTCACGTACTCCTCATCTGCTTCCCAGGTCCTGTACATTCCCGTGTCATAAGCTGGACCGACATACTGTCCTCCCACGTTCAAGCGCTTCACCGCTTCCAGAGCTTTAGTGGTATCCAAGGTGTATGGCGTCGTCTGACCTGCGAACTTGATTCCCTCGTTTGAGTCGATGACGGCGTTGTAGTAGAGACGTTCGGGCATGGAAACGACTTCGATTCCATTCACGAAAGCATACGCGTCTGAATTACCAGGAGTGGGAGTGACCCACGTACTGACCCACGTAAGACACGGCACACGACTCAACTATCCTCGCTCGTCGATGCGCTCTGCGACGGAATGACCCACGTAAGACTGGAGGTCCACACAACATGTGACGGGTGGGGTCCGATGCAACTCCAGCAACCTACAACTTTCCCCGAATCAGCGGCTCCACCAAAAAGTCGGAACATTTACTAAGATTTGGGTACGACCAAAATGGCAACTTGGAGGGAAAGCGCCTTTGGACTCAGTCTTCACTACAACAGCATTTTTCCCAGAAAAATCCGGCCCCGAAACAACTTGAATGCAGCTGTAAATAGGCGACACAACAACACAGGTTCTTCACAAAACTAGCATTTGTCCACTAGAAGATGGCGGTGGTGGTCCAGCAGTTGATGCTGCCATTGCCTGAACGACACTGGCTGTGTATCCAGTTTGGGTCATATCCTAACATACAACCACAAAAATTGATTCTTGTTGCTATACATACCATGATCTGCGCATGTGGGATCCATATGTTCTGTCAGGACTAGGACCACTTGCGTCTGTCCCTTCAAAGTGGCATGACGGCACAAAACGGAAAATATCATTGAGAGATAGACAGAGACAGAGACAGAGCAGAGCAGTATTGAGATTTCTTCCGAATTCTTGAATTCACAGAGATCGTTGAATCGATATTCAACCTAACCTGTTTCTAATATTGAGTTTCAAAAGCGGGCTCGATTCGCATGAGAAGCATCGTATATGCATCGGAATTCTAAGGGGTAAGCAAGGAGCACAGGTCGAAGTGCCAGGATAAAAAGTTAGATGATCACAGTACACGATTGAAAACAGGGGAATGGAATAAAGAGAAGTAAAGAGGACACATTGTTTCAGATGCGTTCCCTACTTAAAAAAGACGATGTGAAAGTAAAATGAATCTTGCTAACAAGACACTTGTTAAACATGCTTAATGCATAAAGATTTGATTTTCATAATATTAATTGTGTATGTCATGAGCTGCATTATAATTTGCGATATTTTGTTATTTTGTTACTTAACAAATGCCCTGCAGATATTCTGTAAATAAAATCCTAGTAAAATTTATTCTTGTACAAACGGAGCATCAACCTAGTAAAAAGTGAGTAAAACTCCCGAGAAGTTGAGCCACGTAGCATGCTTACGCAAGAAACTCTTGGTAATTTGTTTTTGATTATCACTTTAGCAAATCTTTAATCCTAACATATCTCTAACTCTACATCTCTAGTCTTATGCAAATTTTGATTAAAAAATCTATTATTGGTATACTTTCATTATATTTTTTATTCATAATTCTCTAAGAGAACTATGCATATTTTTGGTAATAAATGCTTTAAAAAAGATTATATATAGATTTGATCTCAAAATATCAGCAATTTCTATCTTTATATAAACTTGTTCAAGACGAGGTTTTGAAAGAATTTAACAGTATAAGGATACCTATCTTGTGATTGGCTCATATTTAACAAATTATATAATAAAATACAATGGGCTCTTATTTGACAATTAAAGAATATTAAAATCATGTCTGATATATAATTATATTAGATGATCAATCTCAAATTGATCTCGTATTTGACAAATAAATATATTAGAAAACCAATGAAAAATCCATCATCGCAGGACTATCTATCTCATTGTTGACTCACATTTTAGAGTAATCTATTTGAAATCAATCTCATTTTGGCTACATATTTGACAAATAAATAATAATAAAATCATATTTATAGTAATATTACATGATCAATAACATACTGAACTAATATTTGGCAAATACAATATTAAACGACCTGGGTCATTTTGTATTTATATTTACGCACTTCGGCCACCAGCATTTTATGTTTCTTGGTCAATCTAGATTCATGTATTTTAAATCCAATTGCTCGCATGATTTTCTTGCCGTCAACTTCAAGAACCTCGAAATTGAGCGAGCGACTTATTCTAGATTTCGTTTGCAGAACCCGAGATCAACCCCGTGCCTCTACTTAGTCGTCAACCGTCCACAAAGAACCAAAGTGGATGAGTCCAAAATCGATTAATGTTCCATTTGTACGTGAAGGTTTGCAGGTCCTAGTCTGTCGATGTGTTCAGTGTAGACTATTCAAAGTCTTGTGGAGATAAAGCCGGTCTTCTGAGCAAAATGCGATAAAAGGAATACTATTGCTAACATGATAATCTCTGTACAAAATGCTGACATGAAAAGATAAGAAACGAGAGAACGAGACTCATTAGCTTCTTGGTCCCCGCCATGATAACATCCTTCCCACGAATAGTTTGTCAGCTAATAATAATGCATAACACAAGTCTTTTCTCGATAACATGATCATTTTCTATACTCCAACGATTTAATGGTAACGTGAATTTACAGAAAAAAGAGACGAGAGATAATTTCTGAATTATAGAGAGAGAGACTTATGATGTCTTATGCTAATAGAAATTGACGTGAATTACAAACACTAACATGAATTGTCATGCTTAGATGAAAATTTAAATTAAAGATTTTGCCAATATAATTTTTAGAAAGGATTTTCATGAGGGAAACAAAACTTTACATACGAAATGGTGGATCACACAACCCATTAAAGCGGTTGCGTTCAAAAGGATAGAGGTCGTGTGGTTCAGATGAATTCTGGACAAACATGACAAGCACTCCATGTTTAACTGTTTCAAAACGACAGTGATATATGCATTGTCCATGATTGAGGCCTCATCTAATAATGATTAGCCATCTATAAATATCTTATCAATCTTGTTGTTGAGAACATGCGAACCTGGACAATCTCACATCGTCAAAACCACCCCAAAATCATGGCCTCTTCCTTATTTCTGTGGAAGCCGTTTTCTTTAGGGGTCTTCTTCTTATTCTACTCGCTCTTCTTCGTAAACAACATCGCCATCTTTGTTTCCACTCCATTTCATGGCATAGTCGTTTCTGCTTCCTCCATTTCTTTCGCTCCCAATATGACCAACCATACGGATGAAGCAGAGACTCTCCTGAAATGGAAATCTAGTCTCGAAGACCACAACCAATCTCTCCTATCTTCATGGCATGGTAACAACTCTTGCTACTTCATGGGTGTCACTTGCGACAACCACGGATTCATTGCTCATCTTAATCTTTCTAATCTTGGCCTAAGAGGAACCTTAACTACTCTCGACTTCTCGCACTTAACCAAGGTGGTTAGTCTTGACTTTTCCAGCAACTCGATCTACGGTCCTATAACCTCAAGTATTGGTAACCTTTCCAAACTCAAGTATCTTATTTTTTATGACAATAAATTGAGTGGAGACATTCCTTGGGAGATTGGATTGTTAGATTCTCTTATGGAAGTTTATTTTGACAAAAACAATCTTAGAGGTCATATCCCTCCTTCACTAGGAAGCCTAGGCAACTTAAATATTCTCAGTCTTTCTCAAAATCAATTTTCAGGGTCCATTCCTCCATCTCTTGGAAAATTAGGCAACTTAAGAATTTTGAGCGTATCAAAGAATGACCTTTCTGGTCCCATTCCAAGAGAGATAGGTGAGCTAAGAAGATTGAAGTTTCTTTATTTACAAGAGAATAATATTTCGGGATCTATACCTTCAGAGATTGGGAGGCTAACCGATCTTATTGAATTAGATTTTTCTGAAAATAAGTTGATCGGGCATATCCCTGCTTCACTAGGAAACCTAAGCAGTCTAAATGTTCTCTATCTTTGGGGAAACCAATTTTCAGGGTCCATTCCTCCATCTCTTGGAAAATTAGGCAACTTAAGAATTTTGAGCGTATCAAAGAATGACCTTTCTGGTCCCATTCCAAGAGAGATAGGTGACTTAAGAAGATTGAAGTTTCTTGACTTATGGGAGAATAAACTTTCGGGATCCATACCTTTAGAGATTGGGAGGCTAACCGATCTTATTGAGTTATATTTTTCTGAAAATAAGTTGATCGGGCATATCCCTGCTTCACTAGGAAACCTAAGCAGTCTAAATGTTCTCTATCTTGATGGAAACCAATTTTCAGGGTCCATTCCTCCTTCTCTTGGAAAATTAGGCAACTTAAGAAATTTGAGCGTGGCAAAGAATGACCTTTCTGGTCCCATTCCAAGAGAGATAGGTGACCTAAGAAGATTGAAGTTTCTTTTGACTTATGGAGAATAAACTTTCGGGATCCATACCTTAGAGATTGGGAGGCTAACCGATCTTATTGAGTTATATTTTTCTGAAAATAAGTTGATCGGGCATATCCCTGCTTCACTAGGAAACCTCAACAGTCTAAATGTTCTCTATCTTGAAGGAAACCAATTTTCAGGACCCATTCCTCCATCTCTTGGAAAATTAGGCAACTTAACAGGATTGAGCATGTCACAAAATGACCTTTCTGGTCCCATTCCAAGAGAGATAGGTGACCTAAGAAGATTGAAGTTTCTTTACTTATGGAGGAATAAACTTTCGGGATCCATACCTTCAGAGATTGGGAGGCTAACAGATCTTTTTCAATTAGATTTTTCTGAAAATAAGTTGATCGGGCATATCCCTGCTTCACTAGGAAACCTAAGCAGTCTAAATATTCTCTATCTTGGTGGAAACCAATTTTCAGGGTCCATTCCTCCATCTCTTGGAAAATTAGGCAACTTAAGAATTTTGAGCGTATCAAAGAATGACCTTTCTGGTCCCATTCCAAGAGAGATAGGTGAGCTAAGAAGATTGAAGTTTCTTTATTTACAAGAGAATAATATTTCGGGATCTATACCTTCAGAGATTGGGAGGCTAACCGATCTTATTGAATTAGATTTTTCTGAAAATAAGTTGATCGGGCATATCCCTGCTTCACTAGGAAACCTAAGCAGTCTAAATGTTCTCTATCTTTTGGGAAACCAATTTTCAGGGTCCATTCCTCCATCTCTTGGAAAATTAGGCAACTTAAGAAATTTGAGCATATCAAAGAATGACCTTTCTGGTCCCATTCCAAGAGAGATAGGTAACTTAAGAAGATTGAAGCTTCTTAACTTATGGGGAAATAAACTTTCAGGATCCATACCTTTAGAGATTGGGAGGCTCACTGATCTTATTGAATTGTTTTTTTCTGAAAATATGTTGGTCGGGCATATCCCTTCATCAATTCAGAATTTGAGCAATTTGAATAAATTAGACCTATCCTCAAATCATCTTTCAGGTTTGATTCCTGAGCAGATAGGGAAATTAACGTCTCTTGTGGAATTATATTTGAGCAATAATACTTTGACAGGTTCGATCCCTGCATCAATTGGAAGCATGGCCAATTTAACTATGTTATTCCTTAGAGATAACAACTTTATTGGTTCTCTTGCCCCTGAAATTAATAAGATCAGTTCATTTGAGTGTTTGGATCTTTGATAATGAACTAGAAGGGCAGCTGCCGGAAAATATATGCCTTGGGGGATTATTGCAAAATTCACTTTGAACAATAATCATTTCACAGGTCATATCCCTAAAAGCTTGAGGAATTGTACTTCATTATTTAGAGTGAGGCTTGAAGGAAACAAACTTACTGGAAATATAACGGAAGCTTTTGGAGTATATCCTCAGCTGAATTATATGGACTTGAGCCACAATTATTTGCATGGTGAACTTTCATGGAAATGGGGGCATTGCCACAATTTGATGAGCTTAAGGATATCAAACAATAACATTTCTGGTGAGATACCCCCGATATTTAGAAGGATGGCTCAATTACGGGTCCTTGACCTTTCTGCAAATAATTTAAGTGGAAAGATTCCGAGGGAACTGGGAAGCTTGCAACTATTGCTAGATCTTATCCTTAACAACAATGGGATCACAGGTGATATTCCCCATCAAATTGGATTTTTATCTCGACTGGAACATCTCAACCTAGCATCAAACAATTTGAGCGGAGCCATTCCACCGCAGCTCAGCCTATGCACCAACTTGTTGAGCTTGAACTTGAGCCAAAATAAAATTGAGAGAAGCATTCCTCCTGAGATAGGCAATGTACAATTCCTAAGCATTCTTGATTTGAGTCAGAATCTATTGACCGGAAGAATACCACTACAACTAGGAAACTTGAGAGTCCTAGAAACCCTAAACGTCTCCCACAATGGCCTCTCTGGTTCCATCCCACCTAGTTTTGATGACTTATGGGCATTAACTTCTGTTGATGTGTCCTACAATGACTTGGAAGGTCCTCTCCCAAATGTCAAAGCTTTTAAGGAGGTTCCATTTGAGGCAATTCAGCATAACAAGGGGCTGTGTGGGAACATGGCTGGATTACAGAAATGTAATATTTCTACCATGAGCAAGACACACAATCAACACAGTGGAGCTAGAATTTTGATTATCCCTATTCTCTCATTCTTGGGATTCCTTGCTCTCTCTTCCTTCTTGATCGTCCTCGTAGTCAATGGTTGCTTTCGAAGAAAGATTACCAAGAGAGAGAGGAATGCATTGACGGAGGCTAATGATTTAGATTTCTTGCACATTCTGAGTTTTGATGGCAAAATTTTGTACGAGCGAATCGTGGAAGCGACAGAAGGATTTGACTCCAAATACTATTTGGGAGAAGGGGCCTATGGCGTTGTTTACAGAGCCAATCTACCCACAGGTCAAACTGTTGCAGTCAAGAAAATTCCATCGTCCCGGAAGATGAGACCATCAACATTGTTCCTTTTGAAAGGGAAATTGAAGCCTTACAAAATATTCGCCACCGCAACATCGTGAAGTTTTACGGGTTCTGCTCTCATGCACGACATTGTTTTCTGGTGTACGAGTACATCGAAAGAGGGAACTTGAGAAAAAATTTGAATGATGATGAAAGAGCTTCAGAATTTGGCTGGGACAAAAGGATAAACACCGTTCGAGCAGTTGCAGATGCATTGTCGTATATGCATCACGACTGTTTTCCTCCATTGATCCATCGAGATTTGACCAGCAACAACATCTTGTTGGATGTTGATTATGACGCTCGCGTTTCAGACTTTGGCACCGCAAGATTATTGAGGCCAGATTCCACCAACTGGACTGCTGTTGCTGGCACCATCGGATACATCGCTCCAGGTGATGCTCTTTGTAGAAGCATATTAATTTACTATTGTAACTCGTATTGTCATTGGAAATTCCTTAATTATGTGAAAGCAAATGTCCAAGTCTTTAATTACAGCTAACAAGATTATCAATGGTCTTTGAATTCTTCAATTGCAGAGCTAGCTTATACCAACATTTCGACTGAAAAATGTGATGTATATAGCTTTGGAATTGTTGTACTAGAGATAATAATTGGAAAGCATCCGGGAGATTATGTCTCGTTGGTATTTTCATCCACTCAATCCCAGTCGCAAACCCCATTAAAGGATGTGTTGGACCAACGCCTCTCGCCTCCGACAAATCGGCATATGCAAAACATAATCTCTGCTGCAGCACTAGCACTCACGTGCTTGCGGACCAATCCTCAACTTCGACCGACCATGACACAAGTCTCACGAGAGCTTCGAGTTCAAGCACCACCGGTTTTGCCGTTCTTTGGAGTCACCTTAGAACAACTCCGTGATCTTGATGGCAGGAACTTTTAGACCGCATTCGGAGGTTGCAAGTTTCCGATCGAGTTACTGTCGTGTGTTCACCTTTTCTGGCTTCTGTGTTTGGCAGTAATATGTCGATTAGTTAGTTATAAAACTTGGAAGATGCACATTCTAAATGTTTTCTTTTTGTAAGAGTAGAATGATAGTTAATTTTCCTCCTTTCGTGTAAGCAAGCATCTATTTATAGTTAATATAAGTAATTTTTTTTCTTGGCAAAATCATCTTAGCTTGTTTAGAAATACCACCTCATATATCACATTACGAAGTCTTGTATGTGCAATTGTTCTGGGATACTTCACAGTTTTGAGATCATTATGTTCGGGGAAACGAGTATGATATAAAGCAATCAGACTCACATAACACGAGGATAATATTTTCGACAAACTAGCTCATCAAAAATGAATTTGCAGGGCGGTTCTTGCCTTTTGAGCAGCCAAAACCAAGATTGGATGTTTGGGACGTCCGGAATTGACATCAATATTTGCAGGGGTATGTTCATAAAATTACAAACGCAAGTGAACATGTCGAACAAGTAATATAATGATGAGAAAGAGTATTTTCCCGCGGATTTTTTTTTTTTTTTTGGGACAGGAGGAACCGCCTTCGGCAGACCCTAGACGTAAACCCTCTGGTGACGCTAGCGTATGACCCACCACCACGACGTCACGCTCAAGACCTCTAGTGACGTCTCTAGGATTCGAACTCCTCCTCTCTCGTGAGAGGGAGAGAGCTTGAGCCAGCGACACCACCGCAAAGGGGTACATTCCACATAGATTGATGATTAATAAACTAATTAAATACTAAAAATAGATTAATTCTAAAATTTATCCACTAGATCAAAACAGAATTGAGAATAAATTAAAACTAAAAATCTTAAAAGCAAAATTTGGAGACTAAATGCAATAAATTAATCAGATAAATATGTTACAGCATCCAATTTTACCATAACTACTATATATGAATTTTAGATTGTTAGGCGTATAAGAACGATATCAAACATGTGATAGCGGAATTTCCTAATTTATTTACTATCCTATCTCAAGGTATGGCAAACCTACTCAGTTTAGTAATTCGTGAATTAAAATGAAACATACGTGTATTAAAATTTATGAATATTCCCAACCTATAATGAATCTTTTGGATCACTTTATCACCGAAAGCTACACAAATAATATGTTTATTCACGTTTAATTCATGGTTATGTATTATAATGAACAATTACATATTATCATTTCTCAGTCTCAAATATGCACATCGAATCATTCAAATGGTGGCCAGTCACTTAAAAGCATTAAGCATGATAATATATAACTCACATGAATGAAATTACTTGTACACATAAAAATCATGAAATTTAGATAATCATGGTTAGGCTACATCATAGTCCTAACAAAAAAAAATTAGAACATAGTAGAAGAAGAAATAAAAATATAAATGAAACCTAGCATCTTGAATCAAAGATCAAGAATTCTATTACCACTTTTATTTTCTCTTCAAAATATTTGAAAAAATCTCAGAATAATGAAAAACGATCTAAAAAAACCTAGCTATCCCCTCAGGCTCTTAATATTCTCCTATTTATAAGATACATGCAGGACCCTTATCCCCAAGCAATTGCTTATTTTCGCATAAAATTAGAGAGTAAATCAAAGAATCTTTCATATGATATCTATCTCCCAACGCTTGCAGATAAAATTAGGCAACAAAATCAAGGATTTCTTGATTTGATATCCATCTTCCAATGTTTTTTTATTTGAATTCCTAATTTTTGCCATTCTTTTCCTTATCTTCTCCATATCTCATTATTTTGCATAAACAAGGAAAATTCAAATAATCAGAAGAAAATGTAAATATTTTCTCATAGATATTGCATTATATTTGCCTAAAATAGGTAAAATAACTCTATTTTTATAGAGTTATCAAGATGGTTCTTGATGGGGGCTAAACCAATTACTAAGTGGAATTTGTGTACCCTAATTAGCAAAAGCTAGTATTTCTCAATTAATAACTTGTTACTTTAACTCGGCAAAAATCAATGAATCGATCTTAGGTATCTCATGAGTAGATTGTTTAGTTTCTATCCTTACGTGCAACCTCTTCTTATGAGTACCTCGGAAGGACTATCACTTGATTTTTTTACTATCTAAAGTAGGCATTAGATTTGCATGAACATGGTGTGTCCATTGACTTTGAGAGGGAATGGGCGACCCCATATTTCCTCCTTTTCCCCCGTGAAAGATACGAGAAAAGACCTATAAACACTGTCACGCCCCAATCCTCGAGTGCCCACCCATCCCTCAATGGTCGATACAAATGCGACATTCCCAGGACACGTCGCCGACCCATTCAATCTTTAATGCACATGTGGAAGTGAAACAAATACCCCTGACAACAAGCAGCATGGGATAAGAAAGTAGGGCACATTTCACAAAACCAACTTTTATAAACAACGGGTTAGATACAAAACGAGTCTGATCAAAAGTCTACAAAAAGGTCGGCTCTAAAAAAGAAGCTATCCTACGACATAATAGACGGACATATACGCCGATCCTTCAAACTCCACCTCCATAGACTCCGGGGCTTCGGGTCCTCCACAACCACCATTTAAGGACCTGAAAAATTAAGTCTACGACGGGGTAAGATAATGTCTCAACAAGTTCACCCCCTAAACCCCTATTAGGAAGAAAATACACCTCAAGGCTCTCTAGCCACACAACCACACAATTAGAACAGAGGACTTACCTCGCCTCAGTTCCTTCATGCACGTCAGCACAGTTCATATACACAAAATGCACATAATCAAGGCACTCGACAATTGAAACGCCTCACTCAACTTAATCAGACATAAGAGGTCCTGATTATAAGGCCAAATTGTTATGACACGTCTCATATCATGCCACACAGTTTTGTCTCATAATCATACGCATCTAACACAAACCATCATGCGTTCCAATTGTTAATTACACCCCTTAAGGGTACAACTACTCATAAGTTCGGTGTCTTCTGGCGTAGCCAGGCGTTGTCTCACCCCCATTGAGCACGGCGATGTCTCTTAATAGACGGCTTTCCCGAAGGAGCGTTGTCGTGACTTACCCTCGGGGGGAGGGAAAAGGTTTAGGGGTATTGCCTAAAGGACGGGCCTGGGCGCCCATGATTAAGCGATTTCTCAAGCCCATACCCAAAGCATTTACACGTTGGGATATTTTTTAGGAATTTTGCACAAAAGGAGTGGCCACTAGCCTATTGGGGTCGTTTAGAAATTAAGTGAGGCATGGGAGCGTGCCTCACTTCCTACGCAACCAGAGAATCTAGGGTCGGGGACTTAATTACACTAATTGACCAATTAGTGCCCTTTCGGTACCTAATCTTGTTCATTTTGATAGAATTTTTTTTGTTTCAGGCAGTTTGGATTGATTTTATACTTATCCACTAACATGCGGGGTGATCATGCGGGTGAGCAATCATTAAAGTAACAATCATAGCTACCAATATCCTAATTGAGCACGTGCGATTAAACATCCACAAATATAATCAAATATGCAAATCGAACATGCAATATAATCAAGATACAAGAAAATAAACGCCTAATTATGCTAAAAAAAAAAGGCGAAACACAAAAATTCTTAACCAAACCCTACATATTTTAATTTTCAAAATTTTCTTTATTTTTTAAATTTTTTTATTTATTTTTTATTTTTATTTTTAAATTTTTAAATTTTTTTAATTTTTTTAATTTTTTTAATTTTTTGAAAAAATTTTAAATTTTTTAAATTTTTTAATTATCTTTTTAATTTTTGTAAAAATTTTTTTTTAGTGTTTTCTGAAATTTTGAATTTTCGGAATTTTTTGAATATTTATTTTTTTCGAATTTTTTTGATTTTTTAAAATTTTTGAATTTTTAATGTATGTTTTATATTTTAGATTATTTTATTCAGAAAAAGGATTCAGACTGGATGGGACCAATCCGACCCGTTGATCCGATCCGAGCCGAGGTCTGACCCACGTCAGATCAAAAAGACTTTTTTTAAAAGTTAAAATATACATATTTTTCATTCATTTTTTTAGTTTTTTTTTTCTTTTGCCTTTTGGTCGTCTTCTTCTGCAGAACGTCCCTCTGACGTCTTTTCCTCTTTGTTTTGTCTTTTCTCACCTCTTTTTTTTTTTTCTTTTCTTTTTCTCTTCTTTTTGTTTTGTTTTTCTCTTCCCCTTTTTGGTCTTCTTCGCTGCATGCTTCCTTCTCCCCCGGAAGGTTCCATTAAACCCAAAATTTCCCGTGAATTCAACCCTAACCTCAAAGCGCCAAAACCATGATCATGACGTATATTTATTCCGTACCAAGCCGAGAGCAGCATGCGCCACTATCCAACAAACTCGAAGTTATATAAAATGCAAAACGCAAGATGGACATAAGGTGCGACGTACGGCCACAAGTTCGGATATAAGCAAAATGCACGCAAAGATGGACAAAAAGAAGACAGATGTTACCCTTTGAAAAATGACACATACACTCCTAAAATCCCTCCAGCCCACACGCTTAAAAAGACTTACACATGGATGTTATCTCTCTTTTCATTACTCTTTGTTCGTTTCTCTTGTTTTCTTTTCTTCATTTAATTTTCCTTTAACTGGGCGTGATTTCCTTTCTCACTTAAGCTCCTTCTTTTGACGATCTCCTCTTTGCCGAGAACAACACCATTGCCAAGATCTTTCTTGAAGAAATGCCACTGCTCAACCTCACTAACCACTACCTACGATTAACGAGCTAAGGCTTCATGCAAGACGATCTCAGTAACTAGAGATCAAAACAACTATAGACAAGTTTCGGAAGCGGCAAAGGTAGTGGCTATTCTCCCGAAGCGCTTCAAGGGCATTTTATCAAACACCTAGGGTGCATCGGCTCAAGGCAACCACGGACAAGGACAAAACTCAAAACTAGACCACAGCTCAACGAGAATAACAGGGAATGCTCAACATCAACAAAGGACAGCATAAGCGAACCTAAAACTCACGTCCCAACTCAGTAAACCATGCAAAAAAAAAAAGAGGGAACAGGACAAGAGCAAGGTAAGGTCCCTACCCAGCTTGAGGGTGGCGAACGGTGGGCGAGATAGATAGATCGGACAATGTCCGGTCACTTCGCACACCCCCAAGTTGGAATCCTTGGGAAATTGACACGAGTTGAACCAAAAACCAGGAAACTCATCGCAAAAACTTGAATTCAAGGAAAAGGAAGCCGTGGCTTGGTGGTTCCGGCTAGGAGGTGCAAGCTTGGGTCGGGGGTGGCTGAGCGCTGCTCGACTGAGGTGGGTTCTAGGCCTCTTTCTTCTTGGTCACTCTTCGTTTCTACCCCTCTTCTTCCTTCAAGCTCTCTCGCCAAAGGCCGTCTCAAATCTCTCTTGGCCAAATTCTTGCCCTTCCCTCATTCTGTCTCCTCCGCTCTCTGTTTTGTGCTGGTGTTTTCTCTCCTCTCCTCCGAAAAAAAGAAAAAACCCCCTGGCCACTCTCTCTCTTCTCCCTATATATCTATCGTGATTCCCCCTTTTTGGCATCCCTCCAAAGTGGTTCCGGATGGCTAGCCAAGCCAGCTGCCTTTCCCCTCCATCTCTATCTCAAAACTGCCGTTAATCAACCTCCTCTCCCTGCCCGTGTATGCGCCTGCAGCTATTTCGATTCTTGGGGCAAGTTAGTGGCATTTTCGACTAAGATAGCAGCAGGTTCTCTTGGGTTTTGACTGTGAAAGCTAGTACGAGCTAGGGGTGAGCATGGTCTGGGTTGGTCCGGGCCACCCCCTAACCCTAGGACCAACCCGTATAGTGTCGGTCCTCAATTTTTAGGACCAATGACCGACCCTATTGAGCTTGGGACCAAGGACCGGATCAACCCAATGGGTTCGGTCCGGTTCCAGGGTCAACCCGGGACCGATCGATAATTTTTTTCGTCTTATTTTTTATACTCCCTAAAAAAGCAAACCTACAAATTCAAATTACACATCCATCGACAATGTGGCATTGTACAACTAAACTATAAATACCAATACATATTTAACAAATTTAAGATAACACAATAATAGAAATTTCGTACCTACTAACCGCTCATCGAGATATGGGACAAAATGGAATGTTCTTGTAATCATCTATCTTTAATATTCATAACATCATATGCAAAAGTGTTTTCCTGCATTTGATCACGTAGAGTCCCCTCAACCAAAAAATGAGCTTCACACCACTTGACTAGCATTTGATCATATAGAGTCCACTCAACCAAAAAAATGAGCTTCACACCACTTGACTAGCAAATCACCGTAGCAACTGTAGTACCACTCTACTCTTCAAAAACTTCTACCATTTGACACAAATCGAAAAGCAAAGTGCAGCTAAAATTCATTATTAAAATACAGCTAAACCATAAAAAGTTCAAAATACTTAATATAAACCATGAATATATAACTTCACATCTTGTTAATTCACTTGAACTTCCATACACCTAAAAACAAAACAAATGACACATAATTAATACTCAACAAAACTTTTAAATTGAAATTACTATTAGTGCTATTGATAGAACATCTTAATATAATATAATATAACAGACATTTTACTTAGGTTTGAATATATAAAAGAATTATAAATACTATAATATAATATAATATACGGGGTTGGTCTAGGGTTGGACCGACCCAAAACTCTTAGGACGGAGGACCAACCCGCACAGTGTTGGTCCTGGAATTTCAGGATCAATAACCGACTCAGTCCCCTTAGGAACCGGACCAGGACCGATAGGGTTGGGCCAGTCCAGGGTCGGTCCAGGGTCGACCCTAAACCACTGCTCACCCCTAGTACGAGCACCTAGAGGGGGGTGAATAGGTGCGAAAACAAATTTTACTTTTAAACCAACTATGTTTAGCAATAGACTATGAAAAGGAAATTAAACTCTAATAATCAGATAGAATTATGATCAAAGTAAAAGAGCTTAGGGAAGAGAATAAGAACACAAGGTTTATAGTGGTTTGGCTTAATCCAAGCCTACGTCCACTCTTCCGCACTGACAGCCCACCGGTTGGATTTCACTAAGAATCAAAAGAGTTGTTACAGTATAGCTCTTCCTTGATTCCACAATGTAGAGACTTTGCTACACTTCCTCAAGGTCTCATAGAAGTATAAACTCTCTTTTGAGTACAAGTTTTCGCTCAACAATTGAATTGACAAAGAACAAGGAGCTTCAAACTTTAGAATTTCTCTATCGCGCACACACTTGAATAACTATAACGTCTTCCTTATATACTCCTCCATGCCATCATCACCGTTGGCACTTACCAAAGGAGCTCTTCCAATCTACCCGTTGGACAGAATCAATTAGGGAGATTTCGAGTTATTTAAGGAATATGACGATAGCCCACTAATCCTGCTCGCCCATACAATCAGGATCTAGGTTTTCATAAGTAGAACCTTTCAAGTATGCTTCGCCAATCAACGAATCCAAAATTCCTGAATCAATCTCAAGATGAATAAAGGATTCCGAGATGCTATATCCAGTCGAGAGATCTTCTTTAGACGATAGAATCAAATCCTTAAAGAAATACTTAATTCTGGATAAGTTTTCTTCGACGGTCTATAAACTGTCAATGAGGATAGACTTTGAATCTTGAGTCCGGCGGTTCGGCGGTCTTCGAGACTTTGACGAAAGAGTACGCAAGTCTTCGAGACTAGGCGATGGAAACGTTTTGTCGGCTTCAAAACACACAAGTAAGTTTTCTCCAACAATCTCCCCCTTTTTGATGGTGACAAAACTTTCCTACAGATTTGGATATCTTTGACCTGCAAAACAATACTCAAGCAAACATAGATATCTCACAAAAGATAATTGGCTTAGTAAAGACAGCATTAATTCTGCATCCACAGGAAATAAGTTAGTCCTGTAAATAAACAGCTATATCTGCCATGAAATACCCTCAGTGCTTAAGATAAACAAACGATCAAACAATCCAAATCCAAATCCAGTCACAACCATATACTAGTCACAACCACAACCAAACCAAACAAAAGTAAAGTCAATCAAAAAGTCAAGAGTTAAATCTCAAATCTGCAATATCTCTCCTTTTTTTTTGTCAGCATTAAAAAGGTAGAGACGAAAAGATAATGGCATTAGGATTGCTTTGGAACGCGAACAAGCTGGAAATCTCCCATTAACTGGACAATCCCTTCCAGCTTTTTCAAATCCTCCTTCAGTTGAGGCACTTCTTCACCCTTGGCATTTGCTTGAACTTGAAGAGCAAGGGCATGAATTTGATCATGCAATGAAACTGAAGAGGCTTGACTCGCATTCCGCAAGTTCGAACTTCGCATCCGGGGCATAAATTTGGCCTCACATCTCCAAAAGAACATCAAGTAGTCTTCGAAAGTCTGCTGAATTATCGGCCTGAGTGCGGCCTCGCATGATCGCCCGAGGTGTATTGGCAAATGATGGCATTTCTATATGAGCACCCAGACTTGGCGATGAAACCTCATGACCTTCCTCAGGGAATTGAGAGGCATAGATGTCTTTTGGATCTGCGGGTAAACGACTAACATCTTCACTAGTAAAAGCAATTGAAGATGTATCTCTTTTCTCAACAACCCCCCCTGTTTCATTGCCTTCAGGCGGTGAAAAGTACTCTTCATGCTCTGTCTCCTCTTGTTCACCTCTGCCTTCTTCTTCTTCTGCAGTCTTTTCTTTTCTGCTTCTTTTCTCAACGATTCTTTTTCTCCACTTCTTTGCTCTGATTCTTCTCTGTCTTTATCCTGTCTCTCCTTTGTCTCTAGAACATAACGACGTAAGTTTTTCAATGCAAGAGTGGAAATTGTGATATCATCCTCATCCTCTTCATCCTCCAAGATGAGTGCTCTTCTTTTCCTGGATGGAGCAACCATGGGCTCCTTCCCTTTCCGTTTTGCAGCCGAAGAGGCTAGGTGAGTCTTGATAGGGGTTTTCTCCTTGGATCTCTCCAAAGCCTTGTTAAGTTCCTTCAGACACATTTTGGAAACCATTTTCAGTCCCACCACCATTTGATCGCAGGTTCGAACACATAGAATCCTGGGAGGCTGAATGTTCAAATGTCTGAATAACTTGGTGACAAGTGCTGAGTAAGGAAGTTAGCCCTTGTCTTTCACCATCGTTCTGTACATATGAAACATGATAGTGTGTGGAAGAGAGAACTTTTTGCCAGCGTTAATGGCATACATTAGCTTTGTCTCCGAGTTTGAAACATCAGTTTTCAAAGTCGATCTGGGTCTGAGGCAGTTGATCACTATCTTGTGAAGCAAAATATTTGAGGCATTCATCCTCAAATATGAAATTTGTTCTTCCGCCATTCCATCCCGAACAAGCTCTACCGTCGCACATCCAATAGACACACTGATTGGTTGGAATTTCCCTCTTTCTACCCCAATCACATTAGCTAATGTGTCCATGTCAACTACATAGTCCTAATCTCGAACACTGAATGAGAATCTATTCGCATCCAAGAAACTTAGATTAAAATAGAAGTATGCGGTGAGTTCAGCATGAGCCTCTATCGTCTCAGAACAAAACCGTTCTAGTTGAAGAAGAATGAATTTCTCTCGCAGCTTAACATTCAAAGAATCAAGAAAATCAAAATCCACACTTCTAGGGTTGATCATACCACGTTTTAGCAACTTAGAGTATAGTCGCTTGTGTTCCTCCGAGCGAAACAAATCTGTCCTTTTTCTTCGAATATTCGCCGCAACACCCATTCTAGGCTTAAAATGAGTGTACATCTTATCATCATCATTCCTATCAGGTTGACTCAGCCCTCCAACATGTAGATCGCTTGGGATATTTGCAAATGCTTCTTCTGCTGACCTCGCAGGGGCAATTCCCAATTGTTCCATTGTACGTAAAAAGTGGGTTTCATTTCGAGACCCTTTCTCTTTCAACAATTCATCAATATAGTTCAAGGGAGTACCACCCTTCTTCAAGGCACAGTAAAGCTTGAAAATAAAAGCGGGCTTTTGAGTTCTTATTGGTTTTGCATCTTCAATGATTTCTTCCTTTTCTCGATGATCAATATCCTGAGGTCTAGATGGAGGAGATGGACGCTGTTGAGAATGTTGTGGGCTCTGCTGCTGTCTTGGAGATTTTTCTTCCTCAGTGAGGTCAAAATGCGTAGGACCCTCACGCATGTGTTGTGGTCCCCTGTTCGCGATCCTTGAAGACTTTCTTTGAAACGACATTCTTCAAAGTCTTTGAGAGATTCCAAGGTTGTTCCGCAAGAAAGGTGAGAACTTTTCGAGGATTAAACAAGAGAAGAAAAGAGAAGTTGAAGATTTGTGCTTTCTTAGGGTTTTGTGAGTAAAACGAAGAAGAACCGACAGTATATAAAGCAGTCGAAACAAGGCATACGGAACGACGTAAAAGGAAAAATAAAAAATGCATTTTCAAAAATAACTGCCTTTCTAAAAAAATAGATAACCGTCATTTCAAAAGATAACTTCTCTTTCGAAAAGGAATGATTGCAATAATCACGAAAACTGGGAAGATAACATCAATCAATTACAGATTAATAGATGAACGTACCTTTTCGAGATTTTATCCGTGAGATAAATTTCTAAAATAGAAATAACTTACAGTCGTGATTCTTGATCTTCTGAGTCTGAGTATCTTTAGACTTTTTAGCCCTGAGTCTGAACTTCTTCAGACTTTAAGATATTGAGTTTGGAATGAATAAACTCGAATTGACTTTTCTCTAAAGGCTTTGTAAAAATGTCCGCTAGTTGATTCTTCGAGTTAATGAACTGTATCAAGACTTCTCCATTTTGAACATGATCTTTAATGAAATGATGTCGAATTTCTATATGCTTTGCTCTTGAGTGAAGAATTGGATTCTTGGTGAGATTGATTGCGCTGGTGTTGTCGCATTTGATCTCGGTGCATGAATCTTCAATTCCAAACTCTCTTAACTGTTGTTTTATCCACAGAATTTGTGAACAACAACTTCCAAGAGCCACATACTCTGCTTCTGCTGTAGAAAGAGCTACTGTACTTTGCTTCCTTGAAAACCAAGATACTGTCCTGTTACCAAGCAATTGACAAGTGCCCAAGGTGCTCTTTCTATCAACTCTACATCCAGCTAGGTCTGCGTTTGAATATCCAAGGAGAGTAAAGTCTCATTCTTTAGGATAACAGAGACCTAAATTAGAGGTTGAAGGAACTTATTTGATGAAATGCTTAGCAGCACTCAAATGAGATTCTTTAGGGTCTGATTGAAATCTGGCACAAACACAAACACTAAACAAAATGTCAGGTCTAGAAGCAGTGAGATAAAGAAGTGAACCAATGATACTCATGTATAGCTTCTAGTCTACTTTCTTTCCTCCTTCATCTTTTTCCAGCTTCAAGGAACTTGACATTGGTATATCAGTCTTTTTGCAATTCTCCAGTCCAAACTTTTTGAAAAGTTCTTTAGCATATTTATCTTGGTGAATGAAAGTTCCCTCCTTCAGTTGTTTCACTTGAAGCCCGAGAAAGAAGGTTAATTCACCCATCATGCTAATTTCAAATTCATCATGCATAAACTTAAAGAATTTCCTGCACAGATTTTCATTAGGAGATCCAAAAATAATATCATCAACATACTTAACCTATTGTACCAAGCTCGAGGTGTTTTCTTTAAACCATATAGCGCCTTTTTTAGTCTGAATACATAGTCTGGTTTCCTTGGGTCTTCAAAACCGGGAGGTTGTTCCACATAGACTTCCTCTTGAATAAATCCATTTAGGAAAGCGCTTTTGATGTCCATTTGGAATAACCTGAAATTCTTATAACAAGCAAAAGCAAGTAATTATCTAATTGCTTCTAACCTTGCTACTGGTGCGTAACTCTCATCATAGTCTATCCCTTCTTCTTGCGTATATCATTTGGCAACGAGTCTTGCTTTGTTCCTTATGACTTTTCCTTTCTTGTTCATTTTATTCCTAAAAACCCATTTAGCTCCAATAACAGATTTACCTTTTGGTTTAGGAGTCGGTTCCCATACATCATTGATACTGAATTGCTTGAGTTCTTCTTGTGTAGCTTTAATCCAGCTTTCATCGTTAGAGCTTCTTCTATGCTCTTGAGTTCTATTTCAGAAATAAGAGCCACAAAGACTAGACTCTTCACGCCTTTTGGATCTTGTACGAATTCCTTCATCAAGATCACCAATAATGAGTTCTTTGGGATGATCTGGACTTGTGCTTCCAGCTACCGATTGGCTTGTCGACCGTTGATCTTTTCTTCATTTGATTCTTCAATGATTATTCATTGCTGGTCTTTTGAAGTCTGAGCTGCTTCTTGAGGTTTAGACTTTGTAGAGTATGGAGCAGGTTCAGATTCTTTTGGTTGGATCTGAATCGATTGATTTTGTATAAAGTCTTGAAATTTGACATTCATCGATTCCTCCACAAATTGAGTCTTCTTGCTGTATACTACGTAAGCTTTGCTAGTGGTTGAATATCCAAGGAAGATGCCTTCGTCTAATTTTTCTTCAAACTTATCAACTCGATCATTTGCATTTTTTAATATAAAACATTTGCATCCAAACACATGAAAATAGGAAACAATTTGGCTTCTTTCCTTTGAACAACTCATAGGGAGTTTTCTCCAGAATAGGCCTTAAGAAGACTCTATAAATAATATAGCACGCTGTAGAAACTGCTTCAGCCCAAAAACGAGAAGAAATGTTACTTTCAATTAAAAGAGTTCTAGCCATTTCTTGCAGCGATCTATTCTTCATTTCCACAACTCCATTCTACTATGGAGTGTATGGTGAGAACACATGCTGAAAGCTAGATTCATCACAGAATTTAGCAAAGTCTTGATTTTCAAATTCACCTCCATGGTCTGTCCGTATACTTGAAATAACATACCCTTTCTCATTTTGAACTTTCTTAGCAAATTTTATAAAATATGAAAAGGTTTCAGACTTACTTGCCAGGAAATATACCCAAGTGAATCGTGAATAATCATCCACTATTACTAGGCAATATTTCTTACCTCTAATGCTCTGAGTTCTGGTTGGTCCAAAGAGATCCATATGCAAGAGCTGTGGTATACGATTAGTGGACACTTGATTTATTGGTTTGAAGGAATTTCTTACCTGTTTTCCCAACACGCATGGAGTGCATAGATCAATTTTTGATATGTCAGTTTGGGTAATCCATGAACAAGCTTCTTTGCTGAGATCTTGGCTATTTGCTTCATGTTGATGTGCCCAAGTTTTCTGTGCCATAGATTTGCTTCCTCTTGAATTGAGATTAGACATTGGGATTTATCTGGTTTGATATCCAAGAGATAGATATTCCCATGTCTTCGCCCCGTGAAAGTTTGAGAGGAGTCTTTACTGGTTCCTGAACATATTCCTTCTTGAAAGTTGATTTTGAAACCTGTGTCGCACAACTAGCTGATACTCAGCAAGTTGTAGTTGAGTCCTTCTACTAAGGAAACGTTACCGATCGTTAGACTTCCAATCTTTACGGTTCCGTATCCCACAATTCTGCTTTTGCTATTTCCTCCAAAAGAAACTTTTCCACCATTAACTTGCATAAGCTTTATGAAGCAACTTGAGTCTCCTGTCATATGTCTTGAGCAACCACTATCCAAGTATCATTTAACATTTTTCTTGATAGTGACCTGCATTTAAAAAAGAAACTCAAGCTTTCTTTGGTACCCATATTTTCTTGGGTCCAATGGAGTTAGTGTGATATAAAGTTTTTGCCTAAACCTTCCTCACGGGTTTCCAAACCATAGGACATTCTTTCTCAAAATGTTATGAGCTGTTACACTTAGAACATTTAAGAGCACTTTGCGGCCTACGGGTTTTACAAAAACTTTTTGGAAATGATTTTTCTAAGAATCTTTTGTAGGTTTTTGTTTAATTCTTTCCTTTACCTTAGGAAAATCAATTAGAGGAATGGTTTCAGCAGTCATTCCCAAACCTGATTTGTTGAAGTAAGGTATTTGTGCTGCAAGAATCTTTTCTAATTTCTCAGATCCTATAGAAAACCTTTTTGAAATACTTGAGATGTCATTTTTTAAAAATGCATTTTCTTTTGAAAGATAGTCTGCATTTTCTTTCAAAGTAATAACACTTTTATCCAATTTTTCGACCTTTTCTTTCCAAACAATCTCCTGTTGCTTCAATGCAGAATTTTCCCTTTTAAGTTGTAAAATCCTTTTGAGAGAGGTTTTGAGACTAAGACACAATTCATTAATATATTTAGAGACTTTAGTAGGAATTTTAAAATTACTTACCTCGATTTCACTGTCTGAGTCTGAGTCTGTCTCAGAGTCTGAATCTGATTCTGATTGTGCCATGAGACAAATATTGTCATAATCATCATCACTTTCCTCACATTCGGTATCACTCCAAGTTTCTGCTTTAAGTGCTTTTCGATATTTCTCAGCTTTTCCTTTCTTTCTCTTCAGCAGGGGACAGTTGGGTCTGATGTGTCCCTTTTTCTTGCATTTAAAACAGATTACATCCTTGTTGGATTCATCATCCTCAGCTAATTTATTTTGTAGCTTTTGAGAACTTTGTTTCTTCGGATTGAATCTTCTTCCCTTTCTATTCAGTTTTCTGAACCTTCTTATCATGAGAGCAAGCTCTTCATCGTCCATATCGTCTTCAAAATCTGTGACATCAGAATCATCATTAGATTTTAATGCAATGGATTTCTTACCTTTGGGATCTTCATCTTCGTTGATTTGCTCCACTTCATAAGACTGAAGAGTGCCAATCAATTCATCAATAGAGAGTGGCATGATTCTTTGTGTCTCCCTTATTGAGGTCTTTATGTGATTCCAATCTTTGGAAAGTCCACGCAGTAACTTGTTAACCTTCATGGGTCCAGAGATTGGTTGACCTTGATACTCAAGACCATTCACGATTTCTGTAAAATGACTAAACACGTCAGTGATAGATTCTCCTGGTTTCATCTTGAATGCTTCATATTGACCGAGCAGAATATTGATTCTGGTTTCTTTCACTCGATCGGTTCCTTCATAGGTGATGTGCAATCTATCCCAAACTTCTTTAGCTGTTTCACAAGAAGATATTCTGTTATATTCAGTATGAGATAATGCATAATATAAGGAATAAATTGCTTTTGCATCAAGAGCTTGTCTCTTGGTTATCTCTTCTTGAGTCATTTCACTGGACTCAACAGCTTCTGTTCCTCTTTTAGAGACTGTTACAGCTTTAGGAATGATTCCTCTATCTACCACATCCTATTCTAGAGGATCTTTTGATCTTAAGAATGCCTTCATCTTTTTTTTCCATATGTTGTATTCCTTTCCATCAAAATAAGGCGGTCTGGTGTTGCTTTGCCCTTCAACCAGACCTGGAGCCAACATACTAGCAATGGATCATTAACTCTGAAGTAAAAACACTTCAACTTAAATGAGTACACAAGCTTTGATACCAATTGTGAAAGCTAGTACGAGCACCTAGAGGGGGGTGAATAGGTGCGAAAATAAATTTTACTTTTAAACCAACTCTGTTTAGTAATAGACTATGAAAAGGAAATTAAACTCTAATAATCAGATAGAATTACGATCAAAGTAAAAGAGCTTAGGGAAGAGAATAAGAACACAAGGTTTATAGTGGTTCGGCTTAATCCAAGCCTACGTCCACTCTTCCGCACTGATAACCCACCGGCTGGATTTCACTAAGAATCAAAAGAGTTGTTACAGTATAGCTCTTCCTTAATTCCACGGTGTAGAGACTCTGCTACACTTCCTCAAGGTCTCACATAAGTATAAACTCTCTTTTGAGTACAAGTTTTCACTCAACAATTGAATTGACAAAGAACAAGGAGCATCAGACTTTGGAATTTCTCTATTGCGCACACACTCAAATAACTAGAACCTCTTCCTTATATACTCTTCCATGCCATCATAACCGTTGGCACTTACCGAAGGAGCTCTTCCAATCTACTTGTTGGACAGAATCAATTAAAGAGATTTCAAGTTATTTAAGGAATATGACGATAGCCCACCAATCCTGCTCGCCTATACAATCAAGATCTAGGTTTCCATAAGTAGAACCTTCCAAGTATGCTTCGCCAATCAACGAATCCAAAATTCCTGAATCAATCTCAAGATGAATAAATGATTCCGAGATGCTATATCCAGTCGAGAGATCTTCTTTAGATGATAGAATCAAATCCTTCAAGAAATACTTAATTCTGGATAAGTTTTCTTCGACAGTCTAGAAACTGTCAATGAGGATAGACTTTGAATCTTGAGTCTGGCGATCCGGCGGTCTTCAGACTTTGACGAAAGAGTCTGCAAGTCTTCAAACTAGATTGACGGAAACGTTTTGTCAGCTTCAAAACACACAATGAAGTTTTCTCCAACATTGACAACTGCAGGCGTTGCCATGCTGCAGCCGTGTGTCATTGCTTCCCTTCTTCTGAAATCGCAGCTACCGCCCCCTTACAGATCCTTCATCGGCTTCCTTTCTCGCTACTGTTTTTCGCCGCTTCCTCTATTCTGTTTCTTTTTGCAGGTGCTCAAAGACCGACATAGAGGAAGGAAGACCCTCGTTTGCAGGTTGAGAAGGAAAAAGGGGCTGGGCTGAGCCCAGCGCAGGGGGGAAGAGAAAAAGAAAAGGAGCGGGTCGGACCTAGGTCGAATCTGGCCCGACCTGACCGTTTTCGTTCTTTTTTTTTAAATAATATTTAAAAAAACTTTAATGCTATTTTTAATTAATTAATTTAGGCAAAATTTAGGTGTTAACAGCTGCCCCTCTCTGAATAGGAGCTCAAAGAGGTTCCCCTTAAAGACAAGAGACGCCTAAAATTTTGCCCCAAATGATGACAATCAGGGTTGCGAATGGGAAAATGATATGAAGGGATGACCTTACTTTGTAAAAGATGTCCCCCGATCGAGATGGAAAAATCTTATTGTATGATAATGATTTTCGACTGGGAGGAAGGTCTCATCGTGTACAAACGGGTTTTGACCGGATGTGATAGTCTCATTGTGTAAAAACGGGTTTCGACTGGAGAAATGTCTCACCGGGTACAAACGAGTTTCGACCGGATGTGATAGTCTCACCGTGTAAAAAGGGTTTCGACTGGGTATGATAATCTCACCATGTAAAAATGGGTTTCGACTGGAGAAAGGTCTCACCGTGTATAAACGGGTTTCGACCAGATGTGATAGTCTCACCGTATAAAAATGGGTTTCGACTGGGTATGATAGTCTCACCGTGTACAAACGGGTTTCGACTGGGAGAAAGGTCTCATCGTGTGCAAACAGGTTTTGACCGAGAGGAAGGTCTCACCGTGTACAAACGGGTTTCGACTGGATGTGATAGTCTCATCATGTAAAAACGGGTTTCGACTGGATATGATAGTCTCACCGTGTAAAAACAAGTTTCGATTGGAGAAAGGTCTCACCTTGTACAAACGGGTTTCGACCGGACGTGATAGTCTCACCGTGTAAAAATGGGTTTCGACTGGGAGGAAGGTCTCACTGTATACAAACGGGTTTTGACCGGGTTGGAAATACATGATTTAAGGAAAACCAATGAACCTTCATAGATGACATGATTTAAGGTTGACCATGAACCTTTGGAAATGACATGGTTTAAGGCTAACCATGAACCTTTGGTTTTTAGGGAAGCACCTACTATCCCCTTGAAAACTGCATGGGTTCACTAAAGGATCCTGTCAAACTCAACTTAAGCAAATGTCATTAGAGACGTCAACAGAGACGTATTGGCAATATTACAGCATTAATTGAACAAGCTAATCAAGCTAAGTTCGACTGCTCTTAAAGAAACATTCGATGTCAATCATGTAGCGCAAAATTGTCATCTTGCTTGGGGATGTATAATTAATGATCAAATTCTCTAGGAGTCAAGTTCTTATCAGAACGACTACGACTCGTGAAAAAGGCTTATTAAGCATGCATAACTAGAGCTTCTTAGTTAGAAAGGATTTCTCACACGCTCTTGATAAAACGATTGCTTGATCCCATCTATTTGCGTGGGAAGTAATTGATTGCTAAGGGTATCTCACATAACCTATGTCGAAGGCTTCCAGAAACATTCGCAATGAGTACAATTTGATTGATCAAAAAGGTCTTTTGAAAGGACCGCAATATAGGCTCAGTTAGGGCTTACACAAAGGAATGATTTCTTTGAGGCCAATAAATGAACATTTGTCGTTATCTTCATCGGGTTTATGAGTCGAGAACTTGGAAGATAAGACAAGATAGAATTACCTCCACTCCTTCAAGCAGTAACTTCTTTGTGGCATTCTCATTTTCACTCAAACCATCCCAATCAAAAGAGACTTCGGAAGAGGGTTGTAATGTTGGCTTGGGTAAGGCTCAAAAGGCTTAAAATTTTCAAGAGGGTTTTTAAGAGTCGGTGATCATCATGGTATCGTGACCAGGTCACTCAATCTTTTGAAATCATTTGGTTTTTGGAACACAGCATATCTCAAAAGTTCCTTCACTAATCATTTATGCATGGAAGCTTTGCTCCTTTCTCTAATTTCTTTTACACTCGCCATGATTTTTTTTTACGCAAGCACTTGGACTTTGATAATTTTTTTTTGGCATAAGATGCAGCCTTTTGGCTCTTTTTCTTGACGGGCAATGGCCTTGCTTTTACCAGGCACACTGCTTTTTCATGCCCCCTAATTTACCGAATTTTTTGCTTTTGGAGCTCTTATGACTTTCGATATGCTTTTCATATTTTCTCATAAATGCCAATTGTATGTGGTCAATCCTTATACCTTTCCCCAGTGAAGGAAAATGATCACCGCTCGGGGTTCAGAAATGAATAATCAAGCCCAAATTGGTTAAAGCAATGGGTATCAGTGTTTGGGTAGAGAAGGAAATGCTCTTCTTCACCTTGGGATGAGTCAAGCTCTAACGAGAATTCCTCTGAAGCTATCACCAGAAGATTGATGCAAGTGAAAGTAATAGAATCTTTCTCAATCATTCGCTCTACAACACGACTATAACCTTCAATACTGCCCCAATGTAGGGTCGTTCTTGACAGGGGTACTTTGAAGGATCATCTTTATTTGGGCCAAAGGGCTAGCAAGAGATTAGCACGATACTTGGGATTGATGGAGGAAGCGCCTTTATCATTTTGATCTTTGTGCTCAATGCGAATGCATCCTTCGTCCTAAGAGAAGGTCGTTTTTCACTCAGCTCTCAAAAGCGTTTGAAGGATGTGTTTGGAAATGGCTTACCTTTCTTCGTCCTAAGCACTTTTTGTTTGGCATGATTAACATCTCCATCTCACCCTATCGAGATCATCTGAGTAGATCAATCTCTATAAGGAAATTTGATTCAAAATGAATAATCCACAAAATGAGAAAACAATTTTGAGATAAAAATGATGCTAAAAAGTTTGTAGAAATTTTTTTCTTTTCTCAATTATTCATTTTTTGTGCTCTTTTTTTTTTTTGCTTGTTTTTAGGAAAGCGCCAAAGTTTCCCTTTTGTAATGGAAATTCTCTTTTCTCTCTTTTATTTTTTATTTTTTTATAACAGGAAAAGGAATACCCGACTGCCTTTGCGAGAGGTTGGGTAGCCATTCGAACTGACCTTTCAGGGACAACGATCAACTTCTTCCATTCTGTTGTAACTTCATCGAGTTGGTTATATACCTGAAATACAAATAAATATGCATGTATGTGATGTATGCATGACATGCATGATGCTATGTGACTTAGATTATGCACGAAATGGCTCTACGGCCTTGATCTCATTCATGGGAAATATTTCTTGACAGCATCGGCATTTATAGGCTTAGACAACTCACGTCCGTCCATTTCAACTAAAACCATAGCACCACCCGGAAGGATCTTCTTAATGACATAAGGTCCTTCATAGTTCGGGGTGAACTTGCCACGAGGATCAAGGATGATTAGCAACACTTTTCTTAGCACCAAGTCATTGACCTCAAAGTGCTTAGGATGAACCTTCCGATTGAAAGCCTTCACGACTCGCTTATGATAGCATTGACCATGACATATAGCTTTCAGCCTCTTTTCCATCAATCATGTTTAGCTGCTCATGCCTCCGTTGTATCCATTCGGTTTCATCGAGCTTCAACTGAGAAAGAACCCTTAACGAGGGGATCTCAACCTCTACAGGCAAAACAGCCTCCATTCCATATACTAACGAAAAAGGAGTTGCCCCTACGGAGGTGCGAATAGATGTTCCGTATGCCATCAGTGCGTAAGGAAGCCTTTCGTGCCAATCACGATAATTTTCAGCTGTCTTTGCTAGGATCTTCTTTATGTTCTTATTTGCTGCTTCAACTGCCCCATTCATTTGAGGATGGTATGGTGATGAGTTCAAATGGCAGACTCGAAACCCATCAAGCAAGTCATCTACGACTTTGTTGTTTAAGTTGGATCCATTGTCAGTGATGATCGCCTCCGGCACACCATAACGGGCAATAATATCATGACGAATGAACTTGGCCACATTCTTAGCAGTGATATTGGCATACGAGTTGGCTTCGATCCACTTCGTAAAGTAGTCGATTGCCACCAAGATAAACCGATGTCCATTTGATGCCTTGGGGTTGATGGGCCCGATCACGTCGATTCCCCACATAGAGAAGGGCCAAGATTGGGACATTTGGTGAAGCTCATTTGGTGGAGCATTTATCTTATCCCCATAAATTTGGCATTGGTCACAACATCGCACATGTTGAATGCAATTAGATTCCATGGTCAGCCAGTAGTAGCCGAGCTGCATGATCTTTCTCGCCAAGAAATAACCATTCATGTGTGGGCCACACTCCCCTTCGTGTATTTCCTTCATCAAGTGATTGGCTTCCTTTGCATCGACACATCTTAGTAACGTTGAGTCAAAGGATCTTTTGTAAAGTGCACCTCCATTGACGAAAAATTTTGATGCCAACTTTATCAGATAATTTCGGTCTGACGTGTCGCTCTTTTGGGGAAACTCGCCATTCTGAAGATAATCTAAGATGTCTCGATACCATGGCTCTCCATCAGGGTCTTCCTCAATTATCATGCAATAAGCTGGGCGTCTAAGAATTTCAATTCTCAACGGTTCAATATCCATGCCTCTGGCTACTTGCAACATTAAAGATAAGGTAGCCAATGCATCAGCGAACTAGTTTTGGGACCTTGGTAAGTATTCAAATGATATTTCTTGGAATTTCTCCATCAACTCCCCCAGGAACTCATGATACGGAATCAATTTAGAATCTCGCGTTTTCCATTCACCTTCGGTCTGTAAGATGATAAAAGCCGAATCACCATAAACTTGCAACTTCTGGATCTTCATATCAATGGCAACTTGGAGGCCGAGAATGCATGCTTTGTACTCAGCGACATTATTCGTACAAGGGAACATCAATTTAGCGGCGACAGGGTAGTGTTATCCGTCTGGGGAAATAAGGACTGCCCCAGTACCAGACCCAGCTAAGTTAATTGCACCATCAAAGTACATCGTCCATCTGTTGCTTGATACAAGTAAAATTCGCTCCTCCGCATCACTATCCTCATCAGATGCTCCGGACCCCTTAGAACTTTATGCTAACATGTCTGCTATGGCACGACCCTTAACGGATTTTTGTCCTAGGGTCGAATGTCGAACTCGAAATTAAGATTTGCCATTTAGCCAACTTGCCGACTAATGCCGGCTTCTCTAATAGATACTTGATGGGATCATTTTCGGTCACCAAGATGATTTGGTGATCAAGCGTGTATTGCCGCAGCCTATGCAAGACCCAAATCAATGGCACGCAAGTTCTCTCAACTTCTGTGTAGTTCCTCTCGGAAATGGTGAACTTCTTGCTCAAGTAGTATATCGCACATTCTCTCCCATCATTTGGTCTTTTCTGTGCCAACATGGCTCCCAAGGATTCGTCGTGTATGGTTAAGTACAAAATCAGGGGAATTTTAGGGAGAGGGGGCACTAGGACCGGTGCGTGAGTGAGATAGTGTTTTATCTTCTTGAAGGCGCCCTGGCACTCAGCATCCCACTCAATCTTTGCATTCTTTTTCAGGAGCTTGAAGAATGGCTTCGCTCTTTCAGACAACTGATAGATGAACCTCGCCACATAATTGAGTTGTCCCATCAGGCTGCGGACGTCCCTGGTAGTAGTCGGGGGTCGCAAATCACAGATAGCCTTGACCTTTGATGGATCGATCTCTATGCCTTTACTACTAACCATGAACCCTAACAGCTTCCCAGATTTCGCTCCAAAAACGCATTTTGCAAGATTGAGGCGTAGTTTGAATTTCCGAAGACATTCGAACAGTTTCCGTAAGACCTCAACATGGTCCTCACCTTGTCTTGATTTTGCGATCATATCATCCACATATACTTCGATCTCCTTATGCATCATGTCATGAAACAACGTGACCATGGCTCTTTGATACGTTGCCCTAGCATTCTTTAGACCGAAAGGCATCACTTTGTAGCAGAAAGTTCCCTAAGGAGTTATGAACGATGTTCTGCTCCTATCTTCCTCCTTCATACGGATTTGGTTATATCCGAAAAAACCATCATGAAGGAGAATAACTCAAATCCCGTTGTGCTATCAACTAAGACATCAATGTGCAGGAGTGGGAAGTCATCTTTCGGGCTAGCTTGATTCAGGTCAGGATAATCTACACACACCCTAACCCGCCCATCTTTTTTCATGACAGGTACAATGTGACACTTCAATAAAATTCACTTTTAACAACTTCATGACTTCCTCCTCGATTTTCTTACACAATTCTGGCTTCATTCTTTTGAGCCTTTGCTTTTTAGGTGGCACATTAGGATTGGTTGGGAGGGCATGCTCTA
This sequence comes from Eucalyptus viminalis, assembly GCA_014182385.1. Lineage (NCBI taxonomy): Eukaryota > Viridiplantae > Streptophyta > Magnoliopsida > Myrtales > Myrtaceae > Eucalyptus > Eucalyptus viminalis. The sequence continues at coordinate 32,028,157 of CM024536.1, forward strand.
CAATATCAGGATCTAACCCTGGCATATCAGCATATGTCCAGGAAAATATATCTTGATATTCTTCCAGGAGATTAATCATTCGTTCTACTTCTGACTTCGAGAGACATGCCCCGATCTTTATTTCTTTGACATTCTGTGTATCGCCCAAATTTATGGTGACTGTTTGCTCCTCTGTCAATAGTTTTGATCCCTCATGTTGATTCCAATCACGCTCGATCCCTTTCAGATCATCATTGGCATCAGATTCTAAAAGATCTCCCTCACATGAATCCGAGTCACATGAATCTTTGTCATGATTATGCATAATGTAATGCCTGAGATGCGATGAGATGAATTAGAGTGCATTAATAACAAAAGAAACGCGTGCCATTTGCAAATGATTTTCAAATAATTTTTGAAAAATCGTTTCAAGAGCTCATCCTCATATCCTTAGATTTCCTTGCTCTTGCAAAATTATGAAACTAGGGAGCATGTAGAAGCCCAGCCCTCAGTGACCACCATAGAACTAGTTTGGTGTGCTTCCACATGTCCATAATAAATCATGCATCTATTTTATTGAAAGGAAAATGATAAGGCCGTATTACAACACACACCACCCCAGACCAACGGCTCAAGGTCAAGGGCTTAATAGAGTTTACATCATAAGCGACTCAAACAAGCAAATTGAAATAACAACGAGTTCCCACGCAGGGGAAGAAAACATAAAGTAAAAAGCTATGCTGAGCTAGAACCATCCTACTCTAAAAGGTCGATGATGCTCCTAGATGATTCATCCTCCTCGCAAGCTAGGATGGTGCATACAATATCCTCTTCAAACATCTCAGCTATACCGTCAATAGCTCCATCTTCTTCCATCAGCATTTTCGCGGGTCCTGGGAATGTTTCTTTTAGTGGAGGAGGAAGTGGCAACTTCTATCTTTTATAATTCAACCTCCGCGGTTGCCTCGGCCTCCACGTTCACCTCGACCTCCTCGAGTGCCTCGACATCCACATTCACTGTGGCATCCTCTATTTCCATGGCCTCCATACTCTTCGACAAACCCTAAGCCTTTTCTCTTTAGAACTCTTCGAGCCTCAATAGGCTTTCGAATTCCTTGTCCATACAACCCTAAACCACCTCCGGGGTTGTATCCATTCGCTAGCATAATCTTCCCTACCACCAAGGCTGGCTTGGATAATTCAGGAATGCCCATGCAAGAGCCCACAGGAACATGGATCATAGACACCAGCTTGAGAGTTTGAAAGCTTGATTCTTCTTTGCATTCGGGCTCCACGTATGGGATGGCCGTTTCCTGGTACACCTTGAAGTCTGCTTCCCCGTGCATAGTGATGAGTCTATTACCGACTACAAATTGTACTTTTTGGTGAAGGCTAGAAGGAACAGCACCTGCCGTGTGAATCCATGGTCTCCCCAACAGAAAGTTGAAGGCAGTTGGTATATCTAAGACTTGGAATGGTACTAAGAAAAACATATGACCGATAAGTAGTTCCAACTCGATTTCTCCTATCACCTCTTTCCTCATCCCATCAAATGCACGCATAGTGGACTTAGTTGGACATATCATTTCCATCTCAGCACCTAAGCGGTGGAGTGTAGCTAATGGACATATATTTAGCGCAGAGCCATTGTCAATCAACACTCTAGAGACAATGGTGCTATCGTGCTTTACTGAAATGTGCATCGCCTTTATGTGATCACCTTCGTCAGTAGGGAGGTCTTCATCAGTGAAGGCGATCTAATCCTTCAGAAGGATGGTCCCCACGAACTCCTGTAGCCGAATGTCATCGATTGTTTCCAGGACATGTACCTCATTAAGGATCTTCAACAAAGCGTTTTTGTGCTTTTCAAAGGATTGGATTAGCTCCAGGATGGAGATTTGGGCAGGTATTTTCCGAAGTTGATTTACTACGTTGAATTCGCTCGTTTTCACCACAACTAGGAATTGCCTCGCATCCTCCTCTGTCACGGCTTTCTTTTCGATTCCTCTGGTAGGCGTATGGCAACGACTTGATCGAGTGACGGCATCTACTTCATTTGTCCCATAATCCCAAGGTACCGCTTTGGTGTTGAATTCCAAAGGAAGTTCTAGCATTATCACTTTGTCCTTTCCTTGAGGTGGCAATTCGATCACAACCGGTGTCAGGCTTTCCTCCAGGATTTCGATCGCTAATAATTCTTCGACCATAAGGTCAATCATCATTGGTTCGGTGGTTTCCATCTCGACATCACTAGTGCGATCCTCATCTGGCAATTCTATCACCACCGTGGTAATCATAGGGACCATCCCCTCCTCTCTTGGCATCGAATCATCCATGCCCCCCCCCATCCGTCAAGGACAATGTCCTTAGAATCATCAAAGAAACTCGAGGTAGGCGAATATTTCACGTAGTAGTCATATTTTCCGCTTGGTTGACCCAACGTATCAAACACCTCACCTTTGTCACGTATCTTCTCTAGGAGATCACGGCTCCAAAAGGTTTTCTCTGAATTCGTTCTCGAGACGTCTTCTATTACCACTTGTTTGTCCTCCTCTAGGAAAGGAGGCTTAGTTTTCTCCATGTCATTGTCGCAAGTAGTATTGTGAGATGATGAGCTAATTACGGACCGATGCCATCATGGGTAGTGGCCCTTGTTCTCCATTGACATTTCGGATTACCCCCATACCTATCATTTTGCGGATACAATCTAATTTTTCCTCCATGGTTATGTCCTCTCTTTCATAGTGCCCAGCTACCTCGAGGACCTCATATAATTTAGGGACATCCACCACAAGGGGTCGCTCATTCGCTTGCACTTCCCCAAGAATCATATTCACTCCTTCGACATGATCGAGCAAAGGGTTTTGCTACACATTGGGCGTAGCTTCTTTAAAGGTCAACTTTCCTTTATCCAATAGGTGCTGAACTTTCCATTTCAGAGTGAAACAATCATCGACCTCATGCCCCCTTTCCCCCATGTGGTATTCACATGCCTTGGTCACATCGAACCCCGGGAATTTTGGTGGATTATCTCTAGGCACCTCTTTGGCTACCAATCTCTTTTCGAGGAGGATGGGTAACAATTTCGATAGAGGTCAAGGTAGAGGTGTGAATTCCCTTCGGGGAAATTTCTTGCTTCCATCAAATCCCTGTGACACATTTCCTTGCATGTTTTTAGGCTTTTGTGAAGGCGTTGACACTTATTTAGGCGCAGATGGCTCTTGGATAAACGCCACTTCGACTGCCGTCTCTTTGTCTTTCCTTGGTGGGAACTTTTTGCTATTCCCAGTAGATATTCTTCCATCAACTATCGCCCATTCAACCCCTTCACCAACCTCCACCAGCTGTGAAAATGTTTGGCACCCAGAGTACACTAATCCTTGGAAATAATCAGATGGCAAAGTCTTCAAGAAAAGCTGCCTCATTTCTTTCTCACTCAATAGAGGCTTCACTTGTGATGCCATCGTCCTCCACCTCTTGGTGAACGCTTTAAACGATTCATTCCTCCTCTTTTCCATCCGAACCGGCTCTTCTCTTGTAGAGACAATATCAGAGTTGAATTTATATTGGTGTAAAAACTAGTCAGCAAGGTCCTCCCATCCAGTGAGCTCTTCAATATCCAATGTAATAAACCACGACAATGCAAGACCGTCTAAGCTATCTTGAAATGTATGTATGAGGAGCGGGACATTGTCAGAGTAGCGAGCCATCCTCCTTAAATAGTATTTGAGGTGGGTTATAGGACAACCGATGCCATCATATTTTCTCGTGAATTTTGGCTCCTTGAAATTCTCGGGTACTTTCACCTTAGCATATGGGGTTAGCTTGTCCACTCCTTTCATCTCATATCCTTGGAGGACACAAAGTCGCTCCTCCATTTTGGCGAAGTGTATTGCACTTTCTTCATCGAAGTGGATGGCAGATCCCTTCTTTGGAGGAGGATCCAGATTGATGATTACGGGCGTAATAGAAGGGGCTTCCTCAGAAGCACCTTTTTTAGCAAGATCGGTGACATGTGGCTCTCTAGTTGAAGGTGGAGTGTGTCCCGACAAAACGGGAGTAGAGGTTCTGGCTATGGCCGTGACTAGAGGTTCATTGATTTTTCGACTTATTACGGCCATCAAGGTAGTGAGTTGAGCTAGCTGGTTCTCCATGTTGGCCACGTGTATGCTAACATCCTCATTCTCCATCCTGGCCTTTGCACGAGTACGAATTGGAGATCTCCTCTTAGCCGTGTTGACAGTCAAACGAAAGTAAACAACCTGTTAGTACCTGAATAAGGATAGATAAGCATATTAAGCATTGAGTAATGATTAGGCGGTCGGTCCATGACAAAGATCTAATCGCCCCAATTTGTTCGTTTCATTGAAAACAAGGTTACTACATAACGTAGGAGAAGACATGAGGGAGAACCCCTAAACAATGAGGCTAATCATGATTCTTATCTCCCGATATTGCGACATGAGACAAACTCTTTTAACATTGTAACATATGTGCATGGGCCCCTTACATATCGTACTTGACTCAATCTAACTAACGAGGATAGCCCTTGCTTGTGGCAGCCCCACTAACTCAGGTCAACCTTGAGGCACGCTTCTCGGCTTCTTCGAGCTTCCTTTTGAGGCGTTTGATCTCGGCTCGGTGGATGGTCTTTAATGGCACGTCAGGAATCTTCGGGCATAGGCTCTTTGGAATCTTGTGCCTAAGGATGTACTCCATCTAGGCATAGTAGGTCTTCTCTTGCCCTTCCAACTCCTCTTTAGGCCATATTAGCTTTTGGGGGTGGCACATATCCCACATCGACTTGACTAACGCGATGGAGTCCTCGTGATCTTGGCATCCGTCAGGGAAGTCTATCCTGAGCGGGTCATCTTGAATCATCGATGGAAATTGTTGAACCTCTCGGAACTGGCGGGCGACCCGGGTCGGGTAATACTCAATGACTCTGGTAATTCCCAACAAAGGAATAGGTCCAGTTAGTCCACACACGAACCGTACTTCTTGAACTCATAGCCATTTGGCATGCCATTGGAAATCCTCAAGTATGGGGTTGGTCATGAAAACTAACCACTCGAAATAATGATAATCAAGGGCAAACATTTTCATATCTCTAAACTTCAAGATAGGGTGGCTAGAGTCAAAAATGTCGCTCACGCTCATCAAGCTATCGAACCCCTTAACATGAGAGAAGAACCAAATTTGCAAAAGTTCAGGGGGGGCATGAAAAACTTTGTCTTTGTTTTCTTTAAAGCGGGTAAGGGAAAGAAAGGTTTCAGTTAGGACGGCATTAACAAAACCCCTTCCCATACACACCTCACGAACTACCCATGCCACAGAGGGATTAATAGCGTTCCTACGATGTGGGAATATCACGAACCCGAAGAAAGCTAATAAGAAGATCCTATTCTTTTGGAAAGATGGGGCGTTTTGAAAAAGCTCATTTAGGAATGAAAACGGGCAGGCTTTACGATTGGCTTTCAAAACTTTTCTCACGTCATCTCCCTTAACTCTAAGGAACTTATATAAAGTCAAAGTGTGCTAAGTTTTTATAGGCAGGCTAACTAACTCCGACACTAAGGGCTTCCCAATGGCTATGCCATATTCCTCCAAGGTGGGAGTGAGCTCGTGGTCACTAAACATGAACGTGCAAGTCTCGGGACACCAAACATGCGCCAATGCTCATACCGCACCATAATGAGTTTCTATTTCTAAGAGGGGAAGTAATCGTTCGACATAGGATCGCACCTAATCATGGCCAGTCGGGTCTAGTCTATCCCACCATTTGCGAAGCTCGGCTTTCAGGGCAGCAATGATGTGAAGCTCAGGTATCCCCATTGTATATTACTCACAGTTACGATCGACCTAATTTGCCATGAACTGACCAAAAAGGAAAGCGAATAAGTAAATTGCGAAGAAAATAATTCAAAAATCTTACCCTACTCATTGAGTAGCAAAGCCAATGACATAGACATACGCATGGACGGTGGTTCGATTTCTACTCTAAACAGCTCAAAATGGAGCCATGGGATCACCAGACTGAACCAGCAAGGTCGTGGCTAGGTCAGGTTACCCATGACTCTGGCTTCATCAAAGAATCGACCCATGTCGCGCGGTTGCAGACCGAGGTGGGTACCTTCGACATGAAAAAAGAAATTTCGGGGTTAAGGTGGGCGACTCGTACTACACCGTTGTAGTCGGAGTGGTATCCACCTCAACACTATCCTAGGTGATCCTATGCGGCCTAGGTCCGGTGGCAGGTTGTGTGCTATGGTGTAGTGCAATGCAGGGGACACAGGCATGACAATTGATAAACAATTAGCACTTGATGCATAAATAAACCATTCATTCCTACACCTCCCCTACAAAACAAGGGTTAGCAATCACTCCCCCCTTATACCTCCCATTAAGCATGAACATTAAACGATCGACCCGTTAGGGATGTACCTCGGATCCTCACTACCAAATAATAATATTTTTGAACAAGATTGATTTCGGCCTAAGTCCTCTAAGGTCTAAAACCATTCCCCAGCGGAGTCGCCAAGCTGTCGTGACCTACCCTTGGGGGAGGGAAAAGGTTTAGGGGTATTGCCTAAAGGATGTGCCTAAGGCCCATGATTAAGCGTAGGCTCTCCTAAGCCCATACCCCGCGTGACATTGGGATTTTTTTAGAAATTTTGCACAAAAGGAGTCGCCACTAGCCTATTGGGGTCGGCTAGAAACCAAGTGAGGCATGGGAGTGTGCCTCACTTCTTACGCAACCAGAGAATCTAGGGTTGGAGACTTAATTACACTAATTGACCAATTAGTGCCTTTTCAATACCTAATCTTGTTCATTTTAACAAAAAAAAAATTCGTCAAGCAGTTTGGATTGATTTTATACTTATCCACTAACATGCGGGGTGATCATGCGGGTACGCAATCATTAAAGTAACAATCACAGCTACCAAGATCCTAATTAAGCACGTGCGATTAAACATCCACAAATATAATCAAATATGCAAATTGAACATGCAATATAATCAAGGTACAAGAAAATAAAGCCCTAATTACGCTAAAAAAGGCAAAACACAACAATTCTTAACCAAACTCTACATGCTTTAATTTTTGAAATTTTTTTTTTTGAAATTTTGAAATTTTTTAAAAGATTTTTTTCAGTGTTTTCTGAAATTTTGAATTTTCGGAATTTTTTTGAATTTTTATTATTTTTCGATTTTTTTTTTTTTTTTTTTTTTTATTTTTGAATTTTTAATGTATTTTTAATATTTAATACTATTTTATTTGGAAAAAGGATTCAGACCGGATGGGATCAATCTGACCCGTTGATCTGATCCAAGCCGAGGTCTGACCCACGTCAGATAAAAAAGATTTTTTTTTAAAGTTAAAATATACATAATTGTCATTCATTTTTTTAATTTTTTTCTTTTGCCTTTTGGTCGTCTTCTTCTGCAGAACGTCCCTCTAACGTCTTTTCCTCTTTGTTTTGTCCCTTCTCACCTCTTTTTTTTTTTTTTTTTCATTTCTTTTTCTCTTCTTTTTTGTTTTGTTTTTCTCTTCCCTTTTTGGTCTTCTTTGCTGCATGCTTCCTTCTCCACCGGAAGGTTCCATTAAACCCAAAATTTCCCGTGAATTCAACCCTAACCTCAAAGCGCCAAAACCATGATCATGACGTATATTTATTCCGTACCAAGCCAAGAACAGCATGCGCCACTATCCAACAAACTCGAAGTTATATAAAATGCAAAACGCAAGATGGACATAAGCTGCGACGTACGGCCACAAGTTCGGATATCCGCCAAATGCACGCAAAGATGGACAAAAAGAAGACAGATGTTACCCTTTGAAAAATGACACAGACACTCCTAAAATCCCTATAGCCCACACGCTTAAAAAGGCTTACACATGGATGTTATCTCTCTTTTCATTACTCTTTGTTCGTTTCTCTTGTTTTCTTTTCTTTATTTAATTTTCCTTTAACTGGGCGTGATTTCCTTTCTCACTTAAGCTCCTTTTTTTGACGATCTCCTCTTTGCTGAGAACAACACCATTGCCAAGATCTTTCTTGAAGAAATGCCACTGCTCAACCTCGCTAACCACTACCTACAATCAACGAGCTAAGGCTTCATGCAAGACGATCTCAGTAACTAGAGATCAAAACAACTATAGACAAGTTTGGGAAGCGGCAAAGGTAGTGGCTATTCTCCCGAAGCGCTTCAAGGGCATTTTATCAAACACCTAGGGTGCATCGGCTCAAGGCAACCACGGACAAGGACAAGACTCGGAACTAGACCATAGCTCAACGAGAATAACAGTGAATGCTCAACATCAACAAAGGACAGCATAAGCAAACCCGAAACTCACGTCCCAACTCAGTAAACCATGCAAAAAAATATGAGGGAACATGACAAGAGCAAGGTAAGGTCCCTACCCGGCTCGAGGGTGGCGAACGGTGGGCGAGATAGATAGATCGGACAATGTCTGGTCGCCTCGCACACCCCCGAGCTGGAATCCTTAGGAAATTGACACGAGTTGAACCAAAAACCAGGAAACTCACCGCAAAAACTTGAATTCAAGGAAAAGGAAGCCGTGGCTTAGTGGTTCCAGACAGGAGGTGCAAGCTCGCGTCGGGGGCGGTTGAGCACTGCTCGGTTGAGGTGGATTCCGGGCCTCCTTCTTCCTGGTCACTCTCTGTTTCTACCCCTCTCCTTCCTTCAAGCTCTCTTGCTAAAGGCCGTCTCAAATCTCTCTCGGCCAAATTCCTGCCCTTCCCTCGTTCTGTCTCCTCCACTCTCTGTTTTGTGCTGGTGTTTTCTCTCCTCTCCTCCGAAAAAAAAAGAAAAAACCCCCTGGCCACTCTCTCTCTCTTCTCCCTATATATCTATCGTGAGCTCCCCCTTTTTGGCATCCCTCCGAAGTGGTTCCGGATGGCCAGCCAAGCCAACTGCCTTTCCTCTCCATCTCTATCTCTATCTTAAAATTGTTGTTAATCAACCTCCTCTCCCTGCCTGTGTATGCGCCTACAACTATTTCGATACTTGGGGCAAGTTAGTGGCATTTTCGGCTAAGACAGCAGTAGGTTCTCTTGGGTTTTGACAACCGCAAGCGTTGCCATGCTGCAACCGTGTGTCATTGCTTCCCTTCTTCTAAAATCGCAGCTACCACCCCCTTGCAGATCCTTCTTCGGCTTCCTTCTACTGCTCTGTCTTCTGCCGTTTCCTCTGTTCTATTTCTTTTTGCAGGTGCTCGAAGACTGACACAGAAGAAGGAAGACCCTCGTTCACGGGCTGAGAGGGAAAAAGGAGCAGGGCCGAGCCTAGCGTAGGGGGAAGAGTAAAAGAAAAGGGGCGGGTCGGGCCTAGGTCGGATCGGCCCGACCTAACCATTTTCGTTTGTTTGTTTTAATAATAATATTTTAAAAAAACTTTAATGCTATTTTTAATTAATTAATTTAGGGAATTTAGGTGTTAACAAGTGTAGGTCTAGAATCTATTGCGACCCGAATCCCACTAAGTGGGTATCCCATATAGGGTAACATCCGGCTTAAAAGCCTGAGACGGGTTCTTATTAACCAACACACGACCAATCAATCTCGGCCTAGGATACCGTGCATTGCACTCAAATGCCTCAATTAAAATAGTAATCTTGGCCTATTTTATTTATATTAAAAATATCCATAAAGTAGTCATGCGTGGGTACACGGTTAATTCGAACCAGAAAAACCAATACCTTTCCTTTTTCAAACCCCACTATTAGATATAGTACTTAAAATCCATTTTCGGTGTCAAAACCCGACACCCGGAATTTTTCTGAATAAATTCCATATTTTCACAATTATCAATCAATTTGCACAAAATCCAACCATCAAATGCATAATCATAACATGAAATTCTGGTCACCGGCTATCCCAGTCTAATTTTCGGAAAATAATAAATAATTAAATATATTTCGAAAATTAAATAAATAAAGAATATATTATATTAATTTAATTTAATAAAATAATATTTATAAATTCGAAATAATTCATTAATTTAAAATAATTAATTAAGGGCCTAATCAATATTACGCTAATTTAATCGCCTAATTAGCCTTAATTAATTATCCACTAAACTAATAACATCTCTTAATCTAATGAGCAATTAACTAAACTAATCTAACCACATATAACCTACTTAGCTTAATCCAAACACCCATTAAGCATAATTAACCTCCTAAGCAAAGTTTAGTGAGTAAACTCACCAGTTTAGCGTTCCGGTTAGTCCACGGCGACGGCGATGCCATGGCGGACGACAATCCTCCTAGCGACAACAGCAAGTGAGGTCGGGAAAGGCTTGAAAACAGGCCACAAAGTCTGAAGACCCCTGCTGGTTCGACTTCTGCTTCTGCTTGCCGAACTGAGGAGAACCAAGGCTGAACGGCAACGAGGCGAGCTGATTGGAGCTCCGGCGAGGGGGTGGTCGGCAACCGGTAGCACTCGGGGGTCAAGGGGGACTTGTTGGTAGTTGGTATGGGTAGAGGAAGGGTCGGAAGGGGATGAATTTCGCGAAAATTGCAAAACAGTGCAGGCGTGTGGACTCCAGGCGGTACCGCGTGCGGCGGCTTCCGCCGGTGGACTGGATGGCGGGCAGCTCCATTCGGTGCGCAGCGAGGTGCTCCTGTACGGTTTGGATGTGCTGAAGACAATGGTGGGTGGCACGAAGGTTGATTCTCACGGGAAGATAACTTTTAACACGGTTTTTCACACGAAGGTCAGTTAGAGTAGAAATAGGTAGAGAAGGAAAACAGGGGAGAAAAGGGCTGCGATTTCTTGGGGCCGAAGAGGGGGAGAAAGAGTGAAGTGAGGGTTGGTTTCTCTGCAATTTTTGGAGCTCCAAGGTGTCTTTAATGGGGAAAGCAAGGTTGAGGGTTGAAGAAAGGGGACAACAAAGCCATGAGGGCCCCTCCAAGCTTCATCCTATCCCTTTGTCCCCCCTTGAAGAGGTCCACTAGTTTGCTGGCTTTCTTTGCACACTTGCAGACCACAAAGCTTCCTTAGGAAGTCTTGAAAGTGGTCCAAAAGTGTGGAGGATCATGGGCTACAAATTTGTGACACTTTCCTCTCTAATTCCATTCAATCCTCTTCAATTCTCATCCAATTGAGCTCAAATCAAAGCCTATAAATTCATCTAAGGTGTCCTCACTTAAATCCACATTTTTCCTTGTCCATTTAACCAACTTGGATCTAAAAAATGCAATCAAAAGCGGGCCTACGAATTTCCCGATCCAAACTAACCATACTTTGATTTTTCGCCGAAAATCTCGTTTTGTAGAAATCCGGTTTAAATTCGCGGTTTAAATTTCAATTTCTAAAATGAATTGTGACGTTATAGAACTTTCAATTTATGAAATCCAGTTTAAATTCGCGGTTAATTTCAATCTGGTGTGATTTTAGCGTGTCCTAATCTATCGGGTAGCTTTCGGGAAGTTTTAGTGCATTTGACCCGTGGTTGGTTATTTTTGAGCCACAAAGTACATCTTCGACACATTGGCGACTCTCGGTTGTCATGAAAGTCTCAAGGTTTCAAATACGGAAACAGGGTATAGAAAAGACAGAATAATCAGTCTAGTGTCGTTTGACGAGAATTTTGCAATCAGGTTTAATTACCCACACACTGATCACATATCTTAGTCGAATCGACTAATTTTGACATGCCGTGTTGACCTTTATAGATTAGCACGGTCGAGTAGTCGATTTATGGTCGAATTCTCGAGTTTGTAGCATTAAAATTCCTTAACGGCTTCACCTGATAGATTAGTTAACTCATGAGTGGCCAACTCAGAGAAAAAGGTTATAAGCGCGTCGATGAAAAGCCCATTTTATCTCATCGAAAGCAGACTTGAAAATCAGGATGTCACAAACACTCTTGTTGGATTGGCGGCTTTCTAAGGTAACTAGAAAGGGCACACTGGTTCTCGTTCCGAGGGTAAAAATTAGAATTTTGTAAATGTCAATTTATTACCTTTGGTCTTTCTTTGCTATAAACGTTAGATGCGTGGCCAAGCCCAGAGGTCCAAAGTCTCCGAACAAGAAGAGAGCCTAGAAGCTATGCAAGTTATCTGGGTTAGGGATCCATTCATATACAACCCTCTTGTTGCCAAGCTCCTCCTATGATATTGTTGAGAGAAGACATGATTTCTATCTATGGGAAAAGTATCATCGCATTGTTACCACTTCAATCACAAATCTTTCAATCGAGTCAATTTAAACATAAACATTTTCACTTTCGTATTAATTCAATCCATCCAACTAATTTAAATTAGAAATTACTCACATAAATACTAGCAATCTTACGTGGCATAGCCGATGCTGACATGGATTTTTTAAATAATTTTTTTGAATTTTTTATTTTTTCCTTTGTTTTTATTTCTCTTTTATTTTTGTTGGTAGCCGACAAGGGCTGGCCTTGCCTGGGTGAGGATCGCTCTTGCTAGCCATAGGCAACGGTCAATCTCATTAAGCTGCGCCTGAGCAAGAGTTGGCCTCGGCGAGGCTCGGCTTTTTATCATATTTATTTCTTTTTGTTTTCTATAAAATTCAAATCATTGAAAAAGATGACTTGTGATAGCCTGATTTTTGAGTTTGTTTTCAATTGAATGAATTGGGCTTTTCATCAACGCACCTCTAGTCTTTTTCTCTGAGCTGATCACTCATGAGATAACTAATATATTAAGTGAAGATGTTAAGGAATGTAAATGTGACAGACTTGAGAATTCGACCAGAAATCGACTACTCAACCGTGCTAATCTACAAGGGTCAATACAGCACCGTCAAAATCGATTAAAGACCGAAGATAGGTCGATTCGATAGAGGCATGTAATTAAAGTCACACCTGATTGCAAAATTCTTGTCGATCGGCACTAGATCGATTTTTCTGTCATTTTCGTATCCTATGCCCATATTTGAAACCTCGAGATTTTCACGACAACCAAGAGTCGCCAATGAATCGAAGATGCACAATGTGGCTCGAAAATAATCGACCATGGGTCAAATGCGCTAAAAATTCCTAAAAGCTACCCAGTAGGTTAGGTCACGCTAAAATTGCGTATGGTTGAAATTAGCCACGAAATTGAACCCGATTTCAGAAATTGAAAGTTATGTCATGTCACGATTTATTTTAGGAGCATCGACTCATCATTCAAAGAATTTTCGGCAAGCCTGGGATTTTCGGCAAAAATCGAGATTTGGCGAAATTGGACCAGGAAATTCGGATAGGCCAATTTGGGTGTATTTTTTGCCTTCCAGTTGGATCATTTGATGAGGAAAATTATGGAATTTGATGTGGACTTCCTCCTTGGCATTTGGACCATCAATTTAAGGTCAATTGGAATGGAATTGAATTGAAATTGAAAATGAATGCTTGAAATTCGTAGCCATGGGGGGCTGCAACATTCGTAGCCACTTGGGTGATTAAGATATTTGTGAAGACTTTTGTGGCCTTTGTTCCCTACCAACTGCAGCCACTTCTTCTTCTTCTTCTTCCTTGCCTCTCTTGTTCCATTGTTGCTGAAATTGAAGAAGAAAACCAACCAGCAAACCAGAGAACTAGCAGCAGCCGCCGACCGCCCCTCATAGCCCATCCGAGCACCGCCTAAGCCCGCCTAAGCTACTCAACCGGGCTCGCTCGCCGTCCTGCTCATGTGCCATCCCCGCAAGCCCAGTCCGCCGTCCCGAGCCCTTCGTCTAGCCATCGAGCCATCTCCACCGCCCGTCCAAGCCACCGTTGTAACATCTTAAATTTCGACCCCGTCATAATAAAATGAAATGGGCTTTTCGCCGACGCACCTATGGTCATTTTTCTCTGAGCTGATCACTCACAGGTTAACTAACCTATTAGGTGAAGCCGTTAAGGGATATAACCGCACTAAAATCACTAAAAGCTACCCGGTAGGTTAGATTGGACTATAATCGCATTCGGTCGATTTTAACCACGAAATTAAATTTGGTTTCGGGAATCGAACATTCGAGTGTGTCACGATTTATTTTTAGGATCTCATCTTATCTTTCGGAGAATTTTCATCAAGTCCGGAATTTTTGCAAAAAATCAATTTCGGACAAAACGGAAAAAAGGATAGAAATTCGGATGGGCACTTTGGTGTGGAATTTTGGCTACCAAAATGAACTAGTTGGTGAAGGGAATGCATGGAATTCGTATGGGTTGAGTGGGTGTAATTTTTACCCATCAAATTGAAGTATTTTATGGAGGATTGAGAGGAAATTTAATGGAATTCGTATGCTGCTGAAGGGGGTGGTCATTTGGCATCAAAAAGGGTTATTTTGTGTGAGAAAATGGTGGAAAATCACCATTGGTGGCTGCCTTGACTTATGGTGGCTGAAGACTTTGGGGAAATTCACTCATTGCTTGATATTTGTAGTTGGAAGCTCATTGGCCAATTGATGGACTTGGAAGGCCTTTGTACCCCCTTAGTTCTCTCTCCTTCCCTCTCTTCTACGCATGCTTCTTCTTCCCCTTGCTTCTACCATTCTCTCCATCTCACGTTTCCTCTTCATCGCACAAATATAGCCAGCCCATTTCCCCTCCTCACGTCCATCACCCCACCTTCATCTTTCCCCATTTCTTCTACCAATGTCCCACCCCCAAGCCCACAACTCTTCCTCACTTCTTCTTCTTTACCAGTGTCCAGATCACCCCATGTTTTCCCTCTCTCACGCCAGACTTCCTCACCAGCAAGACAACCCACGTTCCTTCCCCATTTCCATCGAATAGCCACAAAACCACTGCATCCCCACTCCATCCTGGTCACCGCAGCCTCGCACCACCATCAGCAACACCAGCTTAGCTCCCTCAAGCAAAATCAGAACCGAACCCAGCAGCTCAACCCCTCAAAACATAACCGAGTAGAGCAGAATTCCAGCCAAGTCGTGAGGCTTGCGAGGCCGTTTTTAGCCTCTTCCAGGCCTCCCTTGGAGCTGCCATAGAACGGGATCTCACCGCCGTCGCCGTGAACATGTTCGCTCGCTAATCCGGTGAGTTAACTCCCTAATCCTTGATTAGGCTGCTAATTGCACTTATGAGGTTAGATTAGTGTTAATTATCTTACTTAAATTAGTATTAAGTGAGATTAGACTTAAGATGGATTAGTGCTAATCTAATATGGTTATATGAGCCTTAAGATGGATTAGTTTTAATCTAATTGGTGAAGTTAGCACCAATGAATGTGGTTTAACCCAATTTGGTGAATTTATCCCGGATCAGTTCACTGGACCTGTCGCGACCAAATTTTCGGGTGTGATCCACCTAAGGTTTGGCTAATGGATTATTAGGCGTAGACTTAACTCGGGCTCTCCTAAGCCCATACCAATTCCCGACTTAGGTTCAAATTCTTAACATGCAGATAGATTTTATCTAGGAGTCGCCACTAATCTATTTTGGTGGGTCGATTAGAAACCCAAGTAAAGAAACGGGAGTTTACTTTACTCCTACAAACTAGAGACTATGGGTATGGGGACTTGGTTACACTAGATTTCTCTAATGCCCTTTCGGTACCTTTCTTTTATTTTTCAAAAATGTTTTTCACAGGTAGTTTGGATTGATTTTAAACCTATTTCCCTAACATGCGAGGTGATCATGTGGGTGCACAACCACCAATTTAACACCCAGATAAACAATAAATAAATTACAAAAACTTACTTCAAAGCAACGAAAGCATCTACAATGTTAAATTAAAATTCACATCAACAACCCTAGATATGGTTTCTAATTAACACGCGATTTTTCTTCTTCTTCTTCTTCTTCTCACTTAATTAACGAAAATCATGCAATATGCAATGTAATATTAACTAAATGACCTAATTCTAATGACATGTAATTTTTAATTAAGTGGGCCTAGCAAAAATACTAAATGGCGTGCATCTCAATAAATCTAACCGTAATGACGTGCATATGACATTTTTTTATTTTTCATAAAAGAATGCATTTTGTCCTAAATAATAAAACTAATTTAACCTATGGCATTTTTTGTACTTTTCATGAAACTCGAAATTTGGTGAAATGTGAAAATTACCTAACTAGATTAAGATTCTATTTAATTTACATTAGGAATTAGGTTGAGCCAAATCTAATTTAAACTAAAATATTATCTTAACCTAAATAATCCTAAAATGCAATATAAAAAAAAAAAAAAAAATACTTAAACTTATAATAAATTAAGAAAAATATTATCTAAAATTAAAATAAGTGCAATTTAACCCTAATATGCAATGACGTACAAAATATGCCATAATTCTACGTGACATATGCATAATGATTTATTATTTTTTTTTATTAATTTTCGAAATTAATAATTGCCAAATAATTAAACATGCAATCCAAGTTTTAAAAAAAAAACTAGCAACCTAAATAAATTGATTTGATTTTTTTTTGATTTTTTTTTAAAATCGAAATAATAAAACTCCTACCCTAAACATGCAAGATAACCCTAAACCATGTAATATTCTAATTCAAAATATTTCAAGATAAACAAAACAATCAAGACAAGCTAAGCTATTCAAAATTACCAATGATATCACACATCGTTCGATCAATGGACAATATTTCGCTAGTACAATCGATAAATTGATCTTAAGCCTTAAAGATCAAAGTATTAATTTTATTCCTGCTTAATTAATTATTTCATCTAAGGCCTTATAGATGAAATAAAAAATACAGCCGTGGTTGCGAATAAGGTGGCATGTCATAATTTCTAATTATGCATGGGGAAACATTTTAAATAAAGAAAATAAGATGCAATAATTAAAATATAGATAAAATAACTCTGCATAATAAAGTAAATCTACCTAATTTGATTTTTTTTTTTCAAACAGCCTCGGCAACCGGTTCAGAGCTAGTTGCCGGCAAGGAATTATGGTGAGAGGACACAGCAGGCGGGCGGAGGCTTGAGATGCAGCGGGCGTCACTGGAGAATGGAGCTGCAGGGTGTTGGATCTCGGTGACCAGCCTTGGGTCGCGGGCAGAGGCATTGCAGGGGGGCTTCGTCACGGCGTCTAGGCTCCGGTGCATATGTGGATGAGGCGAGCAGACGCGGCGTGGGCGCGGGGCTGGCTGTCGGGCATTGGGCGGAGGCGAACGGCGGCGGTGCAGGCTCCGGTGGCGTTGGGTAGCGGGAGGACAGCGACACGGCATTGCGGGCGAAGCAGGGGGCGACGGCTCGCGAGTGGAGGCTCGGAGTGGCAGTCTGGTGTCATGGGTGTGGCGTAGATGGAGGTGAGCAGAACAACGAGGTGGCGAGGAGCAGTGGTATTCGATGTCGCGGTGGTGGCGCAACGGCCGGTGTGGGCGGGGGAGTCCTCACGAAGAAGACAACACCGTAGCCCTTTTTTCTTTTTTTTTCTTTTTTTCCCCTCTCTCTCTCTCTCTCTCTCTCACGTCACTCCGTACGCTCTCTCCCTCTCTCTTGCTTTTCGGTCACTTATGTTCTTTTCTTTTCCTTCTTTTTTCTCTTTTCCTCCCTTTCTCTCCTAAAACCGAAGAAAGCCCTCACTTTTTCTCTCAATTTTTTCGAACTTTTTCCCACCCCGGTTACGAAAAATGAAGCTCTCTTTTATACTGATTTCGAATGGCCGCTTTGTATGGCATTTTCCGAGTTTCCATCTTCTGTCGCATTAAATCAAAGCTGCAAATTAGAGCGTGATTTCACAATCAGCTCGATTTTGCTCCGATTTATTCCGTTTTGTAAAAATTCTTGCCCCTTATTCACTTGATTTTTAAATTGCTTCTGCATTTAACAAAATCTGAATATCCATCTGAATTCCAATTTTCCATGCATAATCAATCAAATCAATTTCCCCCATTTTTTTCATTGTTTCCTTTTTATTTGTTCCAATGCAATTTTTATTTTCTTTATTTTCCTAGATTTGCAAAAAAATTAGGTGTCAACAGGACCATCGCCATTTACCATTTTCGTAGATCGAATGGGTTGCGAATTTGAGATTGATTCCTTCTTGAGAAATTTTTTAGACATCTTCAGCTATGACATATATTTTACTCAAGATTTTTAGAGATTTAAAAGAATGAGATTTTAGTTTCGTCATTTGTAAACATATTCTCGGACGGTGCTGGAATCTATGACCTTTTGGGATTCTAGGGAATTTTTATCAACTCTTAGGATTCGAATTTTGAGATGATTTCTTCACAAAATTTTTCATCACATCTTTTAGTTTAACATATTCAAATTTTAGATCAAACGGACATGTTTTGGACCTTGAACCAAACTGATTTTGGAAAAACAAAATTTCTGGAAACGGATCCAGTTTTTGTACTGGATTGAGAGATTTACTGGGCTGAATCTAGAAAGATATGGGTTAAGAAGTCTTCATGAAAAATGTTTGTTTATGTGTCTTTTATAACATATTCAAATTTGAGAAATTTATGGGGCCCAGTTTCTGCCAGTTGGGACCGGTGTGGTTTTGCTGTTGTTCTTGGTGTCGTGCTTGTTGGATGACGTATATTTAGTGACTTGGTGGACTTTTGGCATGCTTAGAACTGGTGCGTGATGAGATGAGATGAGATGGATTGCTATATGTTGATTGTTTATTGTTATTGCAAAAGGTGACCTCTTGGACTATTAGATAGAAAATAAATTAGGTGTCAAGTCCGGACACCAAAACTTATTTGCCCAATAAAACAATAAGATTTTAAACTAGGTGCGTGCAAAGTTTGACGGATTAATTTTGAGTACGTGAGCACCTATGAATTTATTTCTAAAAGTTTTGAACAAAAAAAGAGGTTACTAAAGTTTAGTTCCAAAAAGAGAGGGGTTGAAAAGAAAATAGAAAAGAAATGAGGTGTCGGGTTTGGACACCAAGTTTTATGTGCTCAGTAAAATGAGGAGGTTTTATACTAGAAGCGTGCAAAGTTTGGCAGGTTAATTTCAAGTACGTGACCTCGTACAAATTTATTTCAGAAAGTTTGAACAAAATAAAAGGAGTTACTAAGTTTATGTTTAAAAGGGCATTTTGGTGTTTTGGCTATATGATGGAAGGTAAAAGTTGACTTGATTGATGATGTTGCTGCATGGTTAGGTTAGTTTAGTAGTTCAGTTTAATTACTCGCGATTTATTTAATTAATTGTAATTTATTTATTTAATCAAGATTTATTTTAATAAATTTTAATTAGCGTAAATTGGGCCGGGACAGCCAGTTATCAGAATTTTACGCTGATCGTCGTGGATGCGAGATATGTGTTGTGTTGAGGAAATCGATTGGGTTGTGAGCAGGTAAAAGACTAAGTGCTACACGATAATGAAACCTCGTGTGAGCCACCTCTAGCACCTTGTACCGTTGCTTATTGTAGTCAAAGGCTAAGTGCTACATGGTGAACTGAGTTACATGGGAGCCACCTTTAGAGCTTTGCACTACTATCTTGCATAGTCGAGGGTTAAGTGCTACACGATAGCGTGACTTCGTGGGAGCCACCTCTAGAACCTTGTACTATTGCGATATGTGGAAAAGGACTAAGTGCTACACGATGAAGAAACTTTGTGTGAGTCACCTCTAGAACCTTGAGCTATTGCTCATTGTGGTTAGGGACTAAGTGCTACACGATAGTGTGATTTCATGCGAGCCACCTCTAGAACCTTGTACTATTGCTGATTGTGGTTAGGGACTAAGTGCCACACGATAGCGGAACTTCGTGGGGGTCATCTCTAGAACCTTGAGTTTGAATATTGAGTTGGAATGTGCAGTTTGGATATTGAGAGTGAATATCGGGTGTGGATTGAACCACCGATATGTGGCATCCCAAAAAAATTCAAAGTCAAGCCATAAGGTGTGTTAAAGTCTCTAATTAGATGATAAAATTTCCCATGGCTTATGCTTTAGCCATTAGTCTTTCAATTAGATGATTTGTGCATATGATTGTGAGAATTTAAATTTGATAGATTAATAATCTATGCTTGGCCATGTACTTTATAAATTAAATTTCAATAAACAAGATGTCCCAAGACTTTGGCCAAGATGAAAATTGAAATTTAAAAATATTTATAAAAGAATTTCAAAAAAAAGAAAGAAAGGAAAAGGTCAATTTTTAGGATGGGCCTTAAGCCCATTGACCTAAGCTTAATGGGCCGAGTGGCCAGCCCAAATAGAAGCCCACGGAAGGGCAGTCGACCAGCCCAAGAGGGAGGCCCAATAGTGGCCGGCCCAAAAGCCCAAATTCAAGGCCCATGATGAATGCAATAGGACAAGCGGCACAAGACTCTCATGCATTGGCTTAGGGGAGAAGGCCATGCATTGGCCTTGGTTAAGGCAAGTAATCATTATCAATCATAAGGATTAGGGGGTATAAGAAAGGAAGAGAGAGAAGGGTGGCCGGTCATTTGCTTGCCCAAAGAGAGAGAGAGAGAGAGAGAGAGAGAGAGAGAGAGTTGTGCGAGAGAGAGATTTCGAGAGAGAGGGAGAGAGGCCGAGAGAGAAAGGAGGAGGAGGAGCCGCCGTATGCCACCGTGTTCGCCGCCCTACGCCGTCGACCGACCGGTCTAGAGGCAAGTGGGAGTCCTCTAGCTTCTCTTGTATGTTTGTATGTTGCTTGCATGTTGAATCTTTGAGTGTTTAAGTGAGAAAAACCGAAGCATGGATGATGTATGTTGAATGGTATGGCTGTTCGTGTTCGGACCGTGTGAGTCAGAAACTTGTTTGAGCTTTCATGTGTGTTTGGAGTCCGATTTTGGCTTCAATTTCTTCATGAGAGTTGTATCTAACATCTTGAAATACAACATACTGAAATTTCGTGGAAAATGATGGAGATTTGAGGGGTTAAAGTCTTATCCTACGGAGACCTCAGATCTGGAAAGATTTTACTGACCTTTGGTTGGATTTGTGGTTGCATGTTGGTTTGTGATTAGAATCTCACTTCTATTTCTTCATTAAAGTTGTATGTGATATCTTAAACTACAACATACTCAAATTTTAAGTGAAACGAACGAGTATAGCCTAGTAAATCGACTAGATCTTGAAGACGATGATTCTGGTGATATATTCCGAGACACCCGAGACTTCAAGGACCTAAATGATGACTATATTCTGGTTATTTGACTTAGATCTCTTCATCAAACTTGTAAAGGACATATTGATATATAACATATCCAAATTTCATAGAAAACGAAGGAGAATAGGTAGGTGAAATCTCAATATTTCGGAGATGTGTACACTGGACGATGCGGTAATGGATCCAGAAGCTTCGTGAGACTGTATAAAATAATTTAAAAATAATCTGGCTTGGACTTCTTCATGAAAGTTGTAAGAAAATATCTTTTCTATAACTAAGTAAAATGTCATAATTTTTCGAGGCCGTATGGATATTTTAGTTGAATTTATTCGGAAACCGTGCATTCTGGTTTCATTCGAGAAATATAGGATGTTTTGTGAAAATTGTGAGATTGTGTAAAATTCAATTTGGCCATGAATTTTGCATGTAATTATCATCCTATTGGTTTTTTTAATGATTTCTTGAATTTTTATAATTTTGGGAATTTATAGATATTGAATTTAATATTTATTTAAAAATATATAATAATAATAAATAAATAAATAAATAAAATAGATTATTTTGGCCATAGATTCCATTTAGTTAATTTATGTTGCATGCGTGATAAAGTCTTGGTATATGTATGACATTGAATCGAGATGCATCTGTGATGAAGTATTGGTATATGTGTGACATTGAATCGAAATGCATGTGTGAATTTCATGCCAAGTATGACTTGTTTGATGTCATGCCATGTGCCATGTTAAATTGAGATAGAAATAATGGTAAATGTGGATAATGATAAGTGAGGAGGTGGTTGTGGTGGAGGTTAATGCCGGAATGTATAGAGATGCATTGCCGGATTACCCTGGGAGATTCAGGATGCCCGGAATGTGGGGGGCCGGAAGCCCTGTCGGAGGTCTTTGCCCAAAGGGAATGCCTTGCGATGCCAGGATTTGGGGTGCGGGATGCCCGACCAGGGAGTGTAAATGCCGGAAGCCCTGTCGGAGGTTTCTGCCCGAAGGGAATGCCTCGTGATGCCAGTTGGGATGCGAGATGCCCGGAATATGGGGGGCCGGATGCCCGGTGGCCTGGGAGGCTGAATGCCGGAAGCCTCGGAGGTCTTTGCCCAAGGGGATGATGAAATTGATGATTTGAGAAATGGGTGATGTGGTGATCAAATTGAAAGCAAAAAGTGAAAATTAAACCATGGCATGATTGGCATGATATGCATGATGATATGCATGATGATGATGATGACGATGATGATATGTGATGTGAGATAATGATGATCACCCATGGCATGATATGCATGATGATATGCATGATGATGATGGTGACGATGATGATATGTGATGTGAGATAATGATGATCACCCATGGCATGATATGCATGATGATGATAATGATGATGATATATGATGTGGCATGATGACATGTGAGATGTGTTGATGTCATGATGATGATGACATATATGATATAATGATGCCATGATGATGATGACATGTGTGATGTGATGGTATCATGATAATGATGACTTGTATGATGTAATGATGCCATGATAAAGATGACATATATGATATGGTGATGCATGATAGTATGCGCATGGCTTCAAGGTAAGTAACGCCTGCAATGCATGTATGATTTGCATGGTGCATTGAGTTGTTATTGGATTCCTTATCTGCTGAGTGGTTGTACTCACCCCTTTTGGGGACCAACGTTTCAGATTAGCAGTATGTCCCTTCCTGCCGTTGCGCGGGGTGCATTTTACGGGTTACCGTCCGACGTCGAGGTAGAGTGTGAGGAGTTCAGCTGTCCTTCCGTGCCTGGACTCACCTACATTCGTGTGCGCTGTTTTGTCACTTATGACATAGGCTTGACTTGGGGCACAGTCGTTCAGGAGTTTGTCTCTGTCCACGTTCACCGCGATGGGGTGATGAGAGGGATGCTGCCACTGCCGCCACCTGACGCACTGGACTGGGTGTGAGGCCCGAGCGCGACGAGTAGGGGCTGTGTTTTTTTGGGGGTTAGCTAGCCGACACTTATGGTGGGAGATTGTGCACGTGCGTTGTAGAGGGTCGAGGATCTTTTTGAGGTTTTAGGCTGGACATGGCAAAGTCCTAGCGTTTCCTTGTTATGTATCGACCCGAAAAGAAGTCCCATCCTGAAAGAATATGTAAATAAAGTGTCGTTGCTTGTTTATAAAATCCTGGTGATTAGTGGTGTGTATTGGTATCATGGTTGGTAGGGGGATAGATGGTGATGCTTTGATTTGCTTCCGCTAATGAGCCGCGCTGGGACCGCTTTTAAAAAAAAAATGCCTGAAATTAACGACGTTTCTTCTAAGTATAAAATGAAAGGGTAATAAGGTGTAACATTGGTGCTTGTGGCGACCGCCGAAGGGTTCGGGGTGCTACAATGCCCCCTTTTTGGTATCAGAGCGAATGGTTATAGGTGGAGTGATAAGGAGCCTCAATTGGATATTGAGGAACATGATGACAATGCACACCATAGGATATAAAATGAAATAATTGAATAATGGGTGATGAGAATTCACTCGTAGATCCCTAGTAGTTCATTTTGAGTTGCCTTTAGGTACCAGTAACATGTATATGTTACTTATGTAGTAGTAGTAGTTGCTTTGAGTGGAGGCAGTGAGTCTCAGATTATTCCTGAGGCAATGCTTGGAAATTGTAGGAAAGTCATGGTGCGAGCTGGAAGTGCTCATCCATCGAGGGCTGAAGCCTTTGCTGCAAGGGCTGAACCCCGAATGGAAGACATCCTGCAGGCATTAGCCAATATTGGAAATCTGATGGAAAGGCAGGCGTAGCAACAGCCCGGAGCAGAACGCCGTACTCAAGGACTAGTGGAGCAGTTTTTGAAGCTGAAGCCACTTAAATTCAATGGAATGAGAAGTCTTGAGGAGGCAGAGGAATGGATTGATGGAATGGAACGAATTTTCCGGCTGTTGGGCTGCACTGATGCTGAGAAAATAGTTTTAACAGAGTACCAGTTGGAGGGAAATTCGAAGTTTTGGTGGAGAGCTTCGAAGGACATAATCTTTCCACCAGGTACTGATGTTAACTGGGAGGAGTTTGTTAGAACTTTCAATAGGAAGCATTTTTCTGACTGTGCTAAGGATAGGAAGATTACTGAATTTGTTCAGCTAGAACAAAGAGGGTTGACAGTAGATCAGTATGAGGTTAGATTTTCTGAATTGTCTAGATATGCTCTTAGATTGATTGAGAATCAGGAGGAAAAGGCTAAAAGATTTCTGAAAGGGCTGAGGACTGACATCAGGAAGCAACTGGTGCCATTGAACATAAGAGATTATAATGAGATTTATGAAAGGGCACAATTAGTGGAGTAGGAGCTGTTGAGAGAACGGTCGGAGTTTAAGAAACCGTTGAATTTTAATGATGTGAGAAAGGGAAATAGACCTTATTCTGGTCAAGGACAGACCTAGAATGTGAAGAAGAAAAGTAACTTTGGGAATTTTGGAGGAGCTAGAAATGGTTTGAATATAGGGAAAGCACCCTATCAGCCTGGTGTTTGTCAGAAGTGTAATGGACGCCATGGCCCAGGACCTTGTACTGGACAAGTGAAATGTTTTGGTTGTGGATAAGTGGGTCATCTTAGGAGAAATTGCCCACAAGAGAGGTCGCAAGTGAGTGTTGGCTCGGTGCGACAGGGATATCAGAGTGTTGTTAGGTCAAACCCACAAGGAAATCCTCAGAGACCACCTGCACAAGGAAGGGTGTATGCGATCACCCAGGAGGAAGCGGAAGCTTCCAAAAATGTTATTTCAGGTACGATTCTTATTAATGGTGAAAAGGCATATGTATTGTTTGACACGGGTGCAACGCATTCGTTTGTGTCTGAAAGATATAGACGTTTGAATAAGATAGAAGTTATGCCTCTTGAGACGCCTCTTTGTGTTTCCACGCCTTTAAAGGATATGGTATTGTCTACGCTGGTGTGTGGAAATTGTAAGATATCAATGGGAGGAAAGGACATGGAAATAGATTTGGTTGTAATGGCTATGTATGATTTTGACGTTATTATAGGAATGGACTGGCTTCGTAAGTATCGGGCTAGAATGGATTGTTATAGAAGAGTGGTTCAATTCGTTTTACCTGATTAGTCTAGTTGTGAATTTTTAGGAGGTCAGACCCATTTTCCTGTAGCTCTTATTTCGGCAGTAGAAGTCTATAAGTTACTTGACAAAGGATGTCAAGGGTACCTAGCCATAGTTAAAGATTATGCAAGGGAGGAGCCTAAACTTGAGGGAGTTCGTGTAGTTAACGAATTTCAAGATGTATTTCCTGAGGAATTGCCTGGATTGCCGCCAGAGCCGGAGATTGAATTTGAAATTGAATTAATGCCTGGAACAGGACCAATATCAAAAGCCCCATATAGGATGGCCTTAGTTGAATTGAAGGAGTTGAAATACAACTGCAGGAGTTGCTTGACAAAGGATTCATTAGACCAAGTGCTTCACCTTGGGGTGCACCGGTCTTGTTTGTGAAAAAGAAGGATGGATCGATGCGCTCGTGTATTGACTATAGGCAGTTGAATCAGGTGACCATTAAAAATAAGTATCCTTTGCCTAGAATTTATGACTTGTTTGACCAACTCTAGGGAAGTTCGGTCTTCTCTAAGATTGACTTGAGGTCGGGATACCATCAGTTAAGAATTAAGAAGGAGGACATTCCTAAGACTGCGTTTAGGACTCGTTATGGACACTATGAGTTCCTTGTTATGCCATTTGGATTAACTAACGCGCCGGCTGCATTTATGGATTTGATTAATAGAATATTTCAGCCTTATTTAGACCAGTTTGTGATTGTTTTTATTGATGATATTCTGGTATATTCAAAAGGGCCTAAAGAGCATGAGCAGCATTTGAGAATAGTTTTGCAAACTCTGAGAGAGCATAAGTTGTATGCCAAGTTTAGTAAGTGTGAGTTCTAGTTGGACCAGATAATATTTCTAGGACATGTGGTGTCAGGAGAAGGAATTGCAGTAGACCCGGCAAAAGTTGAAATGGTAGTAAATTGGCCGAGACCAACGACACCCACTGAAATACGAAGTTTCTTAGGACTGGCTGGTTATTATAGAAGGTTCATTGAAGGATTTTCACGACTAGCAGGACCTTTAACTAAGTTAACTCGAAAGAATGTGAAATTTGAGTGGAATGGGGAATGTGAAAGGAGTTTCCAGGAGCTCAAAAGGAAATTGACTTCAGCTCTAATTCTGACTATACCTACTGGACCTGATGGTTTCATGGTGTATAGTGATGCATCTCACAAAGGACTAGGATGTGTTTTGATGCAGCATGGCAAGGTTGTAGCCTATGCATCCAGACAATTGAAACCCCATGAGCTGAATTACCCGACGCATGATTTAGAGCTAGCAGCAATAGTGTTTGCCTTGAAGATATGGAGACACTATTTGTATGGGGAAAAGTTTGAGATTTATACGGATCATAAAAGTTTGAAGTATCTGTTCTCACAAAAGGAGTTGAACATGAGACAAAGGAGATGGATGGACTTATTGAAGGATTATGATTGTGAGATAAGATATCATCCAGGGAAAGCGAATAGAGTAGCGGATGCTCTTAGTCGTAAGTCGGCTATGGAAATGGCTAGTTTGAGAATGGCAGAATGGGAATTGTTAGAATCTGTAGCAAACTCCGAATTTAAATTGGAAATGGATTGTCTTACTGGCATGCTTAGTGCATTAAGGATTGAGCCGAAGATTATCCAGAAAATTAAAATCCTACAAGAATTTGACCCAGAGATTTTGAAAGTGAAAGATGCTGTATCTTTAGGAAAAAGATCAGAATTTCAAATCTCTGATGATGGGATAGTAAGATGTCAAGGACGACTTTGTGTTCCCGACAATGAGGAATTGAGGAAGGAAATTCTGTCGGAGGCACATAAGAGTAATTATAGTATCCACCCAGGAAGTACAAAGATGTATAGAAATTTGCCTCGGCAATTTTGGTGGAACGGTATGAAGGTAGATACGGCTAAGCACGTTTCTCAATGTTTGACGTGCCAGCAAGTAAAAGCGGAACATCGTAAACCCACAGGACTTTTGAGACCATTAGACATTCCAGAATGGAAATGGGAACATATAACGATGGACTTTGTGCAAGGATTGCCAATGACATCAAGTAATCATGACTCAATTTGGGTTATAGTGGATCGTTTGACTAAATCGGCTCATTTCTTAGCGATTCGCATGGACTACCCAATGGATAAGTATGCGGACATGTATGTAAGTCAAGTGGTACGCTTACATGGTGTTCCAGTGACCATTACTTCAGATCGGGATTCGAGGTTTACATCAAATTTTTGGAGGAGTCTTCAAATTGCATTAGGGACTAAGCTTCAATTTAGTACTGCTTTTCATCCCCAGACCGATGGAAAAACAGAAAGAGTAATCCAGATATTGGAAGATATGTTAAGGGCTTGTGTAATTGATTTCAAAGGAAATTGGGATGAAAGATTGCATTTAGTAGAATTTGCCTATAATAATAGTTTTCGGAAGAGTATAGGCATGGCTCCCTATGAAGCATTATATGGAAGGAGATGTAGGACTCCTATCTGTTGGAGTGAAGTAGGTGAAAGGAAATTGACAGGACCTGAACTGGTATAAGTTACCACTGAAGCTGTTGAAATTATCAGAGAAAGACTTATAACAGCTCAGAGTAGACAAAAAGGCTACGCAGATAGGCGTAGAAGGCCTTTGGAATTTAGTATAGGAGATCATGTATTCCTTAAGGTATCTCCAATGAAAGGGATATCTTGATTTGGGATGAAGGGTAAGTTAAGCCCTAGATTTGTTGGACCTTTTGAAATCCTCGAGAGGATAGGGGATGTAGCTTATCGTTTAGCATTACCTCTTAAGTTAGGAAATCTGCACGATGTGTTTCATGTATTGATGTTGAGGAAGTACCAGCCGGATCCTGGTCACATACTCGATCATGAAGCCATCAAAGTGGATGAGAAAATTAGGTACATTGAAGAGCCTGTGCAGATATTGGATCGAAAGGAGCAAATTCTTAGGACCAAGAAGATCCCATTGGTTAAGGTATTATGGCGACATCATGATATGGAGGAAGCCACATGGGAAAGTGAGGATCAAATGAAGGAAAAGTATCCCTATTTGTTTCAAGAAGGCGCGAGTGGTGTTTGAATTTCGAGGACGAAATTCTCTAAGGATGGGAGAATTGTGGCATCCCAAAAAACTTCAAAGTCAAGCCATAAGGTGTGTTAAAGTCTCTAATTAGATGATAAAATTTCCCATGGCTTATGCTTTAGCCATTAGTCTTTGATTAGATGATTTGTGCATATGATTGTGAGAATTTAAATTTGATAGATTAATAATCTATGCTTGGCCATGTACTTTATAAATTAAATTTCAATAAACAAGATGTCCCAAGACTTTGGCCAGGATGAAAATTGAAATTTAAAAATATTTATAAAAGAATTTCAAAAAAGAAAAGAAAGGAAAATGTCAATTTTTAGGATGGGCCTTAAGCCCATTGGCCTAAGCTTAGTGGGCCGAGTGGCCAGCCCAAATAGAAGCCCACGGAAGGGCAGTCGACCAGCCCAAGAGGGAGGCCCAATAGTGGCTGGCCCAAAAGCCCAAATTCAAGGCCCATGATGCATGCAATAGGACAAGTGGCACAAGACTCTCATGCATTGGCTTAGGGGAGAAGGCCATGCATTGGCCTTGGTTAAGGCAAGTAATCATTATCAATCATGAGGATTAGGGGGTATAAGAAGGGAAGAGAGAGAAGGGTGGCCGGTCATTTGCTCGCCCAGAGAGAGAGAGAGAGAGAGAGAGAGAGTTGTGCGAGAGAGAGATTTCGAGAGAGAGGGAGAGAGGCCGAGAGAGAAAGGAGGAGGAGGAGCCACCGTGTGCCGCCGTGTTCGCCGCCCTACGCCGTCGACCGACCGGTCCAGAGGCAAGTGGGAGTCCTCTAGCTTCTCTTGAATGTTTGTATGTTGCTTGCATGTTGAATCTTTGAGTGTTTAAGTGAGAAAAACCGAAGCATGGATGATGTATGTTTAATGGTATGGCTGTACGTGTTCGGACCGTGTGAGTCAGAAACTTGTTCGAGCTTTCATGTGTGTTTGGAGTCCGATTTTGGCTTTTATTTCTTCATGAGAGTTATAGCTAACATCTTGAACTACATCATACTGAAATTTCGTAGAAAATGATGGATATTTGAGGGGTTAAAGTCTTATCCTACGGAGACCTCAGATCTGGAAAGATTTTACTGACCTTTGGTTGGATTTGTGGTTGCATGTTGGTTTGTGATGAGAATCTCACTTTTGTTTCTTCATGAACGTTGTAGGGGATATCGTACAATACAACATACTCAAATTTGAAGTAAAACTAACGAGTATAGCCTAGTAACTCGACTAGATCTTGAAGACGATGATTCTGGTGATGTATTCCGACACACCCGAGACTTCAAGGACCTAAATGATAACTATATTCTGGTTATTTGACTTATATCTCTTCATGAAACTTGTAAAGGACATCTTGATATATAAAATATCCAAATTTCAGAGAAAAAGAAAGAGAATAGGTAGGTGAAATCTCAATATTTCGGAGATGTGTACACTGGACGATGTGGTAATGGATCCAGAAGCTTCGTGAGACTGTATAAAATAATCTAAAAAGAATCTGGCTTGGAGTTCTTCATGAAAGTTGTACGAAAATGTCTTGGCTATAACTCAGTAAAATTTAATAATTTTTGGAAACCGTGCATTCTGGTTTCATCCCAGAAATATAGGATGTTTTGTGAAAATTGTGAGATTGTGTAAAATTGAATTTGGCCATGAATTTTGCATGTAATTATCATCCTATTGGTTTGTTTAATGATTTCTTGAATTTTTATAATTTTGGGAATTTATAGATATTGAATTTAATATTTATTTAAAAATATATATAATAATAATAAAATAAATAAATAAATAAATTAAAATAAAATAGATTATTTTGGACATAGATTCCATCTAATTAATTTATGTTGGATGTGTGATAAAGTCTTGGTATATGTATGACATTGAATCGAGATGCATGTGTGATAAAGTCTTGGTATATGTGTGACATTGAATCGAAATGCATGTGTGAATTTCATGCCAAGTATGACTTGTTTGATGTCACGCCATGTGCCATGTTAAATTGAGATAGAAATAATGGTAAATGTGGATAATTATAAGTGAGGAGGTGGTTGTGGTGGAGGTTAATGCCGGAATGTATAGAGATGCATTGCCGGATTACCCTGGGAGATTCAGGATGCCCGGAATGTGGGGGGCCGGAAGCCCTGTCGGAGGTCTTTGCCCAAAGGGAATGCCTTGCGATGCCAGGATTTGGGTGCGGGATGCCCGGCCAGGGAGTGTAAATGCCGGAAGCCCCGTCGGAGGTTTCTGCCCGAAGGGAATGCCTCGTGATGCCGCTGGGATGCGAGATGCCCGGAATGTGGGGGCCGGATGCCCGGTGGCCCGGGAGGCCGAATGCTGAGAAGCCTCGGAGGTCTTTGCCCGAGGGGATGATGAAATTGATGATTTGAGAAATGGGTGATGTGGTGATCAAATTGAAAGCAAAAAGTGAAAATTAAACCATGGCATGATATGCATGATGATATGCATGATGATGATGATGACGATGATGATATGTGATGTGAGATAATGATGATCACCCATGGCATGATATGCATGATGATATGCATGATGATGATGGTGACGATGATGATATGTGATGTGAGATAATGATGATCACCCATGGCATGATATGCATGATGATATGCATGATGATGATAATGATGATGATATATGATATGGCATGATGACATGTGAGATTTCATGATGTCATGATGATGATGACATATATGATATAATGATGCCATGATGATGATGACATGTGTGATGTGATGGTATCATGATAATGATGACTTGTATGATGTAATGATGCCATGATAAAGATGACATATATGATATGATGATGCATGATAGTATGCGCATGGCTTCAAGGTAAGTAACGCCTGCAATGCATGTATGATTTGCATGGTGCATTGAGTTGTTATTGGATTCCTTATCTGCTGAGTGGTTATACTCACCCCTTTTGGGGACCAACGTTTCAGATTAGCAGTATGCCGCTTCCTGCCGTCGCGCGGGGTGCATTTTACGGGTTACCGTCCGATGTCGAGGTAGAGTGTGAGGAGTTCAGTTGTCCTTCCATGCCTGGACTCACCTACATACGTGTGCACTGTTTTGTCAATTACGACATAGGCCTGACTGGGGGCACAGTCGTTCAGGAGTTTGTCTCTATCCACGTTCGCCGCGATGGGGTGAGCAGAGGGATGCTGCCACCGCCGCCGCCTGACGCATCGGACTGGGTGTGAGGCCCGAGCGCGACGAGTAGGGGTTGTGTTTTTTTGGGGGTTAGCTAGCCGACACTTATGGTGGTTGATTGTTCACATGCGTTGTAGAGGGTCGAGGATCTTTTTGAGGTTTTAGGCTGGACATGGGACAGTCCTAGCTTTTCCTTGTTATGTATCGACCTGAAAAGAAGTCCCATCCTAAAAGAATATGTAAATAAAGTGTCGTTGCTTGTTTATAAAATCCTGGTGATTAGTGGTGTGTATTGGTATCATGGTTGGTAGGGGGATAGATGGTGATGCTTTGATTTGCTTCCGCTAATGAGCTGCGCTGGGACCGCTTTTAAAAAAAAAATGCCTGAAATTAACGACGCTTCTTCTAAGTATAAAATGAAAGGGTAATAAGGTGTAACATTGGTGCTTGTGGCAACCGCCGAAGGGTTCGGGGTGCTACACGATATGAGACATCCGCACCTGATTATGGGAGGAAATTGTGTGGCACGGAATGGGACGTGTCATAACGATTTAGCCTTATAATTGGGACCCTTGTGAATTATTTGATGAGTAATATGATGTGTTACAACTATTGAATGCACTTATTGAATGCATATGCTTTATGTGATGAACTAATGTGCGAGGAGGTGCTGAGGCAAGGTAAGGGTGCATGTTTAGGATGCCTTTGAGTAATTCTCGTCCTAACCGGAGTTTAGAGTGTTGACTTCCTGAGATTTATTCTCACCCCGTCGTGGTTTACAATTTTTCAAGTCCCTAGAATGGAGGATCCGGAGTCCGTGGTGGAAGGGTCCGAAGTTTAGGTGGCCTGGCAGTTTCTTTTAAGATGAGACTTATGTGTATAGACTGGTAGGACCGACTTGCTATGTTTATAAAGTTTGGTTTATGAAAAATGATTGTCCTACTTTTACTATCCCATGTTTGATTGTTGTTCGGGGTTTGTTTAATTCGCTTCCGCATGTGCATAAAATAAAAAGGGTCGGCAATGCGTCCTGGGAACGTCGTAAATTTTAGTTGGCCGCCAAGGGATGTGTGCGCGCTCGGGGTTTGAGGCGTGACAACCGTCGCGTCCCTAAGTAGCCAGCAACTCCGTCTGGCCCCGCCGTGCCGTTCCCGTGCCATCCTAACCGCCCAACCAGCCCCTTCCAGCCAGCCATAGAACCGAAGTTCCAACTATGGGCTAAGGCGTCGTGGGCTTTTTCGGGCCCCTTTCGGACCTCCCTTAGCGTCGCTCTAGGCTCAAGTCTCGCTTGCCTCCATATTGCTGTCGCCATGAACTCACCGGCTCGCTAATCCGGTGAGTTTACTTGCTAAACTCTACTTATGGAGTTAATGATGCTTAGGGTAGGTTTAGTTTAGCTTAAGATTGGTTTAGGTGGTTACTTTAGTGTAATTAGTGATTTAGATGGTTAATTAGGTTAATTAGGTGGTTATATTAGTTTAGTTAAGGGTTAATTAGATTGTATGATTTATCTAGCTTATTGCATTATTTACTTAAGTCCAATTAGGTGGTTAGATTAGTGTATTTAGCTTAATTAGGCATTTATCGAATTATTTTGCATTTATTTAATCATTTTGTAATTTATTTAATTATTTAATATTTTCCGGAAATTATACTGGCATAGCCAGTCGTTAGAATTTCATACTGATTGTCGCGGTGCAATTAGTTTGTGCAAATTGAGTGCTAATTGATGAATTTTGATTTATTGCTTTGAAATTATGGAATTTTCGTATTTAATTAAAAAAAATCGGGTGTCGATTTTTGACGCCAACAATGTTTTTAAGTACTATATCAAATAGTGAGATTTTTAAAAGGGAGAGTATCACTTTTTATGGTTCGATCTAACCGTGTACTCACACACGATTATGGGTGCGTTTGGTAACGTTTCTGTTCAAAAATTATTTCAAAGAATAGAAATAGAAAAAACTATTTATATTTCGGGGAACAATTTTTTAACAGAAGAATGTGTTTGGTGAACTTATTCCTGGAATAAAAAAGAACAGAACACGTTTGGTAAACTTGTATGTTTTTTTTGTTTCTTTTAATTTTTTAATATTTTTATTTTATTTTTATTTTATTTTTTTCCCTTTTTTTATTTTATTTTTCCTTCCTTTTGGCTGGTCGTCGGCTCGGCCATGGCCGACGAGGTTCAGCGGCCTCTCCCAGCCACGGCGAGGCTCGTCGGCCCTCGGCGAGGTCGACCTCTCTAAGGGCCGGTGACGCTCGGCCTCGTCGGGGGCCGGTGACACTTCAGCGAGGTCGCCAGCCCTCAACGGCCGGTCGCTGGCCATGGCCGAGGCCGGCGACCGGCCAAAGAAAAAAGAAGAAGAAAAGAAGAAGAAGAAAAGAAAGAGAATGAAAAAATAGGAGAAAGAAAAATTGTTTCTCAGAAGTGTTCTGGGAACAAGTTTTTTTGTTTCTTGTTTCTATTCCAAATTTGTTCCCGAGAACAAAAAAATAGATTTGGAACAAAAACGCAAACAAACGCGTTTTTGTTCTTTTTTTTTTGTTCCCCGAAACAAAAAAAAAAAGAAATTGTATTCATAAACACGGACCAGGAACACAAACAAACATCCCCTATGTTACCGAGTGTTTTAATACGAAGAAAATAGGCCAAGCACATTATTTTAATTGAGGCATTTGAGTGCAATGCACGATATCCTTGGCCGAGATTGGATGGTCGTGTGACAGTTATGTGAATCCGTCCCTTGATGTGCGTCAAGTGGACGTTGCTCCTATATGGAATGCCCATGTCAACGGATGCCGGACCGATGCTCCTTAGGGAATGTCTTCGACGGAGAGACGATGATGTGTTCGATGGGGCGAGACGATGCCCGATTACACCGGAAGACCACCGAATGTCGAGTAGGCCGTGCTCGTGGGGCTGTAATTAATTGGAATGCATGTCTGAGTGAGATATAACCGCGCCTGATTATGGGACAAAATTGTGTGGCACGAAATGAGACGTGTCATAACGATTTGGCCTTATAATCGGGACCCCTGTGATTGATTGAGATATGAGTAAGACGTTCCAATTGATGTGTGCATTTACTATATGCATCTGTTATGTGAACTGTACTGGATTGTAGGAAGGCGCTGAGGCGAGGTGAGTTTTCTATGATGTGTGGTTAGACTGCCTCTAGGCGTATTACCTTCCTAATCGGGGTTTAGGGCGTGAACTTGCTGAGACATTATTTCACCCCGTCGTGGTTTAACTTTTTACAGGTCTCTAGATGGAGGCCCATTTGGTTCGTTTTGGACAACCACGGGGGTATATCGAGTAAAGTACTGACGATCTTGTCCCCGGGAGTCCCCGGCTCCATGAGCTCATAGTAACCATTATCTTGGTCGATGAGGGCCTACC
Source organism: Eucalyptus viminalis (assembly GCA_014182385.1). Taxonomy (NCBI): domain Eukaryota; kingdom Viridiplantae; phylum Streptophyta; class Magnoliopsida; order Myrtales; family Myrtaceae; genus Eucalyptus; species Eucalyptus viminalis. Next base: position 32,062,932 of record CM024536.1, read on the forward strand.
ACAGTTGGTACCTCATCAATTCAAGGCGTGATTTCATCATGGGCCGAATGGGGTACGGGAAGGTCCCCTTCAGGGTTTCGACGTACCCTCCGTTGAGGGCGAGGGGGTAGCTGACCCACTTGATGGTGTCGTGATAGATCCGGATCCTAAGTAGATAGGGTCCGGGATAGGATTAGCTCGGTAGTCTCTTTTGTTTATAGACTCTTGTGTATAAACCTGGTGTGTTTATAAAAGTGTGTTTGTGAAAATTTGTTGTCCTGCTTTACTATCTCATGTTTATTGTTGTCTGGGGATTGTTTATTTCGCTTCTGCTTGTGCATGATTTTCTTGGGTCGGCGACGCATCCTGGGAATATCGCAATTTAGTCGACCATCGAAAGATGCGCGCACGCTCAAGGTTCGGGGCGTAACAGGACTTAACTCCTTTTCTATTTTACTTCTCTTGTTTGTTTTGGATTATAACCAATGGAAACGTAAGAGTGGTCAAATGATACGTCATCAAATGATTGTATAACGCAGGTAGCAGCTTACAAATAAACAAGAATGAAGAATGAAAGGAAGGAGAAATTCAAATAAAAAAGAAAATTAAAGTGATTGGGTCAAGAATCCAATTCTGGATTCGGTATGGGTAAAAGATCCCTGACTTAGGTGAGGGTTGGCCTCGCCGGTGCTCAATCCTCTTTTCCTGTTTTTACTTGTCGAACTTAGTAATATAATCCGCAAAGGAGTATCTGGAGGCTTTAGCCTTTAGGGGTCATAGAAACGGCAAGGTTGATGACAAGTGGAACTTTGAGGTCAAGAGTTTTGAGTAGAAGAGAATTAGGGTTTAAGGTTGATGACGAAGAAGGAAGTGAGATAAAAATCAAATCTTGGTAGAATCTATACTTTCCAAAAACGGCCCTCTATACACAAAGATATGATTCATGATAATAGCAATTTATGAATCGTGTCAATTGAGGTAACGTGTCGGGAAGCTATGAGGTAGCAGACTGCACACAGGGTACAAAGCTTCAAAGGTACAACACGCATTAGTTTTGACCGCGAAACAAAGACCCACATATTTTTGATATTTTAAAAGAAACCCATATTACTTTTAATTCTTTTAAAAGGAGGCATACATTTGCACCAAATATAACTAGGTCATCAATATGGATAGGCACACAACTCGAATACAAGTTATTATTTAATGCATGAGCCATCGTCCATGACCATAAAAAAATGTTACTGATATCAACATACATCCATGACCACTAATCAACTGTCAATATAAGATAGCGTGCAATTGATGATGATGAACATCATAGTAAAATTGGTTGGCAAAGAAACCAATTAAAGAGAATCACTGATTGAGACTGCGAATAGGGAAGGGATATAGGAAAAGTGCCAAAAAAACAGTTATGACATTCCAAATTGAAATCATTCGTGGAAGAGAAAGAGTTAAAGCTTAGTAGATCATGGAAAAAAGATTAAGTTAAAGCAAGGGTGAAGAATCAAGGTGCAATTTTTAAGGAGAAACCACCTCAACACAATATTGTGGTGTCGTCCGAACATAGAATTGAGATCCTCGGAGATATGGAGGCATGACTAAAACCACAAGGAAACTGCTTTCGAGCGGTTATGTCACAGGCACTATATTATACTAGTGCTCAACTACTAGAGACCACCCCCCTGTCCATGCTTGGTGCACAAATAAATAATATGTTATCTTTCAATTATATTTATATTTCTACGCAAGAATTTTAGGTTTCAGCCTCATGTCATCGATTAAGTTTCGATGTGTTTCTTAGTTGTAGTTACCAGATTCGCATTATCGTTTACATTTCTATGTGTATCTTTACTGTAAATCCTAAGTGTCTCGTTGACGATTAAATTCCTGTTGGGAATTGTGGCACCCCTCGACGGCCCCCGATCTGATTAGGGTCGCCACAGTTCGCTTACCTTTCACTTTCCCTAATCACATGTCACTCTGATACCATTTCAATTGCAGTGGGTCCATACAACCATGGGGGTTTACATTTTTTTTTCTTTTGACTAAAGGTCCCTTGCGCAATTCATATATGGAAGCATGTCCAACAACTCCCTTCCCTATATTCAGAAAACCATGCACACCAACTAAACATTTATAAGTAAAAGCCGCACACTCTTATTTACTTAAACCATATGGACATCATTCATCGGTACATCAAAATGCCATAGTTTTATATACTAGGCTATACTTCAAAAGATGACCGACATCTCTTCCAACAGTCGTATACTTAAAGTCCATCGATTAGTGTCGGCGTCCAAAAGCTCCTTCCTTTGCTATCCTCCTCCTCCTGGTCATATCCAATCACTCGATCCGTCTACTGGTAGTAGTGGCAGCAGAGGTATCTTATCTAGTCTAAAATGTTGGTCCCCGAATGGGTGAGTACAACCACTCAGCAGGTAAAGGACCCAATAAACCACTCAATGCATCATGCCACACAATCATCACAATCGTAGCATTACATGACATTTAAGCATCCATGCACAATTTAACTTGATATCATGCACATATCATTATACCTTATGTACATACATCATCATATAGTCATCACCATCATGTCATACACTTACCATCATCATTACCATGCATCCATGCACATATCATCATCATATTACATGTACCATCATCATTACCATGCATCCATGCACTCATCATCATATCACATGTACCATCATCATTACCATGCATCCATGCACATATCCTTATGCATCCATGCATATATCACCATGCCATAGGTGCACCTACCACCATGCACTCATCATCATGCATTCATACATATCCATACCATATGTGCACATACCACCATGATTCATATTATCCATGCTATCAAGCATACATCACCATGAGATCCATTCATGCCTTCATGATCGCATTTTCAATATCAAATAGCATCAATTTATTTTCGTAAGCCGATCATGCATCATGCCATATGCATACACCCATGCACATGATTCATTTTCAATTCTTATCTTTCACAAGGATCTCATCAACTTTTCTTTCCAAGGACCAATGTTTGCATCCCACAATTCATCGCTCGCATCCAACCAGTCATCGCGAGTAACCTCCGGGCATGTATCCAAGATACAACCGGGCATCCGGCACCCCCACATTTCGGGCATCTCGTATCCCAACTAGCATCACGAGGAACCTCCCGGCATGTATCCAAGATACAACCGGGCATCCGGCATTTACACTCCCTGGCCGGGCATCTCGTATCCCAACTAGCATCACGAGGCATCCCCCCGGGCACAAACCTTCGGGGCTTCCGAAATTACGTACCGACATACCACCAGGATTCCCCCCTCCTCTGGAATTACGTACCGTATACCACCGGGCATCTCGAAACTCCCGAGGACCCTCCGGAATTACGCCACTAGGCCACCGGGCATCCCGACACTCCCGGGGCATTATCAGCCGCCTCCAACAATTTCCTCATTTATCATTGTTCATGCTCACTAATTTATGTCTCAAATTAGCATGGGATATGATGTAATGGCAAACAAGATCACTTTCATCCTTTGATTCATACATGCATCACCAATCATCATCATGCATGCAGCAAGACACAATCATTCATAACAATACAATTCATGGAGTCCATGCAATTTAGAATAGTCCATTTATCATGTCTTTTCAAAGTTTACAAAATTCCAGCATGTACCATTTTAGAAAATATTTAAATTAAATATCCATATGCTTCTCAAAAATCATGAACTCAAGGCTAGTGATAAAAAAGACAATAGGGTAATAATTTCATGAAAAACACAAGGCCAATCGAATTCCACACAAAACTATAATTCACACAATTACAGCATGTAATTTCGGATAAAAACAGAATGCACAGTTTCCAAAATAATTTGATTAAAATATTCAAACGACCTCCGAAAATTATGAAATTTTACCCGGTTATAGCCAAGACACTAACGTAGATTGTTCATGAAGACTTCTAAGCCAAATTATTTTTATATTATTTTCTACAGTCACACGAAGCTTCTGGATCTAACACCGAAACGTCCAGTGCATGTTTCTCCGAAATACTGAGTTTTCACATACCTATTCTTCTTTTTTTCCTCTGAAATTTGGATATTTTTTACTTCAAGAGGTCCCCTACAACTTTCATGAAGAGACCTAAGTCAAACTTCCAGATTATAGTCATCATACGGGTCCATGAAGTCTCGGGTAACCTGTACCGCGTCTCCAGATCTACGATCTTCAAGAGTAAGTTGATTCACTAGGCTACAATTGTTAATTTTTCTTCAAATTTGAGTATGTTAAACTTCAAGATGTTCGATACAATTTTCATGAAGAAGTCTAAAAGAGATTCTTAGTAAAAATCAACATGCAACCACAAATCCACCGAAAGGTCAGTGAAATCGCTCCAGATCTGGTGTCTCCGTAGGATGAGAGTTTTACCCCACAAATATACATCATTTTGTACTAAATTTTATTATGTTTTAGTTTAAGATATTAGCTACAACTTTCATGAAGAGATCAAAGTCAAAATCGAACTCAAAACATGCATTCAGGCTCTCACAAGATTCTGGGTCAGGCGGTTCATGCGAAAACATTCCAGATCTAGCATCTCCGTAGGATGAGAGTTTGACCCCTTAAATCTCCATCATTTTGCACCAAATTTTATTATATTGTATTTTAAGATGTTACCTACAACTTTCATGAAGAGATCAAAGTCCAAATCGAACTCAAAACATGCATGCAAGCTCTCACAAGATTCTGGTTCAGGCGGTTCACACGAAAACAGCATGCATCTCCAAGAACAAACCTCATGTACTTCGATTTCTAGCCTCTAAACATCCAAGAATTCAACCACACATGCAAGGCACACATGCAAGGGTGGAAATCAGTCCCAACTTGCCTCTAAACTCAAGAGAACGACGGCACACGGCGGACGAACGGGCGGCAAACGGGCGGCGATGGCTCCTTCTTCCTCGGTTCCTCTCTCCCTCTCGGCGACCCTTTCTCTCTCTCTCTCTCTCTCTCGCAACTCTCTTGGACGACAACCCCCCACCATCAGCCACTCCCTCTCTCTCTTCCTTTTTGGTTGCTTATATATGCATGCATTCAAATTTTGCATGGGGGACACTTGTCCCTAAGAAGGAGACAAGTGTCTCCTTTGTTGAAGACACTTGGAGGAAGCCATGCGGCTCCTCCTCCCCCTCCATGCGCCTACAGCCCAATGGGCTCTATGGGCCGGGCCTCTTGGCCCACTTTAGGCCCATCTCACTTGGGCCTAAAGCCCAAACTTAAATGGCCCAAGTTTATTTTTAATAATACATTTTAATCCTCATTTAAATAAATACCTAATTGCACAATAAAAAGGCCAAAAGACTTTGCAACATAGTTTAATAAAATCCAACTTATAAAATTCATGGCCAAATACATAATTTCCTCATCAAATAAAATCCTTGGTCTCACGTGAACATAGGATGCGTTTCCAACAACAATAATTATCCATTTATATAAATACCAAATCATTCTTATTCACTTGGCCATAAATCTTGAAATCATAATTCAATAAACTCCTACTTATAAAACACATGGCCGTGAGTTTTTTTTTTTTGGGATGCCACAGGAATATCGGATTCCCTAAAACCGAATTTGACACTAAATCGAACCTCTAAAACGAATGCGGAAGACGAGCCCGGGAAATTCATATGTATCACTGATCCTAAAGCACACCATGGAATCGAACATACCTTGTTAGCTACAAATTAAATACCAATGCTGAAGATCGAGGAAGAAATTCTGATCCCGTGTGATCTGTTGATGTCAATTCGTCTTGAAGGGAAGATGGGTGTCGCCTCTTGCACACTGTTCTTTCTTTTGGAATGTTTTTTAGGGTGAGAGGGAGGAGGAACGTACGTTATGCCAAAAGGTGCGCTCCTCCCTCTTTATTTCCCTTTATATACGTCCCATCCAAAAAGAAACATGTCCCTTCATCATATCCCTTCATCCATGGGCCCTAATCTTGTGGGCCAGGCTTTTAGGCCCAACATGGGCGGACGGGCCAACTTAGGCCCATCACAATATTAATAAAACCATCATCTCCCACTCGCACATGGTGGGCCGAACAGGATCCTCTTTACCTCTTTTCAACATTCATACCGGTGAATAATCCGTGCGACCAGCATACTTTGAGAGCTCGTTGCCATACATCTGTTAGGAATATATAGCAGCTCATAATGGGCATCACACTCTGAGTAGATTTAGTATGCAGTACCCTAGATCGATCGATCACATTTATATCTCTCTTGATCTCTTTTAAACAATGATATATATATATATATTGTATTCACAATTATGATTATCCCAAAGACAGTCATAATTGGTTAACCAGTGAATACAAAACTACAATGTGATTCTCCCAATTCGATCTTCCTCTTTCCTTCAAACTCTCAATTTTACTTCAGCTTGCTTTTCTAGAAATGTCCCATTAGATCGAATCAACTTATGACCATTGGCAACATCCTAAGATAGCAAACACTAAATAGAAATCTTGAGAATAAGTAAAAGTCATGAGGGCACTATAATTGAGGAACTATTTTCCTCAAGAGTCTCACACGGTATAAAAGTTGAGATCAAACTTTTGCCGCTCTTATTGGTCATCTCATGCATACGTAGTATGAAATACGTATTATGGTATTAACTCCTTTCCCATGGAGCGTATGTCTACACCTTCAATACCGTACAGATGATAGTTTAGACATACCCAATGTCTAACTTGAATTCACATATCTACTCATTCACAAAATTCATCAGAACTCACATCTGGCATCATAGAAAGATAAAGTAAAATATGTGGGGTATTTTACTTTCGGACATAGTAAATATTATATCCTCATCTTAACACTCAGTTAAGGCGACAAATATATTTTAAGCTTGAGCTCTCGATTATCACCTAGATAATAAGCTTAAAAACAGTCTCATCTCTATTTATCACACAGTAAATAGAGGCGATTACCCGTGTGAGTGGGCTAATCTTATATATGTCCGACATACTTTCTCAACTTAAAGTAATGCACTGAGCATTAAGATGCATAAAGATCAAACAAAGATTCATAGGCATTAATGATGAAAACACAAATTCACCAAATGTGAACACTTAGGGAAATTACAATATTCAGTACATCAGCCTCTATGCAATCCTAGAGATTTTACATGACCACAAAACACATCTCTAGGTATTGGCTTTGTCATAGGATCTGCTACCATTCTATGCGTAGTATGTACTCTAAGTTTACATATTTTCGTGCAACCATATCCTTGACAAAATTATACTTGGTATCTATGTGTTTGGTCTTGCCATGATATTTTGGATCTTTGGTGTACGCTATAGCTGCTTGGCTATCACATTTAACCAATAATGGACTTGCAGCTTTCTCAATAACACCTAAATGATCCTAAAAATCTCTTAAGCCAAACACCTTCTTATACTGCTGCTGATAATGCCACGAACTCAACTTCCATCGTGGACAAGGCTATACACGTTTGTTTCTTACTGCTCCAACATATGGCGCTATTATTTAATAAGAAAACAAAGCCAGAGGTAGATTTCTTTTCATTTAAATCTCCTCCATAATCAACATCAGAATAGCCTTAGAGTCGCAGATCCTTTCCTTGATAACTCAGCGTATAATCAGCAATTCCCTTTAGATACCTCAGTATTCTTTTAACGGCCTTCCAATGCGCTTGACTTGGGTTGGATTGGTATCTACTCACCATTCCAACTGCAAAAACATATGTCAGGTCTTGTACACATCATAGCATACATCAAGCTCCCAATAGCACTAGCATAAGGAACATGTTTCATTTGTTCCTTCTCTTGTGGAGTCCTTGAACACAGTCTATGGCTCAATTCTTCACCCTTTGCAATAGGAGTGTCTATGGGTTTATAATCTTGCATACGAAATCGTTCAAGAACCTTATTTATATATGTTTTTGCAAAAGAGATAACGATCTCTTCGAACGATCTCTTGAAATCTTAACTCCAAGAATGTATGCAGCCTCACCCATATCCTTCATCTCAAAAGTGGAAGACAACCAACTCTTGACAGTATTAACAAACTCCATATTGCTTCCGGCAATTAGTATATCATCAACATATAATGATATGATCACAAATTGATCTTTGGATCTTTTGATATATACACAATGATCCTCATCAATCATTGTAAAATCATATGCCATTATAGCATTATGAAAACGTATATACCATTGTCTTGACGACTGCTTAAGGCCATATATCGACCTCAAAAAGTCGATATACCTTTTCTTCTTGGCCTTTCATTATGAAACCAGTAGGTTGTTCCATATATATTTCTTCATCTAATTCTCCATTGAGGAAAGCAGTCTTTACATCCATTTGATGTAACTCAAGATCCATATTAGCAATTATTGCCAGAATAATGCGAATCGAGGTAAATCTCACTACAGGAGAAAATGTTTCTTCATAATCAATTCATTTCTGTTGATTATACCCCTTCGCCACAAGGTGAGCCTCATGCCTTTCTATCGAGCCATCAGTTTTTCACTTTATTTTGAGAACCCACTTGTTCCCAATAGCTTTGCGTCCTTTTGGAAGATCAACCAGTTCCCAAACATGGTTTGACTTCATTGACTCCATTTCCTCTTCCATTGCATGAATCCATTTTTCCTTACTAGGGCAATTTAGAGCCTCATTAATATTTCTTGGCTCATCCTAATCTTGTGGAGCAACCATAAAAGTTTCCCCTTCAATGTCAAAACGTCAACGGGGAATACTTTGGCGACTTGTTCGCCGTATGGGAGATTGTACACTTTGCACATCATTCCCCATTATGCTCCCACTAGGATTATATAATGATGATGTCGTCTCATCATGTGATTGTAATTGATAATGAGTTGAATTCAATTCATCATTTCTCATATTACTCCCACTTGGATGAACTCCACTAAAATCATTATCCTGATCCAAGGTTTCAAATAGGGAGTAATCTTCCCCTATTTCGCCCTTCTTAGGAAATTCATCCTCTAAGAATGTGACATCCCGTGATTCAAATTCAGTTATACTCCCACTTTCCTACTCACCTATGAACACATACCCTTTCGAGTGTTTGGAGTATCTCATTAAAATACTCTTCTTTCCTTTGGGACCCAATTTCCCAAACTTGTGAGAGGACTCATGAGTATAGGCAGCACAACCCCATGGCTTAAGAAAATTTAAGTCCGATTTTCTACCTGTCCATAACTCATATGGAGTGGAAGTAACTGATTTAGAAGGCACCCAGTTAAGTATATAGGCAGCAATTAACAATGCATCACTCCGAAAAGTGATAGGTAAGTTAGCATGCGCCATCTTGGACCTAACCATTTCTAGTAGGGTTCTGTTTCTTCTCTCCGAAACACTATTTTGTTGAGGAGTATATGGAATAGACAACTGTCTTTCTATTCCTTTTTCATCACATAATTTTCTGAACTCATCAGATAAATATTCTCGACCTCGATCGGATCTTAATACTTTTATTTTTATTTTTTGTCTAATTGATTTTCTACCAAGTTCATAAACTTTTTGAAACAACTTAATGCTTCATATTTATGAGAAATCAAATAGACATATCCGAATCGAGTATAATCATCAATAAAAGTGATGAAATAAATAGCCACATGCCTTCCTCTCACATTCATTGGACCACAGACGTCAGAATTGATTAAATGCAGAGGAGATTCAGCTCTTTTTACCTTTTCCAAATAGTTTCCTTGTCGTTTTCCCTACTAGGCAATGCTCACATATGGGCAAATCGATTTTTTCAATGTTGCCCAACAAGCCCTCTTTGGCTAGTCTATTCATACGTTGTTGGCCAATATGACCAAGTCTAGCATGCCACTCATTCACATCATTATCATATGAATTAGGAGATGTGAGAAGGGAATAACAAACATTTGCATTAACATAGTCAATATCTAATACAATGGAACCATCCAGAAAATGACCACAACTATAGTAGTTTGTATCCAAATACAAATCTACACCGCTATTACGGAAGTTCACACTAAAACTAAGCTTAACCAACACCAAAACAGACACTAAATTTCGACGAGTATCCGGAGCATATAGAACATCATGTAGGAACAAGGTGCATCCACCACGCATGTTCAATTGGCAGGTGTCAATCCCTTTAACTTCAGCTCTAGAGTTATTTCTCACATAGATCCACTTAGTTCTAGTTGGTATCGTCGGAATTCCACGAAGGATTCTCTATCCTTCGCTACATGGTTTGTCGCTCTTGAATCTACAGTCCACAAATGATTGGATTCAGCCAATAATACAGAACTTAACACATAAGCAAAGTTCTCAAATATACAAGAGGTGTTTACCTTTTTCGGCTCACAACAGTTGCGAGCATAGTGACCTTTCTTGTCACAATTGTAACACCTCACCCTTGACATTTTCTTCACATGAGGACGTTTTCCTCTCTTGTGTTGGTTAACTCTTGATTTCTTGCAATAATGACTTGATCCTTTGCATTCCCACATATTGGACTAATCAATACGCTTGCGCTTAGAGCTCAAAGCCCTTTCTAAGCTAGAATCTGCATTGCAAATATCTATTTTCGGCTCAAATGCCGTTATGCGGTCCTCTACTAGCTCAAAGGTGGTGCACGTCATCCTCAAGATCTTCCATAACATGGTCAAGAGCTTTTAGTGCTTCTTGTTTTTCCAGCATATATTGAATCTTCATATTCAATATTTCATAATTGTTGCCGTTCATATCAGCAATTACGTTCTTAGTTGCTGAAACCATCGATCTGAACACATCAGACATATATGCATGAATAGTTAATGCCTATCATTTATGCATCCACTTTGCATAGACCCATCATATCAATGAACAATTTCAAGTAAGGTTTCAAAATCAAAAGGTCACTTTGTTTCCAATCATCCTCCAAAAATCCTAACTTAAAATTATTATTAATATAATTGTCTTATGCAAAATAAATTCTATGAAGTTACAAAAAATTCTATGAACTACCCACAGCAGTCAATAATAACAGAAAGCAAATAATATTTTACATCCAATAGAATAATAATGCTTTCACATAATACAACTATCCACTACACTAAGTAGTATATACATAGGAAAATATCAACATAGAAAGAGATATTTACACCCAAAACATCTCAAACTAATTTAAGAATTAAATAGGGAATGTCACTTCTAATCTATTAGTCAAAATATCTAAGAAATCTAAAGGCACATTTGCCAACCATGGAAAAACTTTTGGAGAGCTTTCATGTCGCCTCCAAGGCGCATTTACTCTACGCCATGTGGCGCTCAATCTAAGGGTTGAAGTTTTGGTTAACTCAATCCTATAGTACTCTCTTACAAAATCTACTACTAGCCTCCTATAACCCAGGACCACGTTGACCTCCCATAGGCGATCTAACACTGCTTGCCATTCAGGTGGAAGAGTGTTCATCAAAGCCGGCACCTTCTCAAAATCCGGCATAAGATAACCATTCCAAATGATTTCATGTATCATCTGATTGACCCTGACCACATATGATACTAAATCACTGTCATGCCACCGATAATTAGTTAACTCTGACATCAGCCTTTTAAGTCTTGTACTTCCTTCATCCGTTCTCGGGATTGCAGGTATCCGTGCATAACGCATCATAGTTCCTGCAACAAATGCAAAATTAAAAATGGATCACTTATAATCCATAATGAACATAAGGGAAAATACATAATTTGCCATGATTCAAGCAACAAATGCAGAATAAAAAAAATGGATTACTTATAACCCACATAGACATAATTGAAAAAGAAACAGATTCTTTTTCTTCTTCTTTTTTGGGTCAACGGTCAAAGTCAATAGTCAACGGTCAACGATCGAACTCAACGGTCAACAGGTCAACGGTCAACGGGTCGGAGTCAATGGGCGGCGGGTCGGGCCGGTCGGACCGGACGGACCGGTCGGGCCGGTCGGGCTGTGGCATCCCAAAATTCATAATGACCTCTAGTTAAATTAAAGTCCATGAATAGGTGATGGAAGTACCATCAAGTTATTTTATGGCCATTTAATCCATAATTTGCAATAAGATTTATGGCCAAGCTTTTAATGGACAATTATTTGATAGGAAAGAAAATCCTATCATTGGCCATGTGTTTTATAAATTAGGATTTATGGAATTATGATTTCAAGATTTTGGCCATGTGGAATTTAGTAATTAAATTCTTAAAAGAAAGAATTAAAGATGAATAATTGAAAGGGAAATTTTGGGTTTAATTAGGTTGGGCCTTAGGCCCAAGAGTATGGATTTTGGAGGGCCAAATGGTCGGCCCATTGAGCCAAGGAGGGGCTGTCGACCAGCCCATTTGCTGGCCCAAGGTTGGCCCAAGAAGAAGGCTCATCAGCCTTGCATGTAACCGGACAAGTGGCATGAAGGAGATGAAGCATGGTGGACACTTGTCTTCCTCCACAATTACGCTTGTCCCCCATGCAAAAAGAGAATGCATGCAATATATATACAACTAAAAAGAGAGAGAGAAAGGGAGAGAGAGAGAGTGGCTGGTTTTGAGAGAGTGAGAGAGAGGGAGAGAGCTGCCGAAAGAGAGTGAGATGAGAGAGAGGGAGGCCGAGGAGGAGGAGCTCGCCCGTCGCCGCCCGCACGCCGTTCGTCCGTCGCCGGTGTGCCGCTATTCATGTGGTCTAGACGCAAGTGGGAGTCCTCTAGCTTCTCTTGCATGTTTGTATGCTGCTTGCATGTTGAATCTTTGAGTGTTTAAGTGAGAAAAACCGAAGCATGGATGATGTATGTTGAATGGTATGGCTGTTCGTGTTCGGACCGTGTGAGTCAGAAACTTGTTTGAGCTTGCATGTGTGTTTGGAGTCCCATTTTGGATTTTATTTCTTCATGAGAGTTGTATCTAACATCTTGAACTACAACATACTGAAATTTCGTGGAAACTTATGGAGATTTGAGGGGTTAAAGTCTCATCCTACGGAGACCTCAGATCTGGAGAGTTTTTACTGACCTTTGGCTGGATTCGTGATTGCATGTTGGTTTCTGATGAGAATCTCACTTCTATTTTTTCATGAACGTTGTAGGGGATATATTAAACTACAACATACTCAAATTTGAAGTGAAACGAACGAGCATAGCCTAGTAAATCGACTAGATCTTGAAGACGATGATTCTGGTGATGTATTCCGAGACACCCGAGACTTCAAGGACCTAAATGATGACTATATTCTGGTTATTTGACTTATATCTCTTCATGAAACTTGTAAAGGACATCTTGATATATAACATATCCAAATTTCAGAGAAAAAAAAATAGAATAGGTAGGTGAAATCTCAATATTTTGGAGATGTGTACACTGGACGATGCGGTAATGGATCCAGAAGTTTCATGAGACTGTATAAAATAATCTAAAAATAATCTGGCTTGTAGTTCTTCATAAAAGTTGTACGAAAATGTCTTGGATATAACTCAGTAAAATTTCATAATTTTTGGAGGCCGTATGGATATTTTAATTGAATTTATTCAGAAACCGTGCATTCTGGTTTCATCCTATTGGTTTGTTTAATGATTTCTTGAATTTTTATAATTTTGGGAATTTATAGATATTGAATTTAATATTTATTTAAAAATATTTATAATAATAATAAAAATAATAATAATAATAATAATAATAATAATAATAAAATAAAATAGATTATTTTGGCCATAGATTCCATTTAATTAATTTATGTTGCATGTGTGATAAAGTCTTGGTATATGTGTGACATTGAATCGAAATGCATGTGTGAATTTCATGCCAAGTATGACTTGTTTGATGTCACGCCATGTGCCATGTTAAATTGAGATAGAAATAATGGTAAATGTGGATAATGATAAGTGAGGAGGTGGTTGTGGTGGAGGTTAATGCCGGAATGCATAGAGATGCATTGCCGGATTACCCTGGGAGATTCAGGATGCCCGGAATGTGGGGGGCCGGAAGCCCTGTCGGAGGTCTTTGCCCGAAGGGAATGCCTCGCGATGCCAGGATTTGGGGTGCGGGATGCCCGGCCAGGGAGTGTAAATGCCGGAAGCCCTGTCGGAGGTTTTTGCCCGAAGGGAATGCCTCGTGATACCAGTTGGGATGCGAGATGCTCGGAATGTGGGGGGCCGGATGCCCGGTGGCCTGGGAGTCTGAATGCCGGAAGCCTCGGAGGTCTTTGCCCGAGGGGATGATGAAATTGATGATTTGAGAAATGGGTGATGTGGTGATCAAATTGAAAGCAAAAAGTGAAAATTAAACCATGGCATGATATGCATGATGATATGCATGATGATGATGATGACGATGATGATATGTGATGTGAGATAATGATGATCACCCATGGCATGATATGCATGATGATATGCATGATGATGATGGTGACGATGATGATATGTGATGTGAGATAATGATGATCACCCATGGCATGATATGCATGATGATATGCATGATGATGATAATGATGATGATATATGATATGGCATGATGACATGTGAGATGTGATGATGTCATGATGATGATGACATATATGATATAATGATGCCATGATGATGATGACATGTGTGATGTGATGGTATCATGATAATGATGACTTGTATGATGTAATGATGCCATGATAATGATGACATATATGATATGATGGTGCATGATAGTATGCGCATGGCTTCAAGGTAAGTAACGCCTGCAATGCATGTATGATTTGCATGATGCATTGAGTTGTTATTGGATTCCTTATCTGCTGAGTGGTTGTACTCACCCCTTTTGGGGACCAACATTTCAGATTAGTAGATGGTTTGAGCGGTTGGATATGACCGCGAGGAGAAGGATAGCAAAAGAGGGAACCTTTGGACGCCGACACTGGTTGATGGACCTTAAGCATACAATTGTGGGAGGAGATGTCGGTCATCTTTTGAAGTATAGCCGAGTATAGAAACATTGGCATTTCGATGTACCGACTAAAGATGTCCATCTGCTTTATGTAAATAAACGTGTTTGGCCTTAACTTATATAAGATGTTTAGTAGGTGTGCATCGTTTTCTGAATATAGGGAAGGGAGTTTGTTGGATGTGCTTCCGTATTTAAATTGCGCAAGGGACCGATCTAAAAGATGTAAACCCCCAGGTTGTATGGACCCGCTACAATTGAAATGGTATAAGAGTGATATGTTAATAAGGAAAGTGAATGGTAAACGAACTGTGGCTACCCTAATCAGATCGGGGGCCGTCGAGGGGTGCCACACGGGCCGGTCGAACCATTCGAACCGTTCGGCCCGGTCGAATAAGCCGACCGGCACGTGCCACGAGCGTGCCTGGATGACATCACGATGACGTCATACGGCGCATGCGCGGTACGCGCCAGCACCGCGCGAGTGCGTCGCACGCGCCTGCCCCCTGCGAATCGGCGAGTGCATGCCGGTTCGTTTCGGCTGCGTGTAGGGGCGCGTTCAGCGGCCTTTGGCGGCGTTCCGCCACTTGTCGCGATCGTCTCGACGAGACCTTCCATCCAACGCCATCAGAAATCAATTTTGAGTTACATAAACTCGAAAAAAAATGGATGAACAGTGCTCGAGTGTCGGGATTTTCGCCCCGATCGGTGTCGGCCGATTAATTTCGCGAAAATTCAATTAAAAAATCATTCATAAACATGAAAGGGGTCAGGAAAACATGAACTATGGCTCTGATACCAATGTTGGGAATATCGGATTCCCTAAAACCGGATTTGACACTAAATCGAACCCCTAAAATGAATGCGGAAGACGAACCCAGGAAATTCACATGTATCACAGATCCTAAAGCACACCACGAAATCGAGCGTACCTTGTTAGCCATAGATTAAATACCAATGCTGAAGATCGAGGAAGAAATTCTGATCCCGTGTGATCCGATGATGTCAATTCGTCTTGAAGGGAAGATGGGTGTCACCTCTTGCGCACTGTTCTTTCTTTTGGAAGGTTTTTGAGGGTGAGAGGGAGGAGGAACGCACGTTATGCCAAAAGGTGTGTTCCTCCCTCTTTATTTCTCTTTATATACGTCCCCTCCAAAAAGAAACGTGTCCCTTCATCATATCCCTTCATCCATGAGCCCTAATCTTGTGGGCCAGGCTTTTAGGCTCAACATGGGCGAACGGGCCAACTTAGGCCCATCACAATATTAATAAAACCATCAATTCCAATGTTGCATCTTCACGTTTTAGGCTTTGTTATCGATTAAATTCCAACAAAGTTTTGGTACATTTGGCTATGTTTGAAGTAAACTTATTGATTCTTTTTTCTACGTGTGATATCTTTTGTAAGGAATCGCCACAAAACCCGTCTTGTCTGATAAAATCGAAGAACGACTTTCAATGAAATGTATTTTGCCGTTGAATCCAATTCAAGTGAAGCAGTTAGAAACTCAACTAGAAATTGACCAGGTATTAACATTCAGCTCAAGCGCAACTCTATTGGAAAATCGAGGTAGTTGATTAGACTCGACAACAATTGATTTGTGAAGGAAGCTGAGCTCGAATTTGAATTCAAACTTAAAAATCTCGAACAATGTGAGTATGTTTTGTAGTTTTCAAGATATTTATACCTATTTTATTAATATTTTTTTTAAAGAATAGGAGAGCTCAATTACACTCGCGAGCCTTTGGAACTAGAAATTGGCGAGCTCAAACTTGATGCGACAAGGTAGTTTGAGTAACTCAAGCTCGAGCTTGACCAGAAATCAGAGGATCTTTATCCTCGTGCAGCCCAAATAACTTGATTCAGTTTCAATCCTGCGCCCTACGATAATGTCGCTTCCAGTACCCGCTTGCTTCCAAGCCCTAATTGGATAGTAAATATATCCTTTTAAGTCTCATTTTCGTCTCTCATCTCCTAACGAAGAGCGCTGACCACGACCACCACAACAAAATGGTGCATCCCAAGAATCTTAACCCTCTTACCGCCCGATGAATGACTGGATCATCCGGATCGTGTCTCGAGCTAACGTACTTTTATATGTTTCAACAAGTCCAAAGTACAATTGTGAGAGACAATTTTATTAGTTTTAAACTTTTACTATATTGTATTCCTCACTTATAGGGATATGTCAACTAGAATTTGACATCTCTAGTTACCTATAACAGTACTAAAATGAATAATAATAATAATGGACATCCAATTCACGCGGATAGGAAGTTCCAACTCCCAGTTGACTTTGCTACTTATATCGGTCATGTTCACTAGGAAAAAGCTCGTCGGAGAACTCCTTGTACTGATCGAAATCATGACTGAACCTAATAATTCAGTTTTAGTACTGATCCGCATCCTCTTTGTGTCCACTACTTTATTTGTTTCCTTTCGCTGTAAAAGGTCCAGGTCACACTGGCTTCCTCTAGGACCCTTCGGATGGCCGATAGTCGGCAACCTGTTCAATCTTGGGAAGATGCCTCATCTAACACTAGCCGGCCTCCGTGAAAATTATGGCCTGGTGATTTGGCTTAGGCTAGGCTCGATAGACAACATGGTGATTCTCTCAAGCAGAGTTGCAGCCGAGTTCTTCAAGAACCATGACCTCAATTTTGCGGAGCGAACCATCACCGATCTCATGCGATCTCAGGAGTACTACAAGGGATCCATTGCCCTAGCCCCGTACAGCACATATTGGCAGGTGTCGAGGTGGCTGCTGACGGTGGACATGCTAGTTGCCAAGCGGCTCAATGAAATAGCGCTAATCCAGAGAAAGTGCATTGACATGTCGACATGGATCGAGGAGGCGGCATCCACGGATAATGTCCAACTTAGAGAAGGTGTTCACCTGGCACGCTTCGTGTTCCTCATGACATTCGATTTGCTGGGGAATCTCATGCTGTCCCGAGACATGCTTGATCCGGACTCAAAGGTTGGATCGGAGTTCTTCGAGGCAATGACCGGATTGATGGAGTGGTCAGGCCATGTGACCATTGCGGACCTATTCCCGTGGCTGCGGTGGTTGGGCCCGCAAGGGCTAAGGAGGAAGATGGATCGGGATATGGGGAAGGCCATGAGGATCTCATCAGATTTCATGAGGGAGAGGATCAAGGAGAAGAAAATCGGGGGAGACGATGTTCAGAGGGATTTTCTGGATGTGTTGCTTGAGTTCAAAGGAAACGGTAAGGACGAGCCGGCCAAGCTTCCTGAGAAGCAAATCAAAACATTCATACTGGTACGACCACAAACTTTGACTTGCTAGTTCTATAAGGATTCCTGTGTCCAATCATACGCGTAGGGGATAGATCGTAGGTGAATATCACTTAATTATTCAATTATCTCCTTAATGTATCACACATCATCTTACTCGATTTTATGAATCATTTTTCTATTTATAACTTTACTTTGAATGAAGATCGGCGTCCTTCCATCAATATAACCTTTTGGCTTTATAGTTAGGGTTCTTAGCATTGTGAAATGTGAGAAACATGCAAGTTTCTGAGTATGTCAACAAGGACAACATTAGACTTGTAAAAATATATTTACGATTGTTTGGTAAAGTATTGTGGTAAATTAGTGGCCTACTTGGTATAACTTCCCACAATTGCTACGTATTTGAAAAATGGTATGGCTATGGCTCCATTGCCTTACCCTAGAAAAACTTACGGATATGGCTCCATTTGGTAAAATTTTGCCATGCTTGCTCTCACATACTGGCCTCTTGACATCACAGGAAATGTTCTTGGCCGGTGCAGAAACATCGATAGCACTGTCGAATGGGCATTGACAGAACTCCTACGGGACCCGAACTCCAAGGTCGAGGTCCAAGCAGAGCTTTTACAGGTTGTCGTTGTTGGCTGTCGAAACGGTATCCCAAGATCAACATAGCTAGAAACTCGAACATGTTGAGGAGAAGACGAAGATTTACATACCCCATTTGGAATCCATCGTTCTTTATGCGGAATGGTGACAATTCGATGCTCAGGTTCTCCTCTATGGCCCTCGGATCCTGGCGTGACGAGACCACCCCTCACGACTTCCTTATGTGAGGTGAGAGAGTGTTCATGGAAGAATGAGGCTTGGAGGAGTAATCTTAGCGCTATTTATAGTGTTTTGGATGGGTCCTCTCATCACGGGCCGGACCCAACTCGGCCCACACAAGCCAAACTCATATTCAACTACTAAGAAAACCTTATGTCTTACCTTATTAGAGCAATCTCGTAAAACGGTAAATTACAATCTCAATTAATGTAGACCATATCAGGAAAATATTTACATTCTCCCAATAGGGCTATGTTAATTGAGACTATACAGTATGTGCGCATCTTTATGTTGCTCTAGCGACACTTCTTAATAGTCAATCATATCCCATAGAGTCTCAATTACCGAATCATGGCGGTAACTGCATGTACTCATGCAAAGCTTTCCATGGTTACGAGTGCTTTCAACTTTACAAATATGGATTTAATATGGTTGTGTGGCAAACGGATAACACCTTATAAAGAGTAATACCTTATGTATTATTTCCTTTGTCGGTCACTATTCTCTTACCTTAATTGTCATAGAAAACCGGATGTGGCACTAGATAATATCTTTATGGTTCTAATGAACCCACATATATCTTATCTTTATGTTTAATCTTTCTTTATGTGTAATCAAGACATATGCTAAGGCTAATAAATAGATGCTCTCAGCCTTCTCTCAAGGCTTATACTATTGTAACACTCTCGATTTTGAGCCCGTAAGGATTGGCCATAAGGTCCGAAAAGAATTGATCATGGGCCATTGGCCATGGTATGATTGGCAAGGAATTGCAGATCAATCATGGTCCGACCAATCGACAGACTGGTCACAAACTGATCGAGGTGTCGGACATGAATTTCTACCGACCATACCGATGAGATAGGATCACCAGCTCATAAGATGACTTTTTGATCATGAGGATTGGTCATGGGATGATTTTGGATCGACGGATGATCATGATCAATTATACTACCTGGCCGTGGGTGATTCCGCCCAGCTATGTACCGATATGTGGATGATCAGACTTGATCAAATACGATCATCTTCCAATCAAAAATGCATCATTCCATATTTAATTTTTAGTGATCGGAAAGGATTCTTGAATTGGTGATGTCTGATCGTGGATCAGTAATGCACCGACCATGAGCCATACGAATGAATCGGGTGCCGATCGAAATGAGCTCGGGGATAGACTTGGCTATTATGTTACTAATTCTAAGGTCCATGAGTGCCTTGGCTTAGTGCTAGGCTAGGGATAGCCTTAGGATTGGCCTTGAACCGATCGAAGGACAACGACCCTTTAGGCCGACCGACCGTCCAAAGGAACAGTTCGAGCAAGAATGGAGCGTGATGGCTGAACCTCGAGTGTACGTGATTCGATCTTTTTTAGGTGTACCTAATGATCCCTTTTCGGCCTCGGAACCAACTTAGATGACGGAATTCTCTAGACCACATTTTTAAGGAAGAAAATGACAAAATGGAATTCTCTAGAACACCTTAACTTTTTCATAAAGGAGGTTGACTTATCATTTCACCTAGATTTTTCTAGATATGGTCATGATTACCTAGGATTTACCTTGGGGATTAAGCAAAGTATCCAAGCCAAGTGTTTCAATAAAAAATAGGACACATTGAAACTAATTATGGCTATCCTATAGCCTTGATGCCACCCTATCTTTTAGAGTGCCACCTATCCATAATGAGTTGTCCCCTTAATAATGAGCTAAGTGCTAATTTGGTTCAAAGAAACGGAGACAAGCAAGGCCTTAAATGATGACACTAAGTCATTAGATCTCCACCTCATAAGCCTAGGTGACCACTCGAAGATTTGGTAATGATAACTTGAGATTTGCCTTGGAGAAGAAGTCGGTGACTCGTAAGTTTAGGTATTCTCTAGAATTTTAAGTTATGGTGAGCCTAAAGTATAGCCTTGGTGAACAAGACAAAGGCCAACCAATCAAGAGAAGACATTAAGCATCAAGGGGCTTATGTGTCCCCTAAGGCCATAGGCACATCATAGGCCTAAAGTGAGCCTTGGAGGGTAAGTAAATAAATGGACCAATCACAATCAAACAAAAATAAACATAGGCACCAACTAAGGAGACTAGATAGGCCAACTCGTTCTTTAGGCTTAATCATGAGATTGGCACCAATAATTGAAGAGGAGGAAGCTTATAAATAGGAGAAGGCATTTTCACATTTTGGAGGCTTAACCATTCTCTCCTTTCCTCTCCCTTTCTCTCCTCTCTTTCACGTCCTTCTCTTCCAAGCCGCCTTAGGAGTCGTCTGGTCACTAAAGGAGCATCTTGGAGTTAGGCTCAAAAGTGGTAAGTAGAATCTCTAACTCTTGGCTAGGGCGATAGCCTACATCGTTGAATTTAGTGGTGTGCTTACATGTGTAAGCCATGTGTACGTTGTAATGTTCTTTTGTATGATTTACTCATGCTTGCATGCTTGAACGTGTTCACGCTTCGGGACGAGGTCGAGGTTCATTCGGCTTAGAATCGACGTCAAGTCGTGATGGTTTAAGCATGCAACTCAAGCCACGGACCAAGAATCGTGCTCGACATATTATATAGTATGATGTTAAAAGTCATGGCACACCTACTTGAAAGAGCACACCTTCGGGCCTTGTATGCATCAACTAAGATGAAAGATGAAGAACCGGATTGTGTGATGCACTTATATGATGCACCTAAAGAGGAAAAAGCATTCGTCGCCACATAGCATTGGCGACAATGCCTCGTTCATTGAACGGGATGCCCTAGTTGAGCCAAGATGCCTATGTTTGAGCTTGGATGCCTCGGGTAAGCTAGCCCCATGATGCCCTAGTTGAGCTAGGATGCTTGGGTTGAGCCTGAATGCCTTGATGAGCTAGCGCCAAGATGCCTTGGTTGAGCCGGGATGCCTTGGTTGAGATAGGATGCCTAGCTTGAAGCTAGATGCCTCGGTTGAGTCAGGAGGGCTTGGTTGAGCCAGGACGATGGTAAATAAATTTGCATGAGTGCCGATATATGCATAAGCATGATATGTTGATATGTTCATTGATATGCTAAAAGTAAGCATGCATTGAAGTATGCGGTAATGTATATCTGCATGTAGTCGAGGATAGCAATAAGTTTGCTATTGATATGCCATCGATATTGCATTGCGAGTGTTGTACCTACTAGATTTTGATGATGAGATATCCTCATAGTAGAGACTTAGGGGCTTTTAGATACTGAGTCCATGACTCATCCCGTTGTTTTTCAGAATTGTAGGCATGAGGGAGTTGTAGTCTCGCTAGAGGAGTTAAGGTTTACCCAGCCTTTTTGAGCATAGAAGATCTAATGGTTCTAAATATAATGGCCGTGATAAAAGGGCTTGTAAATGTAATTGATGTAATTGTATGTTTGTAAATGGTTGTTTTCCTGGCTGCTTGTTGTTGTCTGGATGTTGTTTGTAATGCTTCCGCATGTGCTTAATGAAAAGATAAAAGGAAATGAGACGGCGACGTGCCTAGGACGTCGCAAAAATAACCCTTGCTGCTTGAGACCCTGGAGATGGAGTCGGGGTCGTTACAACTATACCTTGAGATTTCCATTACATATAATCAGCTTTATATGGTGATCACACATTCATGAACACTTTATTGAATGTGTAATACATATATAAGCTTTATTATAGCAAAATCAAAATAGCTCCCACTAAACAGCAGCATCCAATTGTGCTTCTCAGCCTATATTCATGACATGTCGTTTAAATACACAAGGGCGAAAGTCTTTAATTAATGGGTTTACAACCACATCATCTATGGAAATATGTTATACTGTAGTATCACCATTCTGTATCGTTTCTTTATGGTCAAAAAAATGACCTCCATATGCTTAGACCCCTTGAGACTTCTATTATTATTGATGGATAACACAGTTGTCACACCCCGAACCTCAAGCATGCGTATATCCCTCAGTGGTCGATAAAATTGCGACGTCTCAGGATGCATCGCCGACCCATTCATTTTAATGCACATGCGGAAGCGAACAATAACCCTTGATAGCAACCAACACGGGATAGAAAAGCAAGAAGCAATTTCACAACTAAAAGCTTTTATAAACACATCGGTTTATATACAAAAGCTAGTCTATAGTCAAAAGTCTACTTAAACAAAAAAAGCCAACAAGCCTTCTAGGTGCATGAATCCCCAACAGAAAACTCCGAGGTCTCTTGGGGATCTCAGTCCACCACAGCACCATCAGGAGGGTCAGCTGTACCCTCGCCTAGAGCGGCGTCGACTATCCCAGCGGGGATCTCAAAACCCTAGAGGGGACCCACTCTGTATCCATTAAGCCCGCGGAAAAACCACGCCTTAAATCGATGAGGTACCCTTTGAGGTAGGCCCTCATCGACCCAGATGGTAGTCACTACGAGCTCATAGATCTAGACCCTGTGGTCCCCGGGAATAGGGAAATCAGTAACCGTCCTAGGCTGACCAAAACGAACTGGAGGCTCCGCCATCTGAGGACCTGAGAACAATTGAGCCCACGACGGGGTGAGATAATGTCTCAGCAAGTTCACCCCCTGAACTCCGACTAGGAAGGAAATACGTCTAGAGTAGTCTATACACATAAAACAGAGGACTTACCTCGCCTCAGTTCCCTCCTGCATGTCAGTACAATTCACATACTCAATCAATTAATCAATCAATTCAATTCGATCAATACAATCAATCAATTAATCAATCAATTCAATCAATACAATCTATCAGTTGATCACAGGGGTCTCGATTATAAGACCAAATCGTTATGACACGTTCCATACCGTGTCACACAATTTTGTCCCATAATCTGGCGCTTCAATTCCAATCAATCACATGTTTGAATTCGATTATTGCCCGCACAAGCACAATATACCAACACACATCAGTCTTCTAGCGTAGCCAGGCTTCGTCTCACTCCTTTGAGCACGGCAACATCCAATGACACATATCGGGGACAGCATTCCCGAAGGAGTATCAGTCCAAAATCTACTACGACCGGCTTATATTGTCCAGGGGCATCCCATATAGGGGCAACGTCCTACCGACGCACATTGGGGACGGGTTCACTTAACCATCACACGATCAATCAATCCTGGCAAAGGACATTGTGCTTTGCACTCAAATGCCTCAATTAAAATAATGAACTTCGCCTATTTTCTTCGTATTAAAAATACCCGATAAAAATAATCGTGTGTGGGTACACGGTCGTTTGAGCCAAAAATGCGATATCTTCCTTTTTAAAAATCCCACTATTTATTATAGTACCTAAAAACATTTTTTGCATTAAAAATCGACACCTGGTATTTTCTGATTAAATACCAAAATTTTACAATTTTGAAATAATAACTCAAAATTACAATCACCACTCAATTTGCACAAATCAACATTCAATTGCTTAAACTAAGCACACTACTACAATCGGCACGAAATTCCGGTCACCGACTATCCAGGTATAATTTCTGAAAAATAATAAATAATTAAATAAATTAGAAAAAAATTAAATAAATGCAATTAAATACAATAAATACTAACTTAGGCCAGAAACGATAATCTAACCACCTAAACGGGCCTAGAAAAATAGCGTGCCAGTCCACATAAATAGTACATCATATCTAGTCCTTAATTAATCTAATCTAACCACCTAACATGCATAATTAAGCAATTAAATCACTAATCTAATCTAACTAACTACCTAATCCTTAATTAGCTTAGACTAAACAACCCTTAAGCATCATTAACTCCCTAAGCAGAGTTTAGCAAGTAAACTCACCAGTTTTGCGATTCGGTGAGTTCATGGCGATGGTGACGCGGAGGTAGGTGACAATCAAGCCTGTAGCGACACCAATGGAGGTTCGGGCGGGCCTAAAAATGGGCCATAAGCTCTCAGCAAGGGGCTGAGCTTCTGCTTCTACCTTGGACTGAAAGAGGCTGCTCGAGCGGCCGAGTTGGGCTGAAACAACAAGGTGGGAGGCTAGGCGACTGCAGCAGTTGACGGTGACACTTTGGACGGTTAGAACGACGACGGTGGTGGCTCAACTGGCTGGATAGGGGGCTTAATGGTGGCCTGGGCTCGTGGGAACGCGCGGACGAGCGTACAAGCTGGCACGCGACAAGCGGGGCTTCAAGTTGCTCAGGACGGCACGGCAGTGCTCGGACGGGTTCAGGCGGCTATCGACGGCAAATGGGAGGGAGTGCTGGCTATTCTCTGGTTTTTCTTGAGCTTGAAACCCACAAGAATGGAGAAAGGAAGCCAAGGGAAGAAGAAGAAGCTACTGAAGACGAGGAGGGGGCCACCAAAATATCTAAACACTTGAGTTCATGCCCCACCAACCCTTGGCTGTCATCCTCAGCCAATTTGCAACCTTCAAGCTTCCTTAGCAAGCCATCCAAGTGGTCCAAATGTTGTAGCACCCCCTAGCTACGAATTTGGACAATTTCCCGGTCCATCTAATTTAACGTTGAATTTTCCCGATCCAAAACGGTCATACTTTGAATTTTCGCCAAAAATCCCAATTTGCCCAAAAAATCTTTAGAGGATGAGTTGACATTCCTAAAATGAATCATGACATGACAGAACTTTCAATTTCTAAAATCGGGTTCAAATTCGTAGTTAATTTCAACCGAGCGCGATTTTAGCGTGACCTAACCTACGGAGTAGCTTTTAGGAATTTTCAGTGCAATTGATCTGTGGTCGATTATTTTCTAGCCACATTGTACCTCTTCGACACATTGACGCCTCTCGATTGTCGTGAAAATCTCGAGGTTTCAAATATGAACACATGGTACAGAAATCGAGGTTTCAAATCGGTCTAGTGCCATTCGATAGAAATTTTACAATTAGGTAGAATCACCCACACACTAATCACATACCTTTGTCAATCGACATATCTTCAGTCTCTGATTGATTTTGACGGTGCCGTAATGACCCTTGCAGATTAGCACGATCAAGCAGTCAATTTCTGGTCGAATTCTCAAGTCTATTGCGTTTAGATTCCTTAGCGGCTTTACCTGATAGACTAGTTATCCTATGAGTGATCAGCTCAGGGAAAAGAACTATAGTCGTGTCGATGAAAAGCTCAACTTATTCAATCGAAAACATAATTTGAAATTTAGGATGTCACAATAGTAGAATTATTATCATAATATAACTTATGGGTCTATCCACAAAATCAAATACGGTTAATTCCTTAATGAGGTTCTGAAGCCAAATAGTTTAAGTAGTAGCTAAAAAACATGCTATAAACTCCGCTTGCATGGTAGAGGATGATATAGATTTTTGTTTCTCACTTTTCCACGATACTGCACCTCCTACTAACATGAAGATATATCATATTGTCGACTTTCTATCATCCTCACAACTAGCAAAGTCTGCATCCGAATATACTAACAGTCGTAAATCATGGACATATCTATAAATCAACATATGATCTCTTGTTCCTTTTAAATATCTCAAGACCTTTTTGGCAGCAACCTAGTGGTCGTGTCCTGGATTCGATTGATATCTGCCTAAAAATCCTATTACGATTGTGATGTTTTGTTTGGTGCAAACTTAAGCATACATGATACTTTCTAGTGCATTAGCATAAAGTATATCATTCATTTGGTCTTTCTCAAAATTTGATTGAGGACATTGTGTCGCGACCCGATCTCCCCGCCCTCGAATTCCTCACCATCACGAGTAGATAAAAGGGGGAAAGGTCGGGTTTAGGGGTGATAGAGTTAGTATGAGCACCTAGAGGGGGGTGAATAGGTGCAAAGGCAAATTTTGCAAAATATAGAGTAGAACTTTTCCTTTTAACCAGAGTTTGATTGATAAAAGACTTTGCAGAAAGAACCAGACTTTAACAATTAAGTAGAGTTACAAACAAAGTAAAAGAGTTTAGGGAAGAGAATAAGAACAAAAGGTTTATAGTAGTTCGGCTTAATCCAAGCCTACGTCCACTCTCCCGCACTGACATCCCACCAGTTGGATTTCACTATGAATCAAAAAAGCCGTTATAGTATCACGTCATTGATTCCACAGTGTAGAAACTCCGCTATACTTCCTCAAGGTCTCACAGGAATCTAAACTCTCTTTTAAATACAAATTATCGCTCAACAGTTGAATCAGCAAAGAACAAGGAGTTTCAAACTTTAGAATTTTTCTATCATGCGCTTCCTCGAATAACTGGAGTATCTTCCTTATATACTCCTCCATGCCTTCATAACCGTTGGCACCTTCCAAAGGAGTTCTTCCAACCTACCCGTTGGACAGAATCAATTAAGAAGATCTTGAGTTACTTAAGGAATGTGACGATAGCCCACCAATCATGCTCGCCCATACAATCAGGATCTAGGTTTTCATAAGTAGAACCTTCTAAGTATGCTTCGCCATTCAACGGATCCAAATTACCCAAATTAAATTCAAAAAAAAAAAAAAAAAAAAAAAAAAGATCCTGAGATGCTTTCTCCAGCCGTGAGATCTTCTTTAGCCGCTCGAGTCAAATCCTTAAAGAAATCATTCTGGATAAGATTTCTTCGACAGTCTAGAAACTATCAATGAGGGCAGACTTTAAATCTTGAGTCTGACAGTACCGGCGGTCTTCAGACTTTGACGAAAGAGTATGCAAATCTTCATACTAGACTGATAGAAACATTTTGTCAGCTTCAAAACAAATAAGGAAGTTTTCTGCAACAATCTCCTCCTTTTTTATGGTGACAAAACTTTCCTGCAAATTTGGATAATTTTGACCTGCAAGACAATACTTCAAGCAAACAATGGTATCTCATAAAAGATAAATAGATTAGGATAAAGATAGTATTGATTCTACATCCACAGAAAATGAGTTAGTCTTGTAAAAACAACTATCTTTGCCATGAGAATATCAACGATGCTTAAGATACTGCAAGTAATCAAACCACAGTCCAAACTATCAAAATACAGTCCAAACCAGTCACAACCAAACAAAAGTAAAGTCAAACAAAAGTAAAATCAAATAGAAATCAAATCTGTCAAATCTGCACCAACATTCTCCCCTTTTTTGTCAGCATTAACAAGGTATAGATGAAATAGAGATTGGGATTAAATCAAGATTTTTTTGGAATGCGAACAAGCTGGAAATCTCCCATCAACTTGATGGTCTCCTCCAGCCTTCTCAAGTCTTCCTTCAGTTGTTCTACTTCTTTACCCTTGGCAATTGCTTGAATTTGAAGAATAAAGGCTTGAATTTGATTATTCAAAGAAATTGAAGAGTCATGACTAGCATTCCGCATATTCTAAACGTTGCATCCCAAGGAAAAAATCTGGCCTTGCAACTCCAAAAGAACATCAAGCAACCTTCAAGAGTCTGCTGTGTTATCAGTTTGAGTGCTTGCTTCAGCGTGATCAGTTTGTGGAGTATTGGCAGATGATGGCATTTCAACATGAGCACCCAGATTTGGAGATGAAACCTCATGACCTTCCTCAGGAAATTGAGAGGCATATACATCTTCTGGATTGGCAGGAAAACAACTAGCATCATCACTAGTAAACACAAATGAAGAAGTACCTCTTTTCTCAACAGCTCCCCCTGTTTCAGTGCCTTCGGGTGGAGAGAAGTACTCTTCGTGCTCTGTTTCTTCTTCAGTAACATGATGATCTTGTTCTCCTCTTTCCTCTTCTTCTACAGTTCTTTCTTCCTCTGCTGCTTTTCTCAATGCTTCCCTCTCCTCACTTCTCTGCTCTGTTTCTTCTCTGTCTTGATCCTCTCTCTCCTCTGTCTCTGGAACAACATGCTGAAGATTTCTTAAGGCAAGAGCAGAAATGGTAACATCTTCTTCATCTTCTTCATCCTCTAAGATGAGTGCTCTTCTTTTCTTGGATGGAGCTTTCATGGGCTCCTTTCCTTTCCGTTTTGTCGTCACAGAGTCATGTCGAGGTTTGACAGGGGTTTTCTCCTTAAATTGCTCCAAAGCCTTGTTCAGCTCCTTCAAGCGCATCTTGGAAACCATATTCAGTCCCACCACCATTTGATCATAGGTTCGAACACACAAGATTTTGGGAGGCTGAATATTAAGATGCCTAAACAACTGAGTAACAAGTGTTGAATAAGGAAGTTGGCCCTTGTCCTTCACTATCGATCTATACATGTGAAACATGATAGTGTGTGGCAGAGAAAACTTTTTGCCAGCATTGATAGCATACATCAGCTTCGCTTCTGAATTGGAAACGTCAGTCTTCGAAGTCGATTTGGGTCTGAGATAGTTGATTACAATCTTGTGAAGCAAGACATTTGAGGAATTCATCCTCAAGTACAAAATTCATCATTCTGCCATTCCATCCCGAACAAGCTCTACAGTCGCACGACCAATAGACACATTAATTGATTGGAACACCCCTCTCTCTACTCCAATCACATCAGCCAGAGTGTCCATATCAACTACATAGTCCTGGTCTCGAACACTGAAAGAGCATCTATTCGCATCCAAAAAGCTTAGATTAGAATAGAAATACGTAGTAAGTTCTGGATGAGCCACTGTTGTCTCAGAACAAAATCGTTCAAGTTAAGTAAGGTGAATTTCTCTCGTAAATTCACGTTCAGAGAGTCGAGAAAATCAAAGTCCACACTTCTTGGGTTCATCACCCTCGCTTTAGCAACTTAGAATAAAGTCGCTTGTGTTCCTCGGAACGAAACAGATCTGTCTAGTTGCTTCAATATTCGCAGCAACACCCATTCTAGGCTTAAAATGAGTGAACATCTTTTTATCATCATTTCCATCAGGTTGACTAAGACCTCCAACACGTGGATCACTTGGAATATTCACAAAGGCTTTTTCTACCGACCCGCAGAAGCAACTCCCAAACGTTCCATCGTTTGCAAAAAGTGGGTTTCATTTCGATACCGTTTCTCTTTCAAAAATTCATCAATAAAGTTCAATGGAGAACCTCCATTCTTTAAGGCGGAGTAGAGTTTGAAGGTAAAACCAGGCTTTAGAGTTCTTATAGGTTATGCATCCTCAATAATTTCTTCCTCCGCTTGTTGTTGAACATCTTGTGATCTAGCTTGAGGAGAATGACGCAGTTGAGAATGTTGTGGATTCTGCTAATGCCTTGGAGATTCTTCCTCCTTGGTGAGGTTAAAATGCGTAGGACCCTCACGCATATGTTGTGGTCCCCTCATTGAGATCCTTGATGACTTTCTTTGGGAAGACATTCTCACAGTCTTTGAGAGATTCCAAACTCGATTCGCGAGAAAGATGAAAATTTTGAGGATTAAACTAGAGGGTACAAGTAAGAAAGTGATGTTCTGTGCTTCTAGGGTTTGTAAAGAAGACGATCAGTATATAAGACAATCGAAACGAGGTATACAGATCGTCGTAAAAGGAAAGTGGAAAATGCATTTTCAAAAAAATAACTGCCTTTTGGAAAAAAGATAACTTCTTTTTCAAAAAGGAATGATTGCTGTAATTACAAAAACTCGGAAAGATAACATCAATCAATTCCAGATTAATAGACAATCGTACCATTTCGAGATTTTATCCAAATGATGAGTTTCTAAAATTGAAATAACTTACAGTCGTGATCCTTGAACCCTTGAGTCTAAACATCTTTGGACTTTTTATCCCTGAGTCTGAGCTTCTTCAGACTTTAGGATATTAAGTCTGGAACGAATAGACTCAAATTGACTTTTCTCCAGTGGCTTTGTAAAAATATCCGCCAACTGATCATTTGAGTCTATGAATTGAATCAAGACTTCTCCATTCTGAACATGGTCTCTAATAAAATGATGTGGAATCTCTATATGCCTTGCTCTTGAATGAAGGATTGGATTTTTGGTGAGATTAATCGCGCTGGTGTTGTCACATTTGATCTCAGTGCATGAATCTTCAGTTCCGAAGTCTCTTAACTGTTGTTTTATCCATAAGATTTGAGAACAACAACTTCCAAGTGCCGCATACTCTGCTTCTGTTGTTGAAAGAGCTACGGTACTTTGTTTTCTTGAAAACCAAGATACTGTTCTGTTACCAAGCAATTGACAAATACCCGAGGTGCTCTTTCTATCAACTCTGCATCCTGCTAGGTCTGTGTCTGAGTATCCAAGGAGAGTAAAGTCTCCTTTTTTAGAATACCAGAGACCCAAATTAGAGGTTGTTGCAACGTATTTGATGATGCGTTTCACAGCACTTAGATGAGATTCTTTGGGATCTGATTGAAATCTAGCACAAATGCAAACACTAAACAAAATGTCAAGTCTAGAAGCAGTAAGGTAAAGAAGTGAATCAATGATGCTCCTGTACAGCTTCTGGTCAACTTTCTTTCCTCCTTCATCTTTGTACAGCTTCAAAGAACTTGATATTGGTATATCAGTCTTTTTGCAATTCTCCAAACCGAACTTTTTAACGAGTTCCTTAGCATATTTTTCTTGGTGAATGAAAGTTTCTCCCTTCAATTATTTTACTTGTAGCCTGAGAAAGAAGGATAGTTCACCCATCATGCTCATCTCAAATTCATCCTGCATAGACTTAGAGAATTTCTTGCATAGATTTTCATTAGGTGATCCAAAAATGATATCATCAACATAGATTTGAACAAGTAAAAAGTTTTTACTTTCTCTTTTGATAAACAAAGTAGTGTCTACTTTACCTTTAACAAAGCCATTTTGAATTAAAAAATTACTTAACATGTCGTACCAAGCTTGAGGTACTTGCTTTAAACCATATAATGCCTTTTTCAGTTTGAATACAAAGTCTGGTTTTCTTGGGTCTTCAAAACCGAGAAGTTGTTCCACATAGACTTCCTCTTGGATAAATCCATTCAGAATGCGCTTTTGACGTCCATTTGGAATAACCTGAAATTCTTGTAACAAGCAAAAGCAAGTAGTAATCTAATTGCTTCTAACCTTGCTACCGGTGCGTAAGTCTCATCATAGTCTATCCCTTCTTCTTGCGTATAACCTTTGGCCACGAGTCTTGCTTTGTTCCTTATAACTTTTCCTTTCTCGTACATCTTGTTCCTGAAAACCCATTTAGCTCCAATAACAGACTTACATTTTGGTTTAGGAGTTAATTCCCAAACATCGTTAACACTGAATTGTCTGAGCTCTTCTTGCATAGCTTCAATCCAGCTTTCATCAGTTAAAGCCTCTTCTATGCTCTTGGGTTCTATTTCAGAAATAAGAGCTACAGCACTAAACTCTTCATGCCTTTTGGATCTTGTACGAATTCCCTCATCAATGTTACCAATGATGAGTTCTTTGGGATGACTGGACTTGTGCTTCCAGTTGCTGGTTGGTCTGACATGCTGGCTTTCTTCATCAGTTGATTCTTCAATATTTGTTCGTTGTTGCTCTTCTGTAGTCTGAGCTGCTTCAGGGGATTTAGGCTTTGTAGAGTCTGGAGCAGGTTCAGATTCTTCAAGTTGATTTTGGATTGATTGATTTTGTATAAGGTCTCGAAATTTGACATTCATCGATTCCTTCACAGATTGAGTCTTTTTGTTGTATACTCGTAAGCTTTGCTAGTGATTGAAAATCCAAGGAAGATTCATTCGTCTGATTTTTCTTCAAACTTACCAATTCGATCATTGGCATTTTTCAATATAAAACATTTGCAACCAAACACATGAAAATAGGAAACAATTGGCTTCTTTCCTTTGAACAACTCATAGGGAGTTTTCTCTAGAATAGGCCTTAAGAAGACTCTATTAATAATATAACATGTTGTAGAAACTGCTTCAGACAAAAAACATGAAGAAATGTTGCTTTCAATTAAAAGTGTTATAGCCATTTCTTGTAAGGATCTATTCTTCATTTCCACAACTCCATTCTGTTCAGGAGTGTATGGTGAGGAGAACATATGCTGAAAACCAGATTCATCACAAAATTTAGCAAAATCTTGATTTTCAAACTCACCTCCATGGTATGTTCGTATGCTTGAAATAACATATCATTTCTCATTCTATACTTTCTTAGCAAACTTTATGAAATAATAAAAGGTTTCAGACTTACTTGCCAGGAAATATACCCAGGTAAATCGTGAATAATCATCCACTATTAATAGGCAATATTTCTTTCCACCAATGCTCTGAGTCCTAGTTGGTCCAAAGAGATCCATATGTAGGAGCTGCAGCACACGATTAGTGGAAACTTGATTTATTGGTTTGAAAAAACTTCTAACTTGTTTTCCCAACACGCATGGTGTGCACAGATCAGACTTTTGGTATGTCAGGTTGGGTAGTCCATGAACAAGCTTCTTTGCAGAGATCTTGGTTATTTGCTTCATGTTGATGTGACCAAGTTTTCTATGCCAGAGATTAGCTTCCTCTTGAATTGAAATTAGACATTGGGATTTTTCTGGTTTGATGTCCAGAAGATAGATGTTCCCATCTCTTCGTCCCGTGAAAGTTTGAGAGGAGTCTTTACTGGTTCCTGAACATATTCCTTCTTGAAAGTTGATTTTGAAACCTGTGTCGCACAGTTGGCTGATACTCAGCAAGTTGTAGTTGAGTCCTTTTACTAAGGAAACATTGTTGATTGTGAGACTTCCAATCTTTACTGTTCCGCATCCGACGATTCTGCCTTTGCTATTTCCTCCAAAAGAAACTTTTCCACCATTAACTTGCATAAGCTTTATAAAACAACTTGAGTCTCCTGTCATATGTCTTGAGCATCCACTATCTAAGTACCATTTGACCTTTTTCTTGATAATGACCTGCATTTAAAAAAGAAACTCAAGCTTTCTTTGGTACCCATACTTTCTTGGGTCCAATGGAGTTAGTGCAATATACGGTCTTTGCCCAAACATTCTTAACAGGTTTCCAAGCCATGGGACATTCTTTCTCAAAATGTTCTGAGCTGTTGTACTTAGAACATTAAGAGCACTACAGCCTACATGTTTTACAAAGACTTTTTCAAAATGATTTCTATAAAAATCTTTTGTAGGTCTTTGTTTGATTCTTTCCTTTACTTTTGAAAAATCAATTAAATGAATGGTTTCAACAGTCATTCACAAGCCTGATTTGTTAAAGTAAGGTCTTTGCGCTAAAAGAATCTTTTCCAATTTCTCGAGATCCTATAGAAAACCTTTTTGAAATGCTTGAAATATCATTTTTCAAAAGTGCATTTTCTTTTGAAAGAGAATCTACATTTTCTTTCAAGGTAATAACACTTTTATCTAAATTTTTTACATTTTCTTTCCAAACAATCTTCTGTTGCTTTAGTGCAGAATTTTCCCTTTTTAGTTCGGAAATCCTCTTGAGAGAGGTTTTGAGACTAAGACACAGTTCATCAATATATTTAGAGACTTTAGTAGGAATTTTTAAATTACTTACCTTGATTTCACTGTTTGAGTCCGAGTTTGTATCTATCTCAGAGTTTGAATCTGATTCTGATTGTGCCATTAGACAAATATTAGCATAATCATCATCACTCTCTTCGCACTTGGTATCACTCCAAGTTTCTACTTTGAGAGCCTTTCTGTATTTCTCGGCTTTTCCTTTCTTTTTCTTTAGTAAGGGACAGTTAGGTCCGATGTGTCCCTTTTTCTTGCATTTAAAACAAATCACATCTTTATTGGATTCATCATCTTCAGCTGATTTATTTTGAAACTTTTGAGAGCTTTGTTTCTTCCAATTGAATCTTCTTCCCTTTTTGTTCAATTTTTTGAACCTTCTTATCATGAGAGCAAGCTCTTCATCGTCCATATCGTCTTCAGAATCTGTAATATCATAATCATCATTAGATTTTAAAGCAATGGATTTGTTTACCTTTGGGATCTTCATCTTCATTGATTTGCTCCACTTCATAGGATTGAAGAGTGCCAACCAATTCGTCAACGGAGAGTGGCATGATTCTTTGTGTCTCCCTTATTGAGGTCTTTATGTGATTTCAATCTTTTGAAAGTCCACGCAGCAGTTTGTTTACCTTCATGGGTCCAGAGATTGGTTGACCTTGATACTCAAGACCATTCACGATTTCTGTAAAACGACTAAACATGTCAGTGATAGTTTCTCCTGGTTTCATCTTGAAGGATTCATATTGACCAAGCAAAATATTGATTCTGGTTTCTTTCACTCGATCGGTTCCTTCATAAGTGATGTGCAGCCTATCCCAGACTTCTTTAATTGTTTCACAAGAAGATATTCTGTTATATTCAGTGGGAGATAATGTACAATATAAGGAATAAATTGCTTTTGCATCAAGGCATCAAGAGCTTGTCTCTTGGTTATCTCTTCTTGAGTCATCTCGCTAGACTCAACAGTTTCTTTTCCCTTTTCTGAGACTGTTGTAGCTTTAGGAATAATTCATTTGTCTACCACATCCCATTCCAGAGGATCTTTTGATCTTAGGAATGCCTTCATCGTGTTTTTCCATATGTTGTATTCCTTTCCATCAAAATAAGGCGGTCTAGTGTTGCTTTGCCCTTCTACCAAACCTGGAGCCAACATACTAGCCATGAATCGTTAACTCTGAAAGAAAAAACACTTCAATTCAAATGAATACACAGGCTCTTATACCAATTGAAAGAGCTAGTATGAGCACCTAGAGGGGGGTGAATAGGTGCAAAGGCAAATTTTGCAAAATATAGAGTAGAACTTTTCCTTTTAACCAGAGTTTGATTGATAAAAGACTTTGCAGAAAGAACCAGACTTTAACAATTAAGTAGAGTTACGAACAAAGAAAAAGAGTTTAAGGAAGAGAATAAGAACAAAAGGTTTATAGTGATTCGGCTTAATCCAAGCCTACGTCCACCGGCTGGATTTCACTATGAA
Source organism: Eucalyptus viminalis (assembly GCA_014182385.1). Taxonomy (NCBI): domain Eukaryota; kingdom Viridiplantae; phylum Streptophyta; class Magnoliopsida; order Myrtales; family Myrtaceae; genus Eucalyptus; species Eucalyptus viminalis. The sequence continues at coordinate 32,098,699 of CM024536.1, forward strand.
TCAAAAGAGTCGTTACAGTATCACATACTTGATTCCACAATGTAAAGACTCTACTACACTTCCTCAAGGTCTCATAGGAATCTAAACTCTCTTTTGAATACAAATTATCGCTCAACAGTTGAATCAGCAAAGAATAAGGAGTTTCAGACTATGGAATTTTTCTATCACTCGCTTCCTCGAATAACTGGAGTATCTCTCTTATATACTCCTCCATGCCTTCATAACCATTGGCACTTTCCAAATGAGTTCTTCCAATGTACCCATTGGACAGAATCAATTAGGAAGATCTTGAGTTAGTTAAGGAATGTGACGATAGCCCACCAATCTTTCTCGCCCATACAATCAGGATCTAAGTTTCCATAAATAGAACCTTCCAAGTATGCTTCGTCATTCAACGGATCCAAATTACCCGAATTAAATTCAAAACGAATAAAAGATCCTGAGATGCTTTTTCCAGTCGTGAGATCTTCTTTAGCCGCTCAAATCAAGTCCTTAAAAAAATACTTGATTCTGGATAAGTTTTCTTCGACGGTCTAGAAACTATCAATGAGGGCAGACTTTAAATCTTGAGTCTGGCGGTCTGGCGGTCTTCAGACTTAGACGAAAGAGTCTCGTAAGTCTTCGACTAGACCGATGGAAACGTTTTGTCAGCTTCAAAACAAATAAAGAAGTTTTCTCCAACAAGGGGTACTTGATCACGAGAGTTCCCTCACGGCTCGCGTTCCAAAAGACGTCATCACCTCGCCTTTCGGATCAAGTCTCTTGTGAGTTCCCTCGACGAGATTGCGAGCTCTCCCAAGCTTGTACAACACCTTACAGTGGAGTGTTGTAATCCATACCCACACGGGCGACACACCTTAGAAGAAGGGGTCGGGTGTGAATATTGAATTTAAGGGTACCTTTACCATGGTAGCCCTCTCGACAGTACGCCTTGTCCATAAAGATGAAATCACTTCATCCTTTGGGATACTCCCATATTGAGTATGCTAAACCATGATGAGTTTCATCGGAACTCATACCCCGCACGACAAGTTTATTTATACAGTTTAGTTGTTTATGACAACCTAAAAAAAAAAAATGGGAGTTGCCATTAGCCTCATTTTGGGGGTCGGCTAGAAAACCCAATCGAGGGTCGGGATTATTCCCTTAATTCCTACGCAACCAAATATCCAGGTTCGGGGACTTGGGTTACGCTAATATTTCTATTAACGCCATTCGGTACCTAAATAGTATGTTGTGTTTTCCTAACATGTCCATGCATTTCTTTTTACATTTTCAGGCTCATTTGTCCTAAACTAAGCGATCATGCATGGTTGGTCATTTTCATTCTATTCTATTATTTTTCTAGAAAAACAAGAAAAGAAAGCAATCAATGGAATTGAAATTACGAGACAGTAAATAAACAATCAAGGAAAGCAGTAAATCTACCATGCAATCCTAGAAAATATAAAAGAGAAACACAATTGAAAAAGATGAGAGAAAGAGATAAAACTCGCAATTCGTTGGGCTTTATACAATAAATGGAACCCGAGACATATGTTGGGAAAATGAATAGTACATGATAATGGTTGAAATGGACATCAACCTCCACTATTTTCTTGCTTTCTCCATCTTTGGGGTCCTAATCTAAACCTAATCTAAGAAACTTATAACTAGGTGCATACAATGGAAAGAAACAAGCATATACATCAAAACAATAATAATAAAAAAAAAAAACAAGACATCATGTCGAGATCAATCATTTAAAGGAAGTGTAATACGAAAGTCAAATTTTGGGGCCTCGGAGTCGGCCTTTATCTTTCATGCGAGGGTCCCACTAAGACACCTACCCAATTCTTTTTTATTTTTGGTAACTTATAGCAATTGTTGACCGATTGTATTCTCGCATGGCCAATAACGCTACTAAGTCTCTTAATCAAGCGATCTATGTGATCCCAGGGTTTTCCCTTGATATCATGCATCGACCCTACCATTCATCTAAAAGTCACATGCATTGCAAAAATGTAAATATGCATGCAGGTCTTTTGAACTTTGTTTCTCAACCAATCAAGCAAAAAAGTGAACCGTCGGCGGGTCACTTATTACCAAGGGCATACACCAATCACAAACACATGCAATTTCTATTGCATGATGTGATTATATGTATGAGGGGTACATGTGATATTTCAAAAAAATATTTCGAAATCATTCATGAAAATTTTTGAGACAAAGTGATGTCTTAGCTATGAAAGGCATTCAATTGCCAAGGCTAGCCCAGGGCTCGCATAAATGAATTCACAAGCATCGCAAGCATTTTAAATATAATTTAAACAGTGGCTTTCATGATGTCAAATCATGATTTTTTTTTTTAAGTTTGAAAATATTTAGAATTAAGGAATATCTAGGCTATGGAACACATTCAATTGTCAAGGCTAGAACAATTTTTTTAGAGAAAAACTTTTTCAGAAATTGTTTTTTTTTGGGAAACATCACATGTACCACAGATTTTAGAAAGATGCAATTTGAAAATACCAATTATTTAACAACAAAGATCAAAGAATTTAGAACAATTTTCATGAAGATGGCATCTCCTAATTTCATGCACAAACTAACCTAAAAAGTATAGTTAAATAATCACAATCATGTTAATAACAGGAAATTTCAGAACAAACGTGCAATGACAGTAAAATTGGCAATACCTAATGATAATTTGGCAATAAAAAAATTCTCTAACATGAATGACATGATGGTGAACAACTTTCGTGAAGAAAGTTTTTCTTAAACAATCTATACATGATTTTACAAAAATCAAACAACAAGTAACAACACATCAGAAATTTGTCAAAATAACAGGACATTCAGCTAATGTCACGAGAATTTATCCTATCTAAACATGTCTAAAAATCATCAAATTTATACACAACATAGCCAACATAGTGAAAACAAAAATTCATTAAGAGGCCAAGTTCAGATTCCAAATAGAAAATGGAACAAAAAATATCAAAGGTCTGTCCAAATAGGGTTTAAAACAGGGGTCCGAATTTGATCCCTTGTCCAGATTGTGATCTGGCTTTGAAAAAATGGAAAGTAGTCCAAATGATCAGCGATTGGTGTGAAATTAGTGGCATTAGAAACGTCTAAGTGTGTCATACATCTTCCTAGAAGAGCTTGAGTCCAAACTAAGTCAATTTGGTATCTTAAAATCGAGATCTCTAAAAGTGTGCGCATCAGTAATTAAGAAAACAAAACATAAGTATTCATTAGAAAACCTTAAAATCACTCAAATGATGTCCAAAAAACATGAAGAAATCACACTGGACTTAGGATTGGATGCGACGAAAATTTTGGATAGTCATCTAATCCTAAGTCGACATGCAAAATGTCATACAATTTAAATGACATTATAAGATTATTCATGATTCCTAAGAATTCTAAGTGTGATGAACACTTTTTGTGAGACAATTTAATGTGCAAGATGAAACTCAAATGACATGACCTAAACATGTATGCAAACCTTGCAATACGCGGTTCAATCATTAAGAAGGCATGATTGTAAGATTTGATCCCTAGATGACTCAAACAAGCATGAAAATGTGTACATATGATAAGGTTTCACTTCAGCATTAAGTTTATAGAATAAGCATGATTTTAGCCATCCTCAAGAGATGCATAAATCCTACCAAAAATCTCACATGCAAAGCATACGATGATGAAGATTTCTCATTAAGAAGTCAAAACTCAATTAAGATCATATGAATTGTGGCAAAAATGGCAAAATAGACAAACTATATGTCTAACACATGTGGCTGCAGTACCTTTTACTTTAATGCATGCAATTGACTTATTTTGCCAATGTAAAAACCTTGCATAGTATCCATCAATTGAACATATATATCATGTATTTCAACTTTCATGAAGGATTTGAGTCAAAATAGGTGCATTTATGGACTTAATTTCACCAAAACAAATCTCGGACTAATGCAGAACAGACTGACCTATGTTCAGATCTAAGCAATTTTGACCTAGCTAATCATGTCTAAAAATTTTGAAAAAAATAAAAAACATGCACGACACCTGTAAAAGAAACTTTGATGAAGGAAATTTATTCCAGAACTCAACACAAAAATAGTAAAATTAGAGATTTATGTGGAATGGATTGACCTAGGCTTAGATCTGACCTAGTTGAACACATATAAAAATCATGAAAAAATTAAAGAAGATGCATGAGACGATTTGGAACAAAAATCATGAAGAAAATTTTGTCAAAAAATGATCATGAAAGTCGGTACAAAAATAACAAAGTCGCCAACAGAAATCACATATTAGGCTCAAAATCACAATCATCAACAAATCATTACAGCATCATACTCATCAATCTTAAGTATGTAAAAGCTCCTAATCTTGAATTCTAGCCCCGATCGACTAACTCGATCTCGCTTAATAGGACTCGAGTTTAGAATCGATACCTTCGTCGCGATTTTCATCGATTTCTATCACGATCAATCGGATCAAGTTGCCAGATCACGATCGGAACTCCAAAAACCTAGATCAGGTCACTACGGCTCGGATCGGGACCAATCGAACCACCGGCTCAAGGAAAAAAGGAAGAACCGATCCAAAATGGACCGGCCTTGATTCGCCATGAAGATCGGGCTACTGGTGAAGATTCGGCCACCAATCCGGTCTCTTCTATCCATAGCAACGTCAAAGGCCCCTGGTACTGCAGATCACTAGCGGCTTGAAGGCTTGGGAGCTCTAACAACCGCCGGTTCGAGCCTAAAATGAGACCGGTCCAAGAGGCGAACCGAATCTAGAGAGAAAGCGTGCAATCTGTTTGGGAAGGCTTTTGGAGGGAGAAAAGAGACAGAGAGGCTTGAAGAGAGAGGAAATTTCGTGCAAATGAAGCCCCTATGCTAGAAATAGAAGAGATTTTACTTATATACTCCCACATTAAGCGATTTTGGCCGTCGATTCGACTCGACAGCCAAAATCTCGATCCAACAGTCAAAAATCCATTTCGAAGGCTCCATTATGATCTCGAGATGTCAAGTAATTGATTTAGTGGGTTTGATTTGCAAAAAACCAAGCCAAAATCGGGAATTGCGTCAAAAATATCTAGGGATAAGTGCATTAGAAGTCCTAAAACTTATCATGAAAATGCAATTGAGTCCTAAAACTTTCAAAAAGTGTAATTAAGTCCTAAAGCTTGTCACGAAATTTCAATCAAGTTCTAAAACTTTCAAAAGGTTCAATAAAGTCCTAAAACTCGTCTCGAAAGTGTAACCGAGTCCTAAAATTTTCAAAAGTACAATCAATGAAAAGACTTAAATTAAACCACTTTGATAAGTTTTAGAACATGATTGCACTTTTTGAAAGTTTTAGGACTTAATTGCACTTTGTGATAAGTTTTAGGACTTAATTGTACTTTTTGAAAGTTTTAGGACTTAATTGCATTTTATGACAAATTTTAAGGCTTTAAATGTACTTATCCCAAATATCTAATTATGGGTTAATTTGCAATTTGACGAAATTCAAGGACTAATTTGTAAAATTTTGGGAAATTGAAGGTGTAGAAGTGAAATTGGGATTGAGAGGGTTAGAACTGGTGGCCAAAGGCCAAGAATCGGCCGGCAAGGACCTGAACCGGCCAGTCCCACTTGCGGTCGGTCAGACCAGTCGGATCAATTTGGTTCGATTCGGCCGGATTTTGACCAGTTCTTGACCAATTTGGTTTGGTTCCTGCTATTTTGTCCACTTAGGACCCCCGTGGGTTAAAAAATTATGCAATTTGACCCCTAAAGGACCTAATTGAAAATGAATTTTATCAGTTTTATGTAGAAATTGACCAATTAAGATACAATTAATCTAATCAAACCTTATGAACATGATCTATGGGTCTTTTATTGACTTAATTGAATGATTATCATGAAAAAAAAAATGAGTCGAAACCATGGGTGCTTTGAATTGGGCCTAAAGGGCTAAAATGGTAAAATTTGCAATTTAATGGGAAAAATTGCAAATTAACTAAAATTGAATTCAATTAGTGTCACAATTTCCCTATCTAATGAGCTACCCATATGTAAGATCACTTACCACATTCAAATTGACCTTGAATTGAAGTGCTCAAGCTTAGGTCAAAAATGGATCTAAGCCTAATATTAAAATTGGACCTAGATTCATGAAACCATAGCCATGAATGGGCCGATTCAAATTTTTTCGATTGAAGCTTAATTGCTTGATTTTCTAATGCTTTGGATAATAAAATTCTTCAAATTGATGAGTTCTTGTGTGAATTTCACAAAATTGATATCGAATTTGGACTTATCTTAAGAAAATTAGTGAGAAACAATCGCATTTCGCAAGTTATGAATGATCGATTTTGGTCCCCTAATTAGGGCTCAAAACGGCAAGTCGTATTTTGACTCGATAATTCATGAAATTGAACGTTCAAACAGATTTCAGATAATCCCTAAACTGAATGTTAAAGAAGGAACTACATCTAATTATGACTAGAATAAAAGTAATTTTATTTTTGGTTGATTTAGAACCTAAAACTGAAAAATTCAGAAATCAATGTTCTTAATCAAATTTTGTGAAATTTTAGATATAAAAGTCAAATTGGCATTAAAATAAATATATTTTTGCATTTATTTTTATTTTTATTTTTATTTGGGTCAAAGGTTTGACCAAAAGTCAACTAATTTTCCCAAAAGATTGATTTTTTTTTGATAAATCTTTGAATTTTCAAGAAATTGATTTGAAAAAAGTGAAATTAAAGCTAAGTAGAATTTTTTTGGGTAAAAAGTCAATTTTTGATCCAAGGTTGACTTTGGTCAAATGGTTGACCAAAAGTCAACCCGAAAGTCAATCGTTTGACTTTCGGGTTTTTCTTGAAAATGAGCTAAAAATTTCTTAAAAACGACAATGCAAATGAAAGAAATGAAGAACAACACTTTTGGTCAAGAGATAGGTTTCCGTCGCGATCAAAGACCTAAATCTTGATTTTTTTACTTTTCAATGATACGTCAACTAAAAATTAGGTGTCAACACATTGTGAGAGACTCTACTTGTCACCTTAACCAGGAACAATTCTTGATTTGCAATCCTGCATGTTGAATCTTTCCAAGATACGATCAACATATGCCATTTGAGATAAACCTAACATACAGCAAGAATGATCCTTGTGGATCTCAATGCCAAGAACAAAAGATGTTTTACCAAGGTCTTTCATGTCAAAATTTTTAGACAATATTTGCTTTGTCTCATGCAGTAATCCAATATTGCTACTTGCAAGCAAAATGTCATCCGCATGGAACCTTTCCCCTTGTCCCTATTCAGGAATTTTAACTCGATTCCCTTTCGAAGCTCGCCACGAGGCGCTATCAAATGGGTTTCCCCCGTCTCTTACGATCAACTAACCCATGTACAAGTGTCGTTCACATGTTGAGGAGAAGACGAAAATTTGTGTACCTAATTTAGAATCCATCGTTCTTTATGCGGAATGGCGACAATTCAATGCTTAGGTTCTTCTTCTCTATGGCCCTCGGATCCTTGCGTGATGAGATCGCCCTCTCGACTTCCTTATGTGAGGTGAGAGAGTGTTTGTGGAAGAATGAGGGTTAGAGGAGGGACCTTAGCGCCATTTATAGAGTTTTGGATAGATCCTCTCATCATAGGCCGGGGCTAACTTGGCCCACACAAGCTAGGCTTATATTTGACTATTAAGAAAATCTTATGCCTTACCTTATTCGATAAACCCCGTAAAATGATAAATTACAATATCAATTAATATAGCCACATCGGGAAAAATTTTATAGTCAGGTCCAACCGAAGGATCCGGGAAATTGATATAAACCAGCTCCCCTACCTGCAAGCAATTGCGAAGGAGACCCTTAGGCTCCACCCGCCACTCCCATTCCTTGTGCCACGGAGGGCCATGGCCAACACCGTTTTCATGGGCTATGACATACCCGAAAACACGCAGGCCTTTGTGAACACTTGGGCAATCGGTAGAGACCCAGATGTCTGGGAAGACCCTATGGCTTTTAAGCTGGAGAGGTTCATTGGATCGAAGTTGGATTATAAGGGTCAACACTACGAGTTCATTCCGTTTGGAGCAGCTCGAAGGATGTGTGCCGGCATGCCCTTGGCACATCGCGTGCTTCATCTGGCTTTAAGTTCACTGCTTCATGAATTCAATTGGGAGTTCGATGGCCGAATTGATGCAAAGACGATTGACATGAGAGACAGGGTGGGGATGACCATGAGAAAGTACCTCTCCTTGCTGGTGGTGCCCAAAAGAAGAGCAATGTGAGACTGGGTTCAGCTTGGAATTTGTGCTTGTTTGACATATTGGTCTGAGCCTTTCTTTGCTTACTCAAATGCGTATCCTCCATGGTTTTTACTTTCTAGTTATTTCCTAGGCTAGAATATGAGTAAATGACAAGATGTAATATGGTGTATCTAAAACTAGCGAGATTAGTCATTAAAGATTGCTGTTTTGTTTTGACATTTTCATTGGGTAAGATGTTAATCTTTCATGAATAGAATCAAATTTCATAACATGATAATACGTAGTTGCACAAATAAGCTCCGTTTCATGAGTTTAGGGAACTTTCACAACCTATTATAGTCCCGATTTCAGACGACTGAAAGTTAAAGACAGCAGAAATCAACACAGAAGAAATGGAGTCCCAGTCAATTATTTGTGTAAAAATTGTCATATGAGCGGGCACCTCATTAAGTGCCAAATTTACCGGACTGCAAGATGAAGAAAATGGCGCATTCCAGTACAGTGCCTCATATTATCTACCGTCAACTAAGAATAGAAACAGGTTTTATATATTGAAAAGTCAACATTTGACCCGAGTGTACAGACTAATGTCTTGCGAGTCTAGGTACTGCACTTAATCTCGGGAAAAAACCTCTCAGCTCTCACTTTCATTCTGCCGATCTTGCATATATGGTTTAGACCCGCGAGAAGTTCGACAATTGCTTCCACGGTTTTGGTTGGTCTGCGATGTACAGCGTCTGCACCAGAAGCACATTCGCCCTAGAATCGCGATTTTGCTTCTCAAGTTGTAATAGCTTGTTGTTACCCTTTTAACTTTAATAATTTTGTTAGAAATTATAAAGTTAGATTTTTACTATGCTTGACTACTATCAATTGGCCTAAGATCTACTCCCTTGGCAATATTGCTTATTAAACCTTTTGAGAGCCCTTTTAGTAAATGGATTAGCTAAGTTATCATTTGTTCAAACGTAAATTACTGAAATAATTCCATCAATAATTAATTGTCGAACATACGCATGTCGCAAACTAATATGTCTAGATTCTCCATTGTATATTTTATTGTATGCCTTAAACATTGTTGCCTCACTATCACAATGTAAAGATATGACTGCCATTGGTTGTAGCCACAAATCTATATCCAATAGCAAATTTTGTAGCCATTCACCCTCTTTATCAGTTGCCGATAGTGATATAAATTCAGATTCTATCGTTGAATGAGCTATACATATTTGCTTCTTTTGATGCTCAAGAGACCGCACCATTTGCAAATTTGAAAATCCATCCAAATGTTGACTTGTTTTTGTTGACACTCGAATTTTGTCAACTGTTCAAGTGTCCATTTTGGGCAAAAGCATAAGAATACAAATAATAGTAATAATAAAAAAAGATAGTAACTAAAAAAAAAAATTAAAAAAAAAAATTGACAAAATCGGGTGAGGGGCTTAACGCATTTATTTTTCGGTAAGTTGTGGGCAGCCCAAATTCTACTTCTCTCAGCCCATCCTTTACTTCCCTTTGAGCCCATCTCTTTTATTCCTTTTGTTGTCCTCAATAGCCCACCTGAACTTAAAAGAAGAAGGTCCGGCCCATGTCCCAGTCTCCTTCTCTCTCGCATGCTCACGTCTGTGAGCGAAGAAGACGCGTGCGAGGACCGTGACGCAATAGAGTGAACGGCCGCGATCGAGCGTCTGTGACGAAGGATGAGGCACGGCAACAGTGACCGAAGCATGAGCAAGAGCCTTATAGAATCCTGACCTGGTGAGGCTAACGGAAAGATTCCATCCGGGGAGGCATGAACAGCGTGCTGGGAGGAAGAAGAGAGGCTGGACGCTCGTTGAAGAAGAGAGGATCGTTCGATGGGGAGGGCAGCTCCAGCGAAAAACAGAGCCGAAAAGTGAGAGAATCGAGGTGAGCTTCGGCTGGTTTCGGTTTGCAGGAAGGGACTGCCCGAGCTCGAACCAGAAGGAAGCAAAAAGAAAGGAGGGCAGGGCGCTAATTCTGAAGGAGAGGGCATCATTCGGCCATTGGAGAGAGAGAGAGAGGTTACTGCTGAGAGAAACCGGAGACAAACGAGAGGATGATGATATCTGGCCGAGGAGAGCTTTGTGGGTGAGAAGCTGGGGAGAGTAGAACATTCTTCTTGCTTGCACCGCCTGGAACTTTCACAGAAGAGGGAAAGCTGGAAGGATATACAGGGAGCGTTCACTGAAGGAAAGCAAAAGGGGGCTCACTGGTTTTTTGGGGAATCGCAGAAGGCTGGATCAAAAAGTTCTGGGGTTCTTTGGAAGCTCTCCTCACACAGAGACGGGAGGGGCATCTTTTTTTTCTTGGCCGAAACCATATCGCAAGAGGGGAGAGAGAGGAACGCTTTGAGGAAGAGAGATTTCAGAGGGAGAAGGGGAGAGGCGAAAGGAAAGAAAGAGAGCGGGGGCTTTTCTTTTTCTGGAAGCGCCGCTCCTTCTCCTCAGACAGACTCGACCAAGCCACCTCGACCATCTCCATCCTTCTTCCCATCTCTCACAACTCTCGATGCGGCCTCCACGAAGAAAGTTCTCTAGGGTTCAGTCCTCGACCTTGAAGGCTCCAAGCGGATTTTCTTTCGAAGCCCGTGCTCGTCCCCACGAGCGACGTTTCCCCGACTCTCCTCGCACCAGGCGCCCATTTTCTCGAGCTTTGCCGATGAACAAGCAGCAGTTGCAACGCCACTTACCGATCAGGTAAGCATCTCGCTCCCCCAGACGTCCTGTTTTTTCTTCATGCCGATCGGGAATTAAGGACAGAAATTTCAATCAATGAGATCGTGGTCTAATCTTGTGAAACCGAGATATACTTGTAAGAGATAATGTTATTTTTAGTATGATATGTCCTTTTTAGACCGAAAATCATATCAGAATCGGCTCGGAGGCTTGTTCTTGGTACTGCACGTCACATGTTTGATAAAATGCGTGAATGATATACTGAAATCCATGCTATCCTATCGACGTTAGGAGTTTAGTTTAATGCTTTATTGTTCTTGTATTGTTAAAGGAAGTCTGATTTTTGTGTCTCTCGTTGTGTCTTTATGCGATTTCGTGGAAAACTAATCGTTCGTCGTCGAGTAGGCCGTAAATCCTCCTCTCCTCCAGAAATCTTCCCCTCGCCGGCGTGCCCTGCGGTTCAAGGCCACCCCAGTCAGTTCGTCTCTCTGATTTGTAGTGCAATGGTGATTATATGCTTGCTAGAAAGGCTAGGATGGAAGAAATTAATCTCGTGTGGATATTTTCCGTTGATTTTTGCGATCGTCGGAGTAAGCATCCGGAGTTGGTGATCATCGGTCGGAGCAGGTGACCGCCGGTTGGTGTTGATTCGGTGGCGATGTGTATGCTGGATACGACGCGTATAGAGGTTGATTGGTCGCCAATAATTCTGGTTCGGTTAAGTTGCAGAAGAGATAGAGAGATTCGGGGAAGAAGAAGGCGCAAGGTTGAAGAAGAAGGTGCAGGGGAAAAAGACAAAAACAAGAAAGAATATAAGAAATTAAGAAAATCATATAAAAATGTTTAAAATTTCGGGTTTTTAATCTGACTGGGCCAGATCCGGCTTTTCTGGGTCGGGTCAACGGTCGGATTGGGAAACCCGGTCCGGACCGTTTCCCCAATATAATAATAAATTTCAAAAATTAAAAATTTCGAAATATAAAAAGTAAAAATTCAGAAAATAATAAAAAATCTTAAAGATTTTATGAAATAATAAAAATATAAAAAAATTCGAAAATCAATAAGAGATTAGAAATTTTAGAAAATCATTAAAAATTTTAGAAAGTTCTAAGAAATTAAAAGCCAAAAATTAGACAAGCTTTAGGGCTTTACAATAGGGATTCTTGTTTTTACGTTGTGTTGTTTTATTTATAGGGACAATATTAAGATGCTTGTGTGCCTTCTTTCATGGTTATAATTAATTGCACATTTCACAATTTTGGGTGTTACTTTCCTGCTCTAGAATTGGTCAGGACAAACCTTAGACTTTTTTCTAGATAGGCTACTAAGGCATTAGCTAGCATGTAATCAAGTTATGTATCAAAAGAGCATTAAACTTAGGGTTAACATAATGAAGTTGAATCTCTAGTTGCATAAATAAGAAGATATTTTCTTGTATCTTATTGGGTTTTTAGCCAACCCTAAAAAGGCTAGTGACTCCTTAGTTATAATTTGCATAGGTTTAATTGATTAAAAACATCAAAGCCCGACGTCAAGCGAGGTATGGGCTTAGAAAAGCCCAAGACAATGAAAAACCCTTGGCTTGAATTTGAAAATACCTCTAAATCTAATAGCTTCGCTCTCGTGAGAGTTAAGTTGCAATAGTTATCAATTGTGCTAGTTATTCAACCAGCATATGAATACCTTTTCAGTACTATTGGTTATCTTTCATAAAAAAAGACAATAATGCATTTTTTTAATAAGCAAAAATTCTACTTATAACCTTCCAATGTACAGTACTAGGATTACTCATAAATCTTGACAATTTACAAATAATAAAGGCTATATCCAGTCTAGTGCAATTCATAGTGTACATCGACTTCTAATTGCACTAGCATATTCTGACTATGCCAATGGTTGTCCAGTATTTTTTCATCAATTTAATTGATACATCATATAGTACATTTGACTCTTAATTCCCAAATACTAGTATTTTTTAAATGATCTTCTCCACATAGTGGCATTGACTTAAAGCATAACCCCACTATGTTTGAACACTTTGATGCATATAATTGTATCCACTTCTCTTAAATCTTTCATTTTAAACTAAGAAGACAGATACCTTTCAATTCCATTTATGCTAGGCATATTTGTACCACCAATCAGAATATCATCTACATATAAGCAAATTATAACTCCATACTCTTTGGTAATTTTTGAGTAAATGTACTTATTAGCATTGTCATATTTAAATCCATATGGTAAAACCGCCGAATCAAAATCTTCATGCCATTGTTTCAGTGCTTTCTTTGTCTCTGCTGATGTTGCTATTCTCAACAAAATGCCCTTATTTACAACTTCTTTCAAATAATTAACCTCACGATCCCAGGAACCTCCCTCAATTCAAATGCATTTTATCATATTATCCACAATCAGGTTCTCAATCATATGAAGAAGTTAATTTTGATAATCATTCCAAGTTTGAGGCAATTTAGAAATAATTGTAGCAACTTGAAAAGGCTCATAAACTTCAATCATAAAGTCTTTAAGTTTGGCAACATATATTTAAAGTTCATCCACTTACTTAGCGACAAATTTTCCATTGATCATGGCAAAGTCAAAATATTTCAAAGCAGTAATTCTATCTACACCTTGTTTATCATCATTGTAATTTGGTCTCTAAGGCATTCCAAACGTCATTGGAATTTGTGTAAGTTCGGAAAGTTTCATACAGACGATTCGACAGAGAACGGAGAATCCTTCCTTGGCACCTCCTTTCATCATCCTCGCACATAATTCAGATAGAAGAAGAATCATAATATCCTTCCAAAGGGTGAAAATAGTTCCATCATAAGGATTGATTTGCAATCTCTCAAGATTGTGAGCACTTGATGCAGCCGATGTCTCTATCTCCATGATAATAATACCTTAAGATTGTTGGGGAAATTTGTTTGGTGAAGAAAATAGAGAAGTAATAGTAGATCCTTGATGCTTTGATGTGTGATGACGATCACTATTCTTAAGGTATTATTTGCATCCACTATTGTTGCTGCCGAGTTTAGAACAAATATACTTTTAGGATATACACCAAAGCCGCAGAAAAATGAGTTTAGCAGTTACTCGAATCTCTCTTGGAATTTCTCCTTGAATGTGTTAAGGTTGCGTGTATGAAAAGAGAAAAAGAGAGTTTTGAAGAAGAAGCAACTATGAATAGTCGTGGTTGTTATAAATAATATGTGAATTGATCTCTATTCACATACAATCAATCAACACATCTCTTGAAAATAGATACCTTATCCGCAATCATTCATGTTAAGAATCATTTCCTTTAATAACTCCGTCTTTTTGATCAGGAGTCACATCTTCTCTTAACGAAAATAATTTTTTTTTTATATGATAACAAACTATTTTAATTTTTATGCCATCAAAAAGGCATAAATTTAGACTTCTTAATTACTACAACTTGCGTAGGTAAACAGATGGCATTTGGATATTTGAATGTAGTACCATGTTTTTTAAAGGTTAGGATGGCTCGTCATATCCAATGAGTAAGACCTCGAAAAAGTGAATCTATAAGTTCTAGTATTTACAAATCCGCATGACGATCCGTCATTGCTAGGAACGTATATTACATTTTCTTTTTTAATTGGCGATGCACACCAATATCTTTGAAGATATATCATCTCGAACAGCAACATGTTGTGAAGTCGTATATTTCATGATTACAACAACTTGCATAGGTTTACGACGGTTCCATGTAACAAATAGCAAACTGTTGTTAAGTTTGATTTACGACAATTTACAACTTGATTTTTGAGGCATTACCATGCCTGCCACTTATAGCTTCGGTGACGCCGGGTGCGCCCAATTCCTCTCCACTTGAGAGTCCTCACTTGTTGCTGAATAGAAGTTCTATAATATGCTTTGGAGTCTCGTTATATTTTGGGAAAATAGATCTTGGTTCATTGACTTCATTAAGTAGTTCCTATAATATCAAATTGATTTTTAGAAACACTAGTCCTTAGCCTCGTCAGAATTCGAAGATGAGGTCTACGGTTTTATATAAGACATGATTCTGGTCTTGCCCCGTCTTGCTTTTGTGCGTATCCGCACTTGTAGATGTGGATGCTTCTTGAGGAAAATATGGTTTGCAGGGCATATGAATGCTTCATGCATTACATTTGCTTTTAGTCAATGTTGGCACTGGAAAGTTCAATGGTGGGTCACAGTCTTCACTTCAGCACGAAATTGATTATGCAGTCGACCGAACTTGCTTCATTGCTATATATTGAGTTTCAGAGACATGTTTGGCATGCAACCACTTGAGTTTGAGATGAAGTAAATATGTGCTGTTTTACATCGATTATACATTTTAAGGAATTAGAGTTCATTACATCTCTAGCTTTACCCTAATGCTAATGTTTCTATTCAGAGCCATGGAGCTTCAAAGTTGACTCACAAGAACTGGGATGTTATGCCAAAATTGCTGCCAAACGCGTTTTACGTAATTTCTTTTCCTCTTGCAATTTTCGTCTTCACATAAGGTGAGGATGCCTTTTTTTTTTGGAATAAGTAATAAGCTGAGGATACTTGAATGCAAATAATTGGGTATTTGTTGTGCATCTGACATGTGAAATAAAATGGTACTGTAGTCTTATTGCTTTTTGTCTTATCGAGTGCAATGGCGTAAAAAATTATTCATTTGTCCAATCCTACTTAGCCGGCTAAGTTGTTGTCGTTGCTGCCGCTGTTCCTGTGGTCGGCCTTTGTGAAGTCAAATTTGGAAAAGATTTATAATCGAATTTATCTTCTGGACATTATGTTCGCATAAATATGTGTAGGACCTAAAAGGGCTGCTAATATAGACTGCACTTGAAACTCGTGCACGGGAAGACCATTCCGAAAGGGCTAACGCTAGATTGCACTTGATATTGTTTGTGCTTCTCTTTCATTCATTTATGATTGTGGTAATTCCATCCTCCGGAGCTCTCCTGCATGTTTTTCCATCTCACTCTGTTGCTTCAATAACTTCAGTTTATTACTTTTCAGTCTTGCTTTTGCTATAATTGAGTGGCTGAGCCCAGAGGTCCAAAAACTCCGAACAGTACGAGGGTCAATTAGCGTGGCGCAAGTTATGCTTGGCTAGGAATCAATATATATACAACTTTTTTGTTACCGGGTTAGCTTATACTTAGATTGTCGAGATTGTCGAGAGAAGACATGATTCCTATATGCCGTAACAGGATAAATTTTACAACGGATGATGCAGAAATATACTCTTGGCAATCACACGGGTTTTCAGTGGTATCTGTTCAGATGAATGTTTGTTGGCTTTCTTTGACTGGCTTAAGGTGTTCGTTCTTCTCTTGCATTTTTCAGCTTGATACTGAAGAGATGCTCCTTTTGTTCGTCTTTCATGAAAAACTTGGAAGTTGAAGGAGCTTTGATTTCTGATTTATGAAGCAGCGACAGTTTCTACTGGAGTCGAGCTGTGGAGTAGTGGTTATCATTTGACGCGTTCTTCTGGTATTTCTAGTAAGCAATCACTTTGTTATTTCTTGAAATGAGAACAATGTAAAAAGAGCAGAGCTGGACGAAGACACCCACGTCTTTTTATTGTTCTTGCATATGGGCATATTGCAACATATTTCATTAGTTAAGTACGGGGTCAGGTTAATGTGATTATGCTATTGAGTCATTTTCTTCCCTCTTTGTTCTTATCAGGCTTATCACGGTGGAGTCTACTTGGGGTGCCCATCACCCAATCTTCTCTAAGTAGATCTACTACATTAATCATGTTCGGCTGAGCCACCCATGTATCGATAAAATGGAATTTTCTTTATTCGTATCTGTATCATCTTTTAAGGGAGACATACCCTTCTTAGTGTCTACCCTTTGTTTTTGAGACGGTGGTTTCGGATTTTTGCATCTACGTTAATTTATTAAATATTTTTTCTCATCCGTAATTTCTTTCAAAGATTAAAGTTATAAAACCGTCGAGAAAACTACACATTACTTTTAAATGGGTAAACGACTTGTAAGCTAAAAAGGGAAAAACCATTCAAATTTCCTCTAAAAAAGATCTTACTTATTTGCAAAAGGGTCTGGTTAGCATAATTGATACTCTATATCGAATTGCCGCTTGTAAATGGGGGAACATCTTTTTATTGGTTTAGAAATTGAAATACAAGTAAGCTTCATGAGAATAAGAAAATAACTGATTACTCTATATTGATTGTAGGTGGAATTTGACAATACATATTCTTTTAAGTAAAAGGTGTCCTCCCTCCCGGGGCTCTCTTTTACGTTCTCTTTGAAAGGATGGAATTCATGCTGAAGGCTATTTGATTGATGAAATGATGCTAGCGGTCAAGGAGATGAATAAATTCAACTGAATAGCTGGTAATATCCTATTGGCGGTAGGAGTCTGTCCTCTAATAATACATTATTGTTGCCAATATATTTTCTTTATTTGAAAATCTAATGCACAACAATCTATTCATCAACCTCACAAACAACATTATCAAGTGTCTTTTCATCTTTGAAAATTTATTGACCTTTACACAAATAATATATATTTATAAAAGATTATTGAAAAATAAAATAGATGTAGATTCGATTCAATCTTCACTGAATTCAATTAAATTAACACCTAAAAGCTTAAATAATTAAACATATCCAAATCTAATAATTTTTTTTTGATGACTATTATCACAGGTAACACATGATGTAGTACGTGTCAATTAAATAGAGTTTCCAATATGCTTGTTTAGAATATGCCTCTTTTTTATTTTATTTTATTTTAAATCTTAGAATATGCCTGTCAATTGGAAACAACCTGATGACCGGATGAACTGGTCAGCCGGTTTATTAGAAACGATATTGTCGTTCATAAAGGGCCGTTACTCTCCTAGGATAACAACGACAGTCATGCAAGCATGTTCCTATACAGAACATGTGGCTTGCTTAGCACGCATTGGTTTTCGTTTTGAAACAATAAGAGTTCTGTCTTTTAACGGTCAACGATTAAACCATACGCGGTGAGGACTGCCATGTGGTGGGAATTCGCTTGGAAAAAATTGAGGGTTATAGTGTCATTCAGCTGAATTTTCTTGGGAAATTACATGAGTTAAGTCTTATCAAAGTTCCATTTGTCAATTAAAACTTGTGGACCATAAAAGGGTTACACCACATATGACTTTCAAGTTCTTTTCTTTGGATTATTGTAAGAGTAAGAATCGGGCAAGAAATATCACAAAGCAATGGACGGTGCGCATTTGTCCATGTGCTCGGAGATTAGGTATGGCTAGACCCATCAAAATGGATCATGACTTTCAAGTTCTTTTCTCTGAATTATTGTAAGAGTAAGAATTGGGCAAGAAATATCACAAAGTGATGGATGGTGGGCATCTCTCCGTGTGCTCGGAGATTAGGTGTGGCTAGACCCATCAAAATGGGTCATTGATGAAATTTTAATCCTATGTGGCCATCTTCTCACCATGCTTGATGAGAAGAAAACCATTCACCATCTTTTCAACCATTCACCATCTTTTCCGTCTTTTGGGGTTTCCTTTCCGAGCAACTTTTTACTTTTCCTTTGCCGTACAGATTGATGAAGAGAAAGTTATCAACCGCGGTTCAACCTTAATCATCCAGATCAATTCATACGGAAGATATTAATTTAAAAATTCATCGCTCAATACATTAACATATCTAAATTTCTTCATTCATTGAAAACCCTTATGTGGTGGTAGATGTTGATCTTGTTTAGGGTGCTCCTAATATTTCTCGTTTTTCTTTTGTTGGTAGGTGATGGGATTTGTCCATGCAAAATATACAAGAGTTTTGGGGAAAAGTAGCCAAAAAGTCCTAAATTTATTACATTAGTGTCAATTTGATCTCAAACTTTTTATTTGACCAATTTAGTCCTATACATTTTCACATTTTCATCGATCAATTTTGGTCAAAAATCGCCGACATGAACATTTTTAATAATTTTTTTTCTTTTCTTTGTTATTATTATTATTTTCTTTTTTCTTTCTTTTATTTTTTGTAGCGAGATTCGCAGCCCTTGCCAAATTTAGTCAAGGGCTACCTTGCCTAGGCCACTGCAAGATTTGGGTAAGGGCAACCTCAACTAGAGCCGGTGAGGCTACAAAGGCCCCTTGCCCGTGGCCCCACTAGTCACTAGCCAAGGACCCACGCCTAGATTTGGCGAGGGCCATGCCCTCACCCCGTCCCCAGTGACTCTCATTAACCAAAATGAAAAGAAAAAAAAAATATAATAAAATATAATTCAATATTCAAAATAAATTTGCAAAAATCATTTACGTCAGTATTGGTTGTGCCTCGTAAAACGGTCATAGTCTATGTTAATGATTTCTAGCCAAAATTGGCTTGTAGAACTCAATTGACAAATTCTAAAAAGGTTTAGTATTAAATTAGTATAATTACAAAGTTTATGACTGAATTGATATCAATATAATATATTGATGATTTTTTGGTATTTTCCCCTTTAGAAAAAGACGCTTGCTCATCGCTCCAATGATAACTTCAATTAGGAGTCATACTCCTAGTTTAAGGAATACATGAAATGGGTAACGTGCATAGTGTGAACTAATTGAAGCTATAGTTCAAACACTCGAAATTCACTAAGGTATCAACAGAGAAATACAATGGTTTGAGTACGAACACTCAATGGAGGATTTTTTTCTCTCACTAAGTCATTATTCTTGTGTTTTTCTCTCTTGAATAAAATTTGTAAGTGTTGTCTACGAAGAACAAGTGATTGGAAAGGCCTCAAACTTTGGAATTTCAATTTCACGCACTATCCCAAATGGACTGAATGACTTCCTTAAATACTCCTTTATGCGTTTCTAACTGTT
Source organism: Eucalyptus viminalis (assembly GCA_014182385.1). Classification (NCBI taxonomy): domain Eukaryota; kingdom Viridiplantae; phylum Streptophyta; class Magnoliopsida; order Myrtales; family Myrtaceae; genus Eucalyptus; species Eucalyptus viminalis. The sequence goes on from CM024536.1 coordinate 32,118,531, forward strand.
AGTATTCTTCAGAGGAATTTCTTCCAATCAATTTATTGGACAAAATCGATTAAGGAAATCTTGTAGTCGTTTGAAAATTGAGATGCAAATTCGATGATTCTGGTCACCCATACAATCGGAATCTAAGTTTCCATTAGTAGATACTTCCCAAAAAAGGAACTTGTCTTCAAAATTGATCTCATCAATTTGTTATTGATTCCATCAATATATTTATAAAAGGTAAGTGAGATTCTTCGCCAAAAAGCCATATATTAAGGATGAATCTCATACGTACTGAATCCTTATCGAAAGATCAATAATCCTGAGTCTTCATTCTGGACTTGGTTTCAATCTGGATCTCATCAGAGTGGGAAAGACTTCTGGAGTAAAATAGACTTTGATAACATTTCACAATATAGCACATAAGTCTAGTATTCTTTAGAATAAGAACAAGAATAAGAAAGTTTTGTCAACTTCAAAACCTGATAAGAGTTTCCTTAACAGAGTATGTTATTTTTACCGAATCTTTCTTAAACAGGTTTCCAGACTTTAGGACATTCTTTCTCAAAGTGTTCTAAGTCTCCACAATTTGAACACTTGAGGGCATTTCGACCAACAGGTTTTGTAAAGATCCTTTGAAAATGCTTATTGTACGCAAGTTAAGAAGAATCGCAAGTCTAGGAGGTTTTTGTCTAAGTCTCTCATTGACTTTAGGAAAGTCTATTAGAGAACCACTTTCCTTATTGAAACAAAGTCCCGACTTATTATAGTAAGGTACTTATATGAAAAGGATATGCTCTAGTGTTTTTGAACCCTTTGAAAATTTTGTTGAAATATTTGACAATTCTTTCTTTAAAGAATCATTTTCTTTGACAAGTAAATCTCAACTTTCTTTTGTTTGTAGAAAATCTTTTTGCAAAATTTCAAACCTTTCTTTTCGAGAAAGATCCGGTTGCCTAAGCCATGAATTCTCTTTTTTTAGTTTAGATATCATTTTAAGAGAAGATTTGAGGTTTAAGCAAAGCTCATTTATATACTTAGAAACTTTAATAAGAATTTGTGAATGATTTACCTCGATTTCCTTGTCAAATTATCAGTTTGTGTCTGAGTCAGCCTCTAATTCTAAGTCTGATTTTGATTCAGAATTTGAATCTGAGTCTGAATGTGCCATCAACATATATTTCCTTGCTTGTCATCTTTTTTCATTATTCTTTTCTGCCCATTCTGCTTGTATTGTCTTCTTCCACTGAATTTCTTTCCTTTTCTACTCAGCTTTTTGAATTTCTTGATCATAAAAGCAAGTTCTTCGTCGTCCATCTCATTTTCTAAGTCTATATAATCAGAATCAGTGTTAGATTTAAGTGCAATGGACTTCTTACCTTCGGGATCTTCATCATTGATTTGTTGCACTTCATAGGATTGAAGAGTTCTAATAAGTTCATCAATGGAAAATGGCATAATCTTCTGAGTCTTCCGGATTGAGGTCTTAACATGGTTCTAATCTTTTGAGAGACCTCGCAAAAGTTTGTTGACCTTCATTGGGGCAGAAATTGGATGACCTTGAGACGCCAAACCATTTACAAATTTCTGTAAAATGGCTGAACATGTCTTCAATTGACTCTTCTGACTTCATCTTGAAGAATCCATATTGGCCGAGCAGGAAGTTCACTTTTGTCTCTTTTACACGATTAGTCCCTTCATAAGCAACATGAAGTCTATCCCAAACTTTTTTAGCTATTTCACATGAAGAGATTTTTATTATACTCAGTAGGAGACAAGGCACAATATAAAGAATAAATAGTTTTTACAGAAAGAGCTTCTCTTTTGAATATCTCCTTCCAAGGCATAAGAGTATGGGGTTTGGTTTCTTTGTCTTTGCCATTTTTGTTTGATGTAGACATAGTAGTGGGATTGATTCATTTTTCTACAACATCCCATTGCAAGGGATCTCTAGATCTTAGAAATGCATTCATTTTTTTTTTTTTCCAAATGTTGTATTCATTTCCATCGAAATAGGCTGGCCTGGTGTTGCTTTGCCCTTCAACCAACCCTGGTGTCAAAATACTAACTATAGAAGATCTTTAGCTAAAAAGTAAAAATACTTCAATAAAACAAGCACTTGGCTCTGATACCAATTGAAAATGCTAGTACTATCACCTAGAGGGGGTGAATAGGTGTTTAAAATAAACCTTGACAAATAAATGCGGAATAAAATAAGTTGTGAGGAAAGTCTGAAAAAGGATTAGAGTCTGATTAAACGAGCTACCAGACTTCTGGTAGATGTTCAGAATCTGTTATGCGATGGAACAATCTTCTAAAATAACCTATAAGTATGCAACGGACTTAAATAAGAAGAGTTCAGAGAAGAGAATGTTGTATACAAAATTTATAGTGGTTCGGTTTACATCAAACCTATGTCCACTCTCCTACGCTAACAGCCTTCTGGCTGGATTCCACTATATGATTAACAAGAGATTACAACTTGAGTGCAAACACTTAGTGATATATCACACTATCTCACTAAGTCACCCTTTTGGTATTTCTCTCACGATCACAAATGTTTAAGCTTACGAAAGATAAGTGTATGATCGAAATTCACTCAAACTTTGGAATTATAGATTTTATGCTCCATCTCTTGCTTGCTCCTTCGGTCCTTAGTCTCCTTAAATACTCCTCCACTTCTAAACTAGTCGTTGGATAGTATCTAGAGGATCGTCTTCCAATCTACCCATTTGACAGATCTGTATTAAGAAGATTTACTGGCTGTTGAGTGACAGAAGCAGAATCCCAAGTTGATTCTGATCGCCCATACAAACAGAATCTTGGTTTTGATAGGTAGAGTTTCTTTGTTTAAAAAGTTCTTGTCTTCAATATCTAATTGTTAATCAATTAGATTGAGTTAATCAAATCTATCTTGATGTAGAATCCAAACTAGATCACTAGACGTTATATGTTTGGGCTTGTGTTACGTTCTGTCAAGTTGTCTCGTTCTGAATCTGATAAGTTCTGAACTTGTGTCTTGTTCTGGACCTTGTTACATTCTGGACATGTGTCTCGTTCTGGACGTAAAACCTGAGAATGTTTTGTCTAAAATAAAGTCTGAGTGTCTTTCGTTTGAAATAGACTTTACAATCTAGACGCAAGTTTGAACATATTCTGCTTCTGAATATATTTTTAACCTTAAGGTCTAGATACAATCTGAATAAGTTCAACTTCAACATAGAGTCTATCTTCTTGTTCTTCCAAGTATAGACTTTGATAATATCTTTTACACATTCTATCATCTGCATAGTCTATTACTCAACCATTAAACACGTTAATAGCCTTTGATTTATTTTGTCATCTTCAAAACGCCATAAGGGATTTTCCTAACAATAGCAAGGAGTTCAAGCAATTTTGTGCAGATAAGGGAATCAGAATGACAAGAACTGTTCCCAACAGACCGCAGCAAAATGGAGTTGCTGAAAGGATGAATAGAACTCTAAATGAGTGTGCAAGAAGTATGAGGTTGCATGTAGGGTTACCCAAGATGTTTTGGGCGAATGCAATTAGCAAAGTAGCATATTTGATTAACAGAGAACCTTCAATTTCACTTGATTTTAAGCTACCAGAAGAAGAACGGAGTGGAAAGAAGGTAAATCTCTCACATCTAAAAGTTTTTGGTTATGTTTCGTATGTTCACATAGATTCTGAAAATAGAGATAAGTTTGATGCAACAGCTAAAAACTATTTTTTTTCACTAGATATGGTTCTGATTATTTTGGTTATCGATTTTGAGATGAACAAAATAGAAAAATAATAATTGCTGATTTTACGTTCAATGAAAACATATTGTATAACAATCAATGAATAGCATAATCTAGTGTGAAGAAACAAACGGTGGAGAATACAAAGATTGAATTAGAAGAGGTTTCTTAGAGTGTTTTAGTTGAGATTCCTAAAACTATTACTATCAACTCTGGTAAAATACCAGAACAAGAATTACGTACACTTGAACCCACTCTGAGAAAATTTAGCAGAACACCTAAACCTGTACAAAGATATTCTCCGTCATTGTATTATTTACTTTTGACTAACACTGGAGAACCAGAAAGTTTTTTGGAAGCAGTGTAGGTTAAAGATTTAGCTAAGTGGGAGTTAGCAATGCAGGATGAGTTATATTCACTCGAGAAAAACAGAACTTAGGTGTTAACACAATTACCAAATGGGAAGAAAGGGGAGAAGTACAGCCCAAGTGCCAAAACTTGGCACGAAGGGACATGTAAGTGCCAAAAGTTAGGAAAGTGACACTTAAGTGCCAAAATCGGAGCAAAATAGATCACTTAAGTGCTATTCTGGCGAAAATCTGGCAAAAATGCTGATGTGGCGATTTTCTAGGGAAATAAGTGCAAAACGGAGTCGTTTTGCATGCTGACGTGGCTAGACAATACAAAAACAACGTCGTTTCAATGCTGACGTGGTAAAAAATAATATAAAAATTAAATAAATTAATTAATGAAAAAAAGAGGAAGGGCAGGCTGAGGGTTGAGCCCTCGTCGCCGCCGGGAAGGACCGGCAATGGAGGGGGTATTAGTGAAATTCCTTATGATGTTTTGAAGATGAAAAAATAAATCAAAGACTACTAACGTGTTTAATGGTTGAGTAATAGACTATATAGATGATAGAACATGTAAAAGATATTATCGAAGTTTATACTTGGAAGAACCAAAAGACAGACTTTATGCTGAAGCTAAATCTGTTCAGACTTACGTCCAGATTGTAAAGTCTATTGTACTCAAACTCAGATTGTAAAGTCTATTGCTCACAAACTTTACATCCAGAATGAGACACAAGTTCAGAACATAGCAGATTTAGAACAAACATGTTCAGATCGAAACAACTTGACAGAAGGTAACGCAAGCCCCAAACATATAACGGCTAATGATCTGGTTTGGATTCTATATCAAGATTGATTTAATTGACTCAATCTAATTGATTGACAATTGGATCATGAAGACAAAAACTTTCTAAACGAAGAAGCTTTACTTATGGAAACCGAGATTCCATTTGTATCTAGAAGATTTGGTAGCCGTTGAGTGATAAAAGTAGAATCCCAAATCTGTCCAATGGATAGATTGAAAGACGATCCTCTAGACGTTGTTCAACGGCTAGTTTGGAAGTGGAGGAATATTTAAGGAGATCAAGGACCGATGAACAAGTAAGAGACGGAGCGTAGAATTTATAATTCCAAAGTCCAAGCGACCTTCGATCATACACTTGTCTTTTGTGAGCTTAAACGTTTGTGATCGTGAGAGAAATACCAAAAGAGTGACTTAGTGAGATAGTGTGATCTACTACTAAGTGTTTGCACTCAAAGTTGTAATCTCTTGTTGTTGCATAGTGGAATCCAGCAAAAGGCTATTAGCATGGGAGAGTGGACGTAGGCTTGATCTAAGCCGAGCCACTATAAATTATGTGTTCTTATTCTCTTTCCTGAACTCCTTTATTTTATTCCGCATTTATTTGCCAAGATTTATTTTAAACACCTATTCATCCCCCTGTAGGTGTTCATACTAGCACTTTCAATTGATATCAGAGCCAAGTGCTCGTTTTATTGAAGTGTTTTTACTTCTGAGCTAAAGATCATCTATGGCTAGTTTCTTGGCACCAGGACTTATGAAAAGGCAAAGCAACACCAGACCACCATATTTTGATGGAAATGAATACAACGTTTGGAAAAGTAAAATGAAGGCATTCCTAAGATTTAAAGATCCCTTGCAATGGTATGTTGTGGAAAAAGGAATCAATCCCACTGCTGTGTCTGCATCAAATAAGATTGGCAAAGACAAAGAAACCAAACCCCCTGCTCCTATGTCTTGGATGGAGATGTCCAAAAGAGAAGCTCTTGATGCAAAAGCGATTTATTCTTTATATTGCGCCTTTTCTCTTGCTAAATATAACATAATCTCTTCATGTGAAACAGTTAAGGAAGTCTGGGATAGACTCCATGTCACTTATGAATGGACTGATCGTGTAAAAGAAACAAAAGTAAACTTCCTGCTTGGTCAATATGAATCCTTCAAGATGAAGCCAGGAGAGTCGATTGGAGATATGTTCGATCGTTTTACGGAAATTGTAAATGGTTTGGCGTATCAAGGTCATCCAATTTCTTTCCTAATGAAGGTCAACAAACTTTTGCGAGGTCTCTCAAAAGATTGGAACCATGTCAAAACCTCAATTCGGGAAACTCAGAGGATTATGCCACTCTTCGTTGATGAATTGATTGGCACTCTTCAATCTTACGAAATGGAACAAATCGTTGATGAAGATCTCAAAGGTAAGAAGTCCATCGCTTTAAAAGCTAATGCTGATTCTCATGATACAGACTCAGAAAATGACATGGATGAGGAAGAACTTGCTTTTATGATCAAGAAATTCAAAAAGCTAAGTAGAAAAGGAAGAAAATTCAGTGGAAGAAGACAATATAAGCAGAATGGGCAGAAAAGAACAATGAAGGAAGATGATGAGCAAGGAAATATATGCTTGATGGCACATTCAGACTCAGACTCAAATTCGGAATCATAATCAAACTCAGAATTAAAGTCTGACTCAAAATCGGATTTAGAATCAGAGTCTAACACCGACATAGACTTAGAATCCGATGAGGAAATCGAGGTAAGCAATTCAAAAATTCGTATCAAAGTTTCAAAGTATATAAATGAGCTTTGCTCAAATCTCAAATTTTATCTTAAAAGGATCTCAAAACTAAAAAGGAGAATTCTTGGCTTAGGCAACGGGATCTTTCTCGAAAAGAAAAGTTTGAAATTTTGCAAAAATATTTTCTATAAAACAAAAGAAAGTCGAGATTTACTTGTCAAAGAAATGATTCTTTAAAGAAAGAATTTTCTATTTCGACAAAATTTTTAAAGGGTTCAAAAAAATTAGAGCATATCATTTCCATACAAGTACCTTACTATAATAAGTCGGGACTTGGTTTTAATAAGGAAAGCGATTCTTTAATAGATTTTCCTAAAGTCAAGGAAAGACTTAGAAAAAGACCTCCAAAGGCATTTTACAAAAATCATTTTCAAAAATTGTTTACAAAACCCGTTGGTCGAAAAGCCTTCAAATGTTCAAATTGTGGAGATTCAGAACACTTTGAGAAAGAATGTTATAAAGTCTGGGGATCTATTAAGAAAGATTGGGTAAAAAACATACTTTACTAACTCTCATGGACCCAAGAAAATATGGATACCAAAGAAAAGATGAGTTGTTTTTGCAGGAAATAAAGGAAATGAAGAAAGAGAATTTGGTAAGGAATGTATTTTTTTTTTTTTTTTTTGGCACGTGATAGAAATATCTACTTTCTTTTTGTGAAATGCATCTATAATATATTTTTGAGATTTATGCTCAAGGAAATCCCTTTGATCTCGAAATATATTATTATATATTTATGGATATTCTTGCTGTATTTTAGAAGATATCTTATATCTAGCAAGTTTGATCCGCAAATCAGAGGAAGATATTACATGATATTTTTGCAAAGATTGTTATCTATTATACAAGAATTTTTAGGTGGCAAAAGAATATTCCATATGGATTTTGGAAAGCTTGATTCAAAAATCGTGGAGATTCTATACTATTTTCTGGAGGCTCAAAGATTCTCTTCCTTGTGCAAAGTTTTTGCAAATTGTTGAAGAAATCCCTAATATGTCGTACGAAAGCTTATTTGTGCAAAAAGTTTGTTAAGTTTATGCAGGTTGAATTCGAGAAGAACTTGATTGAAGAAAATAAATTTTTGCCTCGAATTTCAAAATGCAAATTATCGTTGTGGATATTGTTGTTACGAAGGAAATAATGGAAAAATATTATGCTCGACGAGCACAAGCCACAATTAGTGTTATTCGCAATGACAGGGGGAGAAAGTGAATCCAAAAGAAAAGGAAAAAATTGTGATCACCTCAAAAAGGCAACAAATTGAGGGGGAGCATTGATCAATTATGGAAAAATCTTTTGAATTGATCGTGATCTTGATTATTATGGAAGGAAGAAAAGGTAAATGTGTTAGAACTTACCAAGTTCTAAAAAATCCAGTTAGTGCATCTTTTATTACCTTTTGTTATCAACAAATATTTTATTAATATTATCATTTTATTATGACAAAAAGGGTAAGTGAATTTTATAATGCATCAGTGATTTTTATTGGATATTTGCTATTATATATGATGGACGTGAGCTATTTTGCATATCTTTAATATTCGATTCACTTTATAAAAGTTGATTTTTGTAAATTATGTTTCATGCGAGACATATTTGTTATCGTTTTATATTCTCTACGTGATACTATTTCTATTGTTATCGCTGTTTGATTATGACAAAAAGGGGAAGAGAATATAAATATGCATATTTGTTGATAATATTGAGCTGCGATTATTTTTCTATATATAATTATGCTCAATCTATTTGCTATCTTCAACTATCTTTTGATTTGAATTACATTCTTTGAATACTCATATTTAAAGATTATTTATGTGCTTAAGATTGCCTTGATTTATTAATATCTTTAAAAGCATGATTACACATCTGCATATTTAGAGATTATTTTGTCATCATTAAAAAGGGGGAGATTGTTAGGGAAATCTCTTATGATGTTTTGAATATGACAAAATAAATCAAAGGCTACTGACGTGCTTAATGTTTGAGTAATAAACTATGCAGATAATAAAACATGTAAATGATATTATCGAAGTCTATACTTGGAAGAACCGGAAGACAAACTTTATGATGAAGCTAAATCTGTTTAGACTTACGTCTAGATTGTAAAGTTTATTGCACTCAGACTCAGATTGTAAAGTCTATTGCTATTAGACTTTACATCTAGAACGAGATACATGTTCAGAACATAGCAAATTTAGAACAAAGCTGTTCAGATCGAAACAACTTGACAGAACATAACATAATCCCCAAACATATAACGGCTAATGATCTGGTTTGGATTCTACATCAAGATTGATTTGATTGACTCAATCTAATTGATTGACAATTGGATCATGAAGACAAGAACTTTCTAAACAAAGAAGCTCTACTTATGGAAACCAAAATTCTGTTTGTATGGACGATCATAATCAATTTGGGATTTTACTTTTGTCACTCAACGGCTACCAAATGTTCTAGATACAGATCTATCCAATGGGTAGATTGGAAGACGATCCTCTAGATGCTGTCCAACGGCTAGTTTGGAAGTGGAGGAGTATTTAAAGAGATAAAGGACCAATGAGCAAGTAAGAGACGGAGCGTAGAATTTATAATTCCAAAGTCCGAGCGACCTTCTGTGGCATCCGAGAATTTTGACGACCCTTGGATAGGCGGCGATCCATGATTAAGTGACGAAAGTATCGTCGAATGATGTCGTTGGCATTACATGCGGACATTTAGTTCGTATTATTGTTGGACCAACGCATTTCATTTAGTACTGATCTAATCATCGAATAGACCATAGTCTTGTCGGAAAACTTTCATAAGCTCAAGTGAAACCAACCTCATCCGTACTTTGCCGACCTTGGAAAATGACGGTACATCACGGATTGACGAAGATGTCAACGGATTTTGTCATCGGCACGGGTGTTGGACTACATTGTATCATCGGCCTTATCGGCACCACACTCGATCCCGCCAACCCGTGTATATTTTTCCGATGACACTACTCGGCTATACTACCTAAGTGTTCATGAAGTAAGAAAGGAATTCGGGTTTCGATCCATTGATTTTAAGAGTTGAAGGAACGGAACATGGCCATGCGTGAAGAACATGGATGCCGGCGTGGAAAAGAGGAATCACCTGCGCCCAACGCTGCCCCAATCTCTTTCCATTTGGTTGATGTTTTAGTCAACATTGCGAAGGAAATATTGACCGAAGCAGGGCCAACGTTAGCCACGTTGCTTCTCCATTATCGGCCAGCAAATTAAGACTAAGAAAATGATTAAATAAAATGCTGAAGACACGTTCCTCACTTAGAGAAGCAAAGTGTTGAGCGGCTGAGAGGAAATTTGAGCATGCTGGACACGTGTACTCCAGCTACCTCTCGCCTAATTAAACCACCGAAAATTCCCCTCTTAAGTTGACTGGTTTTAGTAAAACCAGTGGCCATTGTATTTGTAACTGAAAAAAAGGAGAGAGAGAGAGAGAGAGAGAGAGAGAAGAACCGAGTGGGAATTTGAGAGAGAGAGAGAGAGTGATCAAGAGAGGGTTTGAGCAAGGAAGTTTGTGAGCGAGCAGCGAGTGGGTGCACGGCATGAGGAAGGAGGAGGTCGCACTTCCGTCGAGCACGGTGCTGCCGCCGTCGATGCTGCCCGTCTTCACAGCCTTTTAGCTGCGCCCGAGACCCACGAGGCCTCTGTTTTGCTTGCTGATCGAGCTTAGGAGTGAGGCAAGTAGAAGTTCATTAATCTATGTTATGCATGCTGTGATTGTCTGGTGAAGTGCTGGTAGATTTGAGAAAATGCTGAATGGAAACTGCATATTGGGTTTTTGGATGATCGAGATGAAGATTGAGTCTGATCTGTGGAGGATTAAATGTATTGTTGCTGTTTTGTGTTGACTTGAGCTTGATGAGTACTAGATTGAAGTTAGAAGTCATTGCATGTTGCTTTTGAGTCTTGCATGTCTCAAAAATTTGGTGAAAGTTGGCTGTTTTGATTGAGCAAAGTGAAGTGATGCTTGCCAAGTGAAGAAATGAGGTGTATGTTGTGATGAGTGAGCTTATGGATGAATATATGCTTTGAGCTGAGCTGTGGAGGTTTCCTTGTTGAGAAAAACCTATTGAAAGTACTCTTAGATGCTGTGGAAGAGTCTTGAAGTGTTGTAAGATAGATTGGTAGAGAAACAAATGGTTTGATTGAACTAGAAAGGAAGAAAACCGTATATACCCACTCTGTTTTAGAAAAATTTAGATAGAAAATCCTTTTAATTGAGTCGCTCTGATTTATAATGATGAAGATAAGGAAAGGAACCATTTTACATAATAGAACACCCATTAGATTGAGTTAGACATCTAGCTATAGCCATATGAATGTAAAGACATGAAGATAGAAGTGAATCTATTGAAATCAGTACACTGTTTTGCAGAAGACAGCATGACCTTTTGATGTGAATCGTTGCGGAAGGATCGTTCTACAAAGGCCCAGATGGTGCGAATTGCAAACCTCGACCTCCAATCAAACCTGTGATTGGCAACCTCGGTATGAACGTGACCTGTTGACGAACACGTGTCAACCAACCAACGTTATAGACGTCACGAGCGAAAGAATTCGCTATCTCGCTCGATAAGTCAAATTGACCGCCACAAGAGAATCTTGATTAGGTCAAGTCCTCAAAAGAACAGTAAAAAGAGAACCTCTCAATTCTTTTCCTCAAACATAAAAATATATCTGTCCCCAAAGAAATTTGGCAAATCCTTTTTATAGGCTGCCACACAAACCCTAAAAATCTAATGCGTCATATTCTAGAATATTCCTATTCTAGAATATTCTTAAACAAGAATATATATAAATTGACTTGGTCAATTATTTGGTGACAAGATAATTAAATTGCACCAAGATTTCCAAAATTCTTCAAGATTTGAATTTGATCCAAGGTCATCTTCACGCCAAAGATCACGAACCATGACGCCAACAGCTTGCCTGAATTGTTTGGCCGCGCTCGAGTAATCGAACCAGTAGGAATAGACAATGGGTCCCTAGCACCTCCTCCTCGATATGACTCGATGTCCACATCATTCCCTCCCCGTGCAAAGGATTTGTCCTCAAATCATCACTGGCATAAAAAAGAGTCAAGTCAGAAACATTAAATGTGGCACTAACGTCATACTTACCTGGAAGATCAAGCTTGTAGGCATTATTGTTAACTCTTTCCAAAACCATGAATGGTCCATCCCCTCGCGGTAATAACTTAGAATGTCGCTGCTCAGGAAATCTCTCTTTGCGCATATGAACCCAAACCCAATCGCCAGGTTCAAACACCACTTCCTTGCGTCCTTTGTTAGCTTGCCTTGCATATTGCTCAATCTTGCGCTCAATATTTGTGCACGTCTTCTCATGCAACGCCTTGACAAATTCAGCTTTCTTTGCTCCATCTAAATCCACACGCTTATCAACAGGTAAAGGGGTTAAATCTAACGGAGTTAATGGATTAAAGCCATAGACAACCTCAAATGGTGTAAATTTAGTAGCAGAATGCATGCTCCTATTATATGCAAATTCAACATGTGGTAGACAATCTTCCCAAGATTTTATGTTCTTTTAATAATAGCACGCAACAATACCCCTAAAGTTCTATTAACTACCTCGGTTTGACCATCGGTCTGTGGATGACAAGTAGTAGAAAATAATAATCGTGTTCCTAGTTTTTTCCACAATGTTTTCCAAAAGTAGCTAAAAATTTAGAATCTCGATCTAAAACAATCGATCTAGGCATGCCATGCAAACGTACAACCTCCTTAAAGAACAAATTAGCAATATGAGATGCATCATCAGTTTTATGACAAGGTATAAAATGAGCCATATTTGAAAACCGATCAACAACCACATAAATAGAATCTCTACCATACTTAGACCTAGGCAATCCTAACACAAAATCCATAGAAATATCAATCCAAGGATGCGTTGGAATAGGTAATGGTGTATACAAGCCATGCGGTTTAGTTGTAGACTTCGATTGCTTACAAGCAATGCATCTCTCACAAACACGTGTGACATCTCTCTTCATATGTGGCCAATAAAAATGTTCATACAGCACTTCATAAGTCTTATTAATGCCAAAATGCCCCATTAAACCACCACTATGCGCTTCTCGCACCAACAATTCACGCAAAGAACTATTAGGCAAACATAGTTTGTTTTCACGAAAAAGATAACCTCCATGCCTATAAAATTTATCAAATGCAGCGTGTTCACATGCTTCATAGACTCTCCCAAAGTCATCATCATCAATATATAAGCCCTTGATATGCTCAAAACCTAGACACTTTGCTTCTAAAATAGTTAGAATCGCATACCTTCGAGAAAGTGCATCGGCTACCACATTTTCCTTACCTTTCTTGTACTTGATCACATATGGAAAAGTCTCAATGAACTCTATCCATTTGGCATGTCTTTTATTCAACTTTTGCTGTCCTTTCAAGTACTTCAAGGTCTCATGGTCGGTGTGGATCACAAACTCCTTTGGCCATAAATAATGTTGCCAAGTCTCCAAAGCTCGCACTAAAGCATACATCTCCTTATCATAGGTAGGATAATTCATTGTTGCTCCACTCAATTTTTCACTGAAATAAGCTATGGGACGCCCTCCTTGCATCAACACGGCTCCAATTCTGTACCAGAAGCATCGCACTCTATCTCAAAAGTAGCACTGAAATTCGGCAAAGATAATAAAGGAGCATTAGTTAACTTATCTTTTAGCAGATTAAATGCTTTCTCTTGCTCTTCTCCCCACGTGAAACCCATGTGCTTTTTGATTACCTCAGTTAATGGTGCGGCAATAGTGCTAAAATTTCTCACAAATCGTCGATAAAAACTCGCCAATCCATGAAAGCTACACACCTCTCCTATGGTCTTAGGCGTTGGCCATTCACGGATTGCTTTAACCTTTTCTTCATCAACCTGTATACCATTAGCACTAACAACAAATCCTAGAAATACTAATTTGTTGGTAACAAAAAGAGCACTTCTTTAGATTAGCGTATAATTGCTCGGCCCTTAAAACCTGCAAGACAACTCGCACATGCTCAATATGGTCATCGGGACTTCGGCTATAAATTAAGATGTCATCGAAATAGACAACCACAAATCGACCAATAAAAGCACGCAAAACATGATTCATAAGTCGCATAAACGTGCTCGGTGCATTAGTTAATCCAAATGGCATTACTAACCACTCATATAATCCATACTTGGTCTTAAATGCAGTTTTCCGTTCATCACCTTCTTTCATCCTAATTTGATGATAGCCACTTTTCAAATCAATCTTAGTGAAAACGCAAGAACCATGCAACTCATCCAACATGTCATCTAACCTAGGAATAGGATGTCGATACTTTACCGTAATATTATTGATTGCTCGGCAATCGACACACATTCGCCAAGTTCCATCCTTCTTTGGCACTAACAAAATAGGGACAGCGCACGGGCTAAGACTCTCTCTCACATACCCCCGTTCCAATAGTTCGCTAACTTGCCGCTGAAGTTCCTTTGTCTCCTCGGGATTGCTTCGATATGCGGGTCGATTAGGTAATGGCGCACCAGGAATGAAGTCAATTTGATGTTCTATGCCTTGAATTGGTGGTATCCCTCCAGGAAGTTCATCAGGAAAGACATCTTCAAATTCCTGCAATAAAGATACAACAGGACTAGGCAAACTTGGGTCAAGATCGTTAGTAGAAAATAAAACCTCCTTGTACACAAGTACAAGCATTGGTCGATCTAGAACTAAAGCTCTCCTCACTTCACTCGATTTTGCATAAAAATTATTTTGCCTCTTTTCTTTCCTCTCTTCTTTTCCCTCGGTTTTTACCACAATCTTTCTCTCGGCCTCTCCTTTTCCTTGCGTCTCAGACACACCACGCAAGCCCTCGAATTTCTCACCTTTTCTCTCTCTCTCAGCTTCTCGTTGTAACTTTAGTTGATCTTGATACACCTCACTAGGCGTCATTGGTACCAAGGTATAAGTCTTTTGATTCATCATCAATGAATAACGATTAGTATACCCATCATGATGTACCTTTCGATCATATTGCCATGGTCTTCCAAGTAAGATATGACCCGCTTGCATAGGTACAACATCACACTTTACCTCATCCTTATATCTCCCTATCTCAAATGGAATTCGAACTTGCTTCGATACTTTCACCTCACCACTATCATTTAACCATTGCAGTCTATAAGGCCTAGGGTGCTTTGTTGTCTTCAAGCCCAACTTATCCACCATACTACAACTTGCCACATTCGCACAACTACCTCCATCAATTATCATACTACGAGATCTTACCATTCACCACACATCTTGTATGAAACAAATTATCTCTTTGTTGGTGATGCTCCTCCTCTTTACTTGCACACTCGAGAGAACGCCTAACCACCAATAAGTCTCCTTTTATAGCCACTTCTCCATCACTACAATCCTCCAATGGTGGCATCTCATCATCATCTTCTTCCCTTTCGGACTCAATAACACCATGTCCAGTCATGATCATCACCCTCCTATTAGGGCATTGATTCGCCATATGACCCCTGCCCAAACACTTAAAACATTTAATTTCACGAGTTCTAGTGTTAGAATTTTCGATTTTACCTGAAATCGGATTCGTTCCAACTTTACCGTCCCTCTCCTTCTCCTTTGAAGTTTCGGTTTTGTGTTGTTTCCTCTCCAATTTGGCTTCTCATCTCTCTTCCAATTGGATCTCAATTTTGATTTGAACCTCCTCCACTCTTGTGACTTCGGTCCAACTTCAATTGCCGCTCAACTTTGATGGCTTTGTCCACCAATTCTTCCAATTCAACATAGTGTTGTAGCTCTACCACCCTTGCTATGTCTCGGCTCAAACCACTCAAAAATCTTGACATTGTGGCCTCACGATCCTCCATCACATTAGCACGGATCATGGCAATCTCCATCTCCTTGTGATACTCTTCCACGCTCTTATTGCCTTGTGTGAGGTTTTGTAACTTTTGAAACAAATCTCGATGGTAATGACTTGGCACAAAACGCCTCCTCATCACCGCTTTCATCTCATCCCACGTCTCTATCGGTCTTTCACCATTGCGCCTTCTACTAGTCACAAGTTGATCCCACCAAATTATAGCATAATCAGTCAATTCAACAGCTGCAATTTTTACCTTTTTGAGCTCAGAGTATTGTTGGCAATCAAATACCATCTCCATACGTTTCTCCCACTCTAGATATGCATCGGGATCATTCTTCCCTTGGAAGGAAGGAATCTTCATCTTGATGTTGCCAAGTTCATCATCTCCTCGGTGTCTAAACCTTCGGCCTCCATTCCACCTTTCAAATCGAGCATCTCGATCATCCTCCATGTCGGCCTCATCATCATCATATTGCCGTTGCCTTTTATGTTGTGGCCTTCCTCGGGGTATCTCTCGGTCACAATCAACCCTCATGTCATTCCTCATCATTCGGCCACTAAGCTCCTCCACTACGACCCTCAATTGCTGGATGCTTTCCACGAGCGCTTCATCCCTTCGTATGGAGTCAACCTCCCGTTGATTCACGCTTTCTTCGCGTGACATATTTTAGACCTGCAAATAAACGTTAGTCTAAAAAAAAAAAAAATTCTCACCAATCACTCCCTCACGTGTTTCTCTCGAGATATTTGTCGCTCCTCTCGTGTTTAACTCAAGTCTAGGCTTTTTCCACCCTCGATTAAGCTTACACACTCTTGCCTTTTTCCTCTCGTATTCTCTTTTCACAAGCTCTTTATTGGACTCAAAACCTATCTCTCAACCCCCTCACGACAATCAATCAAACTAATCAAACAAGATTATATCACTATTGATTTTGTTTCAGCAAGTAACAATTTCAAACCAACAAGTACAACTTTCGAAATTCCAATTGAAATGCAAATCACTACTGATTTTGTTTCAATTTGGTCTACTAACAAACGAGTCGCCTTCTTGATTTTTTTTTTTTCACCTATTTTTTTTTTTTGCCGAATCTGTTTTTTTTTTTTTTTTTTTTTTGCACACTTTTTTTTTTTGTGCGTTTTCTTTCTCTTTTTTTTTTTTTTTTTTTTTTTTTTTTGACGAACTCAGATACAATTTAAGATGCTAGAAAAGAAAATTTAAAACTAACAGCAAACAACTACGTATGGAAGCACAAAAACAATCGGATCCCTAAATTAACTAGAACCGAAACCCTAACCCAATAAATCTCAAATTGCTGATTATCAACAGAAAATTAAAGATAAATAGACCTTGTAGAAGCAAGCTCTGATACCAAACTGATGTGAATCGTTGCGGAAGGATCGTTCTACGAAGGCCTAGATGGTGCGAATTGCAAACCTCGACCTCCAATCAAACCTGTGATTGGCAACCTTGGTATGAACGTGACCTGTTGACGAACACGTGTCAACCAACCAACGTTATAGACGCCACGAGCGAAAGAATTCGCTATCTCGCTCGATAAGTCAAATTGACCGCCACAAGAGAATCTTGATTAGGTCAAGTCCTCAAAAGAACAGTAAAAAGAGAACCTCTCAATTCTTTTCCTCAAACATAAAAATATATCTGTCCCCAAAGAAATTTGGCAAATCCTTTTTATAGGCTGCCACACAAACCCTAAAAATCTAATGCGTCATATTCTAGAATATTCCTATTCTAGAATATTCTTAAACAAGAATATATATCTAATGCGTCATATTCTAGAATATTCCTATTCTAGAATATTCTTAAACAAGAATATATATAAATTGACTTGGTCAATTATTTGGTGACAAGATAATTAAATTGCACCAAGATTTCCAAAATTCTTCAAGATTTGAATTTGATCCAAGGTCATCTTCACGCCAAAGATCACGAACCATGACGCCAACAGCTTGCCTGGAATTGTTTGGCCCGCGCTCGAGTAATCGAACCAGTAGGAATAGACAATGGGTCCCTAGCACCTCCTCCTCGATATGACTCGATGTCCACATCACCTTTGATGATTCCACGAATTTTCTGTAATTATCTAGTTAGAATTGGAATTTGAACCATTAATGAAAGTTGTAGGATGCATCCTTAGGAATAACATATCAAAATTTGAGAATTTTGCGAGTTCATTTAGGGGTTATTCCGAAATTTTCATTAAAGCTGCACATTTTGGTTTTTAAGCTGTTTTGTTCCGAATTTGCTCAATTTGTCCCAAAGGTGAATGCATCTTGAGTTGTTATTTGACATGATGATACTGGCATTCAGCATATCATGCAATATTGAGATTTGATGAAGACTCATGGGACATCTTGTCATTGCATTGAAAAGTGCTTTTGGAAATTAAGATGTTAATTGATACTGTTGGACCCTCGGGTCAATGATGCCTCGGGAGTCAGGATGCCCAGAGGTTCGAATGAGTTGATGCCCTTTGGATGCCTGGTTGTATTATGAATACATGCTCAGAGGTTTTCCCCGGGAGTGTTGGGATGCCTAGTTGTATTATGATACATGCCCGGAGGGTGAGGGGTTGTATCATGATGCATGCCCGAAGGTTAGGGGTAACCATGTCTATGGCCCCCAGTGAATCCTCGTGATGCTAGATGGGGTGCGAGATGCCCAGAGGTTCGAATGAGTCGATGCCCTTTGGATGCTCGGTTGTATTTTGAATACATGCCCGGAGGCTTCCGCGATGCCAGGGATGGGTGTGGAATCCCAGAAGGACACAAACATTGGTCCTCTAGGGGGATAAAACCATTTGAATGATTAAAATTGATGATTATATTAAGTGTGAGTGTGGTCTGGTTATGGGACTAAATTGTATGGCATGGAATGGGACGTGTCATAACAGTTTGGCCCCATAATCAGGACTTGTGTGATTGGACATGATGCATCTTATTGGTTGGAAATGCATTGGTCATTGCATTGAGGAGTTATATGGTTTGGATGCATACTCATTCATTGATTGCCTATCTTGTCTATCTTGCATGAATATAGATATTGATGGTACTGCGCGATATAGCTTAATGAATCTTTTACTGCTGAGTGGTTGTACTCACCCCTTTTAGGGACTAACATTTCAGACTAGATAAGATGCCTCTGCTGTCACCGCCACCAGCAAATGGACCGAGTGGTTGGTATGACCGCAAGGAGGAGGACAGCAAAGGAAGGAACTTTTGGATGCTGACACTGATCGATGGACTTTAAGTATACGACTGTTGGAAAAGATGTTGGTTATCTTTTGATACGTAGCCGAGTATAGAAAACCTTGGCATTTTGATGTACCGACTAATGATGTCCATCTGGTTTAAGTAAATAAAAGTGTTCGGCTTATTACCTATAAATGTGTTTAGTTGGTGTGCATCGTTTTGAATACAGGAAGGGAAGTTGATGGATGCGCTTCCGCCATATTACTGCGCAGGGACCAACTTAAATGATATAAACCCCCAGGACTTATGGACCTATTATAACTCTTTGGTATTAGAGTAATCGACTTTCAAGACGGTGAGAAAGGAAGGTATATGTGGCGACCCTAACAGATCGGGGGCTGTCGAGGGGTGCCACACCTTCGATCATACACTTGTCTTTCGTGAGCGTAAACGTTTGTGATCATGAGAGAAATACCAAAAGAGTGACTTAGTGAGATAGTGTGATCTACTACTAAGTGTTTGCACTCAAAGTTGTAATCTCTTGTTGATTGCATAGTGGAATCCAGCAGAAGGCTATTAGCGTGGGAGAGTGGATGTAGGCTTGATATAGCCGAACCGCTATAAATTATGTGTTATTATTCTCTTCCCTGAACTCCTTTATTTTATTCCGCATTTATTTGCCAATGTTTATTTTAAACACCTATTCACCCTCCTCTAGGTGTTCATACTGACACTTTCAGGTGGGAGGGTCGGCTCGGGGTCGCCGGGCCCTGGCTAGGGGCTAGCGACCCTGGCCCACCGGCGGTGAGGGCCTATGAGCCCTTGCTAAGATCTGGCGGGGGTCGGCGGCCCTCGTTCGATCGGGCAAAAGGCCTCCACCTGCTGGAAGTCACCTCAACGAGCGTTGGCCCTAGGCTCGGCCGGGGGAGGGCCACCAATCCCCGCCGGATCTAGGTGAGGGCGGTGACTGTCACGCCCCGATCCTCTAAGCACGTGCCCATCCCTCTATGGTCGATTAAATAGCGACGTCCCAAGACGCATCCCCGACCCATTCATTTTAATGCACATGCGGAAGCAGATAAATAATCCCTAGATAACAATCAGATGTGATAGAAAAGTAGGACCAAATTTTCAAACTAAAACAAACCTTTTATAAATTAGGTTTATTTACAAGATCAGACTATTTACAAAAAGGTCAGCTCATTCCAAAAGGAACTGTCCTATGACTCACTAGTCAGACACTTTCGCCGATTCTCCGGTCTCTTCCTCAACTATCTCCAGAGCTTCGGGTCCTCCTCAATTGCCATCTACGGACTTGAAAATGTTATCCCACAACGGGGTGAGATGACGTCTCAGGAATTTCAACCCCCTAAGACCCAACTAGGAAGAAAATACGCCTTAAGGACTGCCAATGCACACACATGAGTCGGAGGACTTACCTTGGCCTCAGTTCCTTCTCGTCGGACAATATAATTCAAACAGTTGTTCACTCAGATTGAATCATCGATCAATCGACTCAGTTGATTACATGTCACCACGACCTTCCCCTGGTCGGTACATTCAATACTATCTAAATTCCTCAAAAGGTGAATCAACGTTCCTAGAATGACTCATGACACGACAGAACTTTCAACTTCTGAAATCGAATTCAAATTCGCGGTTAATTTCAATCAGACGCGGTTTTAGCGTGACGTAGCCTACTAGGTAGCTTTTAGAAATTTTTGTTGCAATTGACCAGTGGCCGATTTTCTTCGAGCCACACATACCTCTTTGACACATTGGCGATTCTTGGTGGTCGTGAATATCTCAAGGTTTCAAATATGGACATAAGGTACCCAAAACGAAAGAAAATCAATCTAGTGCCGATCGACGAGAATTTTGCAATCAGGTGGAATCACCCACACTTTGATCACCATCTCAGTCTAATTGACTTATCTCCGGTCTCCGATTGATTTTTAATTGTGCTGTAATGACCCTTGCAGACTAGCACGGTCGAGTAGTCGATTCCTGGTCGAATTCTCAAGTCTATTGCATTTAAAATCCCTTAATGGCTTCACCGGATAGGCCAGTTATCTCATGAGTGGCCATCTCAGAGAAAATCACTATAGGTGCGTCGACGAAAGGCCCAACTTATTCAATCGAAATCAGAACTTGAAAAATCAGGATGTTAGAACTCTTCCCCTCTTATAAAAATTCCGTCCTCGAAATTTAAACCTTTAACAATCCATAAACAACAAGGTGGGGGTTATCGTCGTCTCATCGAGTCTCACTTTCCTCGGTTGCTTCTTCCGTCCCGTGGTGTTGTCAGACCACTTTGACCAAGGGGACCATCTTGGTACACAAGATCTGATCCATCTGGTTCATCACCTAAACCGGGCTTCCTACGTACGACACTCTGTCGTCCATGTCTACTTCTTTAAGATTTAGCACGTGGGTCGAGTCAGGCTTATATGTCCTCAACATCGACACGTGAAAGACGTCATGCACTTGCGCCTACTTTGGCGACAATACAAGACGATACGTTAGGATCCTGATTCTCTCTCTAGAATCTCAAAGGAACCTACGCACCTCGGTTTTAGCTTTCCCTTCTTGCCGAAGTGCAAGGTATTCCTCTTTGGTGACACCTTCAGAAAGATGCAATCACCAATTTAGAACTCTAAGGGTTTTCAATGCTCAACGATTCAACTTTTCTTGCAGTTGCGAGCTGTCTTTTCTCTTACAGTGATCATGGCAATTGCAATCACTGATTACTAAGCCGACTCCAGCCTTGCAATCTTTCTTCATCTCACTTTCTTCTTACCACTGGAATTCTGTACACTCTGCTACGCAAGCTTCAATAGGAATCATCTGAAAGCTCTACTAAAACTGGGAACCTCTGGTCTAGATTTGAAATAAATTTGTCACACTGGCATTCCATGTAGACAAACTTTCTAACACACATACACTTCTGTATGCCTATTCAAATCGAGATCTTTTCATACTATACTGAAGTGAGTCGGCTCCATCCATCTGTCGGCCACAACCCCAAATGGAATCAGTACTCCCCTAACTCCTTAGTAAGCTTGTCATAACATTCCATCATGATATACTTCCATTCCCACTCAGGACTCTCAAGTGATTGTAAAAGTCCTCCCATTTTGCATTACTGAACTTCCACTTACTAACACATCTGACACTTGCAACTTGCCTGGTGATCTCTATCTTTATATCGGTCTACTAATCGAGCTGATGCCGATTCTGACCTACTTTGTATTGTCTGGTCAAATATTGCAACTGTTATAGTGAATTCTGACAAGGTCTCTTCCTTAAGCTTCATACTATCTAACACTTATCATTACCCACGATATTTCGATATTCCATCTGTTGACACCTAAATTTTAACGATTTAGTTTATTTATTTATTAGGAAATTAGGGCTTAATTTTATTAATTACATAGCATATAGATTTAGGTGCATTTTATTTTAATTGGCATTTTATTTATTGGACCGGTGCGGATGGGTTCGAATTAGATGGATCAGGCCCACGAAGCGAGCGAGGTTGGCTCAAGCCCGTGTTTTTTAATAATTAAAAATTATCTCGTGGGAATATAATATTTTAAAATTTTTCCGAGATATGAATCTTTTTGGATAGGGCAGATGGGTAAAAAGAATATTGCGATTTGATTTTTGAAAGATTTGGATTGAGAGAAAAATTTCATCTTAATCTCGAATCCTTATCAGTATGGAATGGATTTTGTGAAAAATATTGCGGATGTTGATTTGAAGAAGAATTTAAAAATCCAATTTCTTCCCCTATAAAAGGCCACACATATTGATACATACGGCGATACAAGAGGGGGGCAATCAGATCATCACGGCGAAAAACCTAACAACGCATAGAACACGCACGTGAAAAGAGAGAGAGATTCATGGCCACAAGGCAAAGCTTTATCATATAGAAAGCATGGCCGTGACTTCAATGCACATATTCAGCCAAGGGGAGCTTCAGAAGATGTGAGAGGGAACACGTGAGAGAAAAGAAGGGCAATAGAGAGGTTGTTCGTGCAAGAAGGAGCCGGATCCTTCAACTCTGAAAAATTGTCCACCACCGTCAGAAAAGGCAAAAGGGGAGAATCCCTCTTCTCCAAGTTGGACATCTACACGTTGAAGAAGCCTTGAAGGAGAGAACCTGCGAGAAGATCGACACGCACTAGAGAGTGAACGAAATCTTCTCTCTCCACGACACTGCCCGCAAAACCTTGACTCCATCTTCGTTGCATCGTCTTCACGTGACTGCCGCAACAGCGTGTCCAAGACCCCCACGAGTCCCGCAAATCGGATGCCACCCTTGCCGACATAGTTCCATTGCCTCGCTCGAGTCCTTCGTGATGCCGTTGCTGCCCGAGACGTGCCACCCCGACGTTGAGCCGCCCCCTGATTTGTGGTGACTTTGTTGATCTGTCTATTGGTTGCTACCCAGGGGCACTTTGTTGAACCACCACGAGGCTTGCCACTGTCCTTTGACGAAGTGTGATCACAGACATCACCCGGCACGAGTCCACCACTTCGCTGAGTGTCCTGGCTTTCCTCGGCAGTTTGTTGGGGCAATTCAAGTCCAATTCAGTGAGCCTCAACACCACCAAAATCCAGTCCCGACATCCAAGTCCGAGCTGTGAGCCTCGCCGAGCATTACCATATCACGTCGCGAGTAACCGTAGCCGTTTGAGGATCGGAATTTGGGAGCCAATATTCAGAATAGGTAAAAAATTTGTCTATTTTGATTTCCAAAAATTCCGTTTCCTTATTTGATATATTCGTTGATGCACATGACTGAAATCCCTAGCGTGATATTCGCAACTCGAGGAGCTCTCAAATTAGGGATTGTCAGTCCGATTTTCGTGCCCGAAATCCGACTCGCAATCTCTTGCAAAAATCGACAATCCGATCTCACGCCCGAGATTCGATTCGCGATTTAATTTTAAAATTGGTCAACCCGATCTCATGCGCGAGATATGGTTCGCCAATTTTTTAGATATCAATCTTATCTTGCTTGATTAGCTGTTTTGAGTCAATTTTATTTTCGTAAAAGAAAAAAATTGAATTAGGATTAGGTTCGTTTTAGAATATTCTCCGTCTTAGGGTTATCTTGCATGTTTAGAATTGCAATCTTATTTCGAATTTTTAAATAAATAAAAATCCAAAAAAAATGCGTTCATTTAGGATGTTAGTTTTCTTTAATTTAAATGGCACGCTTAATTATTTGGCAATTTTAAATTTTGAATTTTACAAAGAAAAATACAAAAAAATCATCATGCATGTATCATATAGAATTAGGGCATCTTTGGCACGTCATTGCATATTAGGTTGATTGCATGTTTAGTTTTATTTAAATAAATCTTTTAGATAGATTGCATTTTAGGTTAGAGATTACTTGGTTAAGATAAGATTCTAGTTTATATTAGGATTTGGCTTAACCTAATTACTAATACAAATTGGATAGAATTTTAATCTAGCTAGGTAATTTTTGCATCTTAATTTCGAATTTCATAAAAAAAAATGCTTTGAATAGATTAATTTCATTCTCTAAGATAGTTTGCATTTTTAGTAATTGAAATATCAAATGCACGTCATTTAGTTTTTTTGGGCCCATTTAATTAGAAACTGCCCGTCAATAGAATTAGATCATTTAGATTGCATTTAATTATTGCATATCTTTAGGATTTACTTTACTAATGTCATATTGCTTAGGTCATATAACTAAATCATGTTGCCATGTCATATCATTTCATGTTAAATTAGTGGCATGCATTGCATATCGCATGATTTTCATTAATTAAGTGAAAAAAAAAAAAACAAAAATTGCGTGTTAATTAGAAATCATATTTAGGACTGCTGATGTGAATTCTAAACTAACAACGCAGATGCTTTCGTTGCTATAAGGTAAGTCCTGCAATTTATTCATTTGCTTTCTTGAGTGTTAAATTGGTGGTTTGCGCACCTGCATGGTCACCTCATATGTTAGAATTTAAAATCAATTCAAGCTGCCTGCAAAAAACATTTTTGAAATTAAAAGAATGGTACCGAAAGGGCATTAGAGAAATCTAGTGTAACCAAGTCCCCGTACCCAAATCTCTGGTTCGTAGGAGTAAAGTAAAACTCCTATTACTTTACTTGGGTTTCTAATCGACCCACCAAAAATAGATTAGTGGCGACTCCGAATTAAAAAATTTGCATGTTAAGAACTTGAACCGAAAGTCGCGAATTGGTATGGGCTTGGGAGAGCTTGAGTTAAGTTTAGGCTTAACAATCCATTAGCCAAACCCTAGGTGGTTCACACCCCGAAAAAAATTGGTCGCGACACCATCTTTAGAAATCTGAAAGTTAGCTTTTCTTTTTATCGGTACTCTCTTGCAGGATTTCCTGAACATTTGGGTCCGTCAAGCGAAACGTCTTGATCCTAAACTGGACCTTCGGTTCAATTCTGAGGGTGGCTATAAAATTCAAAAGGTGACCTACCTCAAACTTGAAAATCGACTCTCGAACTCTCTCGAGTAAATTTCCACTCCTTGATCACCATCCATGCAACTGAAGACTTCTGACTCAGTGCATATGCGACTTAATTCGTCTTTCCAGGGTGACACAGGACATCACAATCATAGTTCTTCCAAAGTTCTAACTCACAACGCTGTCTTATATTCAACTTCTTCTGAGGGAAGACATACTTGAGACTTTTGATAGTTTGTGAAGAATTGGAAGCTTTCTCCACACAAATATGTCTCTAAATCTTCAGAACGAAATTTATTGCTGCAAGTTCCAAGTCATGAGCCAAGTGATTCAACTCATGAGGTCTCAACTGATGGGACACATATGTAACACTCTACGACGTTACATCAACACGCAACTCAATCCTCTAAACGATGCATCACTATAGATCTCACATCCTCCATAATCATATGGAATGATCAGCACAAGTGTGGTAACCAGTTCCTGCTTAATCTCTGGAAACTATCCTCGCACTTGTCTATCCATATGAATTTCTCTTTTTTCTTCAGGACTCTTGTCAATGGCGATGCCGATGCTAAAAATCCTACTACGAACCTTCTATAGTATCCTGTCCAACCCAAGCGGCTTCTGATCTCTAATACTATTGTCAGTCTTGGTCCACTGATAACTACCTTGATCTTGGTCGGGTCCACGGAAATTTCTTCACCATTCTCAAATGTCTCGCATGCTCCTTAGCATTCTTCGAATACATCAGAATATCATTGAAAGGCACGATCTAGATATTCTTCGAACACTTGGTTTGTCAAATCCATGACAGCAGTTGGAACATTCGCCAGACCTAATGGCATTACATTACTCTCACAAAGGCCATATTGAGTATGAAACATTGTCTTCGGTATAACCTCCTTCCTGGTTCTCAACCGATGATAACCTGTCCTCAAGTCGATCTTTGAAAGTATCGACACTCTTTATAACTAGTCACACAATTCGTCGATCTTCGGCAATGCACACTTGTTCTTGATCGTCACTTGATTGAGTTGACGATAGTCGATGTATAATTGCAATGAACCATCCTCCTTTCTCCTTAATGAAACTAGTGCTCCCCCAAAGTGATGCATTGGTATGTACAAATTCCTTACCCAGTAGTTCTTGCATCTGCACCATCAGTTCTTTCAACTCAGACAATGATACCTGGTAAGAAGCCTTAGAGAGTGGCTTTGTCCCGGGTGCTAGCTCGATCGCAAATTCTATCTCTTTCTTTGACGACGGCTTGACAATTCTTGTGACAACACATCTAGAAATTTTTAGGCTACTGAGATGTCCTCAATCTTTAGTTCTTCAATCTGTCTTATCTATGACAACTGCCAAGTATCCTTGGCAACCTTTGTCTAACAAATGGGTTGCTTTCAACCAACGAGATTAATGAAATCGAAGATTCTTTTCGACTCCCAATAAACTTGACACTTTCACATGCTAACGGATTAGACTGGATTATTTCACGTCAACAATTCACCACTACGAGAGGCTCCTTGAGTCAACTCTGTTCATCTGTGACGTCAAAGTTATATCTCAGCAGTTAGTCAAGCCCAACTATAGCCAGTGATTCTTCTCCTACAACTCAAACACAACGAACCGAAATTCTACAAACTTAGTCCAAAGCTTTGCTGCGCTACTTTGATAAAATCTCCTCAAGAACATTATTCCTCTGATTGGTGCAAGGTTGATTCCATTCCTATCCCTTTCACCATCCTAGAGGCATCCTAACTGAGGTAGCGGTGTCTATACTTCCTTGGATTCTCATTGACAGTCCCTCACCTGATGGCCATGCTGGTCACAATCACATCGCGTTCTAGCCATACCTGGGCACTGGATTTATCCATGTTTCCTTCCACAAATTCGACACTCATCTAGTGAGTCTTCTATCCCCTGTCAGGTGACAGCATGCACTCCTTCTTATACTGAAGGCACGCTCCAAAAACTCCACGGTGCGTTCTATGGCACACTCCCTCTGATCTGTCCTATCAACGGTGACAGCAGTAATCGTTGCCGAGGTTCCATCTGCCTGCACGGACAATCCATAAACCAATGTCCGTGTTGGCGACACCTGCCACGAATTCTTGTCCTCGGAATACACAAGACTAATCCATATCATCTTCCATGGGAACAACATGTTCCATTTTGTCTCGGCGCTGACCTCACTATCCCACCCTTCCTATTGGGCGGAATAGAATACTCTTCTCTCGACATTGGTCTTTTCCCTGACCAATTTCCATTTCTGCCTAAATTGAATCTTGACTCAGATATTGAAGTCTGTTCCCTGATCACAATTTCAGGTTGGACCTCAGCAAATGTGACAACAACAGTGGCTCAATCCTGAGTTTGCTGGCTCAACCAGTTCCTAAGGAACACTAGCACCTGAACGATCCCGTCGAACCTAGGATCATTCGATGCTGCTACACTAGTACCGACCTGCGGTGGTACTCTTATACTAGCGCTGGTCTGAACCTGTGCTTATATCGACTACCTCGGGTACTAACCTTTTTCAGCATTCTACCCTGAGTCACAGAGGCTATTGCCCTCTTACTAGGAGTCATCAGCTCCTGATCACTCGTACTACAAGCTCCTATAGACGCCTGTTTTCTAATTCTAATACCATATTAGAATTCGAGTGATCCTCACCAAACAAGCTACCAATCAACTATCACAGACATGCACCAGCATGAAAGAAGTGTCATTTCTACTAACTATCACATGACTCATCACACCTTATCACTCAAAACACCAACCTGCTCTGATACCATTAAACGGGGATGTCACGCCTCGATCCTCCGAGAACGTGCCCATCCCTCTATGGTCGATTAAATAGCGACGTCCCATGACGCATCGCCGACTCATTCATCTTAATGCACATGCGGAAGTAGATAAATAATCCCCAGACAACAATCGGATGGGATAGAAAAGTATGACCAATTTTTCAAACAAAAACAAACTTTTTATAAACAACCAGGTTTATTTACAAGACCAGACTAGTTACAAAAATGTTGTTTCATTCCAAAAGGAACTGTCCTATGACTCATTAGTTAGACACTTTCGCCGATTCTCTGGTCTCTTCCTCAACTGTCTCCAGAGCTTCGAGTCCTCCTTAACTGCCATCTACGGACCTGAAAATGTTATCCCACAACGGCGTGAGACGACGTCTCAGCAAGTTCAACCCCCTAAGACCCAACGAGAAAGAAAATACGCCCTGAGGGCTGCCTATGCACACACATGAGTCAGAGGACTTACCTTGACCTTAGTTCCTTCCTGTTAGACAATATTTCAAACAGTTGTTCACTTAGATTGAATCATCGATCAATTGACTCAGTCGATTACATGTCACCACGACCTTCCCCTGGTCGGTACATTCAATACTATCTATAATGTCCTATCAAATCAGGACCACTCACCCAAAACTGAAAATAGATAGTATAGCTCGCCCAAAGTTGATAATATAGTATACTATATATATGCTCGCCCAAAGCTAATAAATTAAGGCCCCTTGGCCTTTATAGTATACTATATATGCTCGCCCAAAGCTGATAATAATAAATTATATATAGCTCGCCTGAAGCTAATAAGATATGGTATACTATATATGCTCACCCAAAGCTGATAAATTTAGGCCCCCCTGGCCAAAGTAGTATACCACCGCAACCATACAACCAAATCATCATTTTTATCATACCTGATAAAAATAGACGTGTGGGTACACAGTCAGCTTTAACCAAAATACAATAATTTCACTTTCCACAATTCCCACCATTTTATATAGTCCACCAAAATAATTTTGGCGTTGTAAACCGACGCTCGGTTATTTTCCAATCAATTACTGAAGTTAAATCAATTTAAGAATAAATTCTAAAAATGCAATTCATGCACAATCAGCACAAATTAAAGCTCAATTAACCAAACAGGTTGCACCACTACAATCAGCATGAAATTCTGGTCACTGGCTATCCCGGTCTAATATCCGGAAAATAAATAAATAATTAAATAATTACATAAAATATTAAAAAAATGCCAATAATGTGACTTAGGCCCAAAAAAGCCTAATTGAACGCCGAGACGGACCCGAAAAATTTTCGAATCACTCTAGATAAATACTAGAGCTTGTCTAGGGCATAATTGCACTAACTATCCACCTAACATGCATCGGTAAATAATAAAATTCACTAATCTAATCTAACTAACCACCTAATCCACGCTTAACCTAAACTAATAAACCCTTAAGCGTCATTAACCTACTAAGCGAGGATTAGTGACTTAAACTCACCTGTTTAACGATCCACTCGGATCAAAATGATGGGGACGTGACGGCAGCCGATAAACCCCAAAGTGGGACCGCCAACAGGAGCCCGAATCAGGCCGAAATCGGGCACGCAAGCCCGCGGCTTGGCTGGAAATTCTACTCTTGCATTGCTGGTCACGTTGATTTGGTTCTGAGGAGAGAAAAACAGCGGCGATTCGGGTTGGTTTCAGCGGCCGAGGAACGCGGGAACGGTGAGCTACTTCTGTTCGTGGACGAGGAGAGGACGTGCGGGCCTGCGTCTTCTCTGGTTGGACTGATACCTTGGACAACTTCAGACATGGGGCTGCGACACGGCGTTGAGGGGAAGCTACGGGTCAATGGTGGGCTTGCTACAGCGAAGAAAATCGGTGGGGCAGCGTCGAGCTTTAGTGGAGGGAACAAAATGAAGAACAACAAGAGCAGCAGCTCTTCGGTGGGGATGAAGTCCGTGCGAAGACGATGAGGGAGAGAAAAATCATGGGGTTGCTGGTCCTTTTTGACCGAACAGAGGAGCAATAACCAAAAGTAGAAAGGAAAAGTAAAAGAGAAGGGATGAGGGAAGCGGTGTTGGCCGAATAGGAGGGAGTGAGAGAAAGAAGAGATAGGAATGGGCCCACCTGGTCAACAAAAGTAGAAAAATAAAAAAGGAAGACTTGCAGGGCTGTCGACTGCAAGTGGGGAATGCGAGAGAGAGAGAGAGAGAGTGTGGGAGAGAGAGAGACGGTCAGATGGGAGCATGCGAGTGGGACCAAACGGGGGTTTTGAAGTTTAAAGAAAATCTTAAACAAAGTTTTATCAATCCTTAATTTCGGCTAAACTTCAAATAACTTTGTTAATTCGTCATCCTAGGGCCAATTTCTTCACCATCTTGCACAATTTGAAGTCCAATTGAGGATTGACGTAAAACAATCCCTCAAACCTCCAAATTTCCCTCAATTTCGAATTATATTTCATTTTTCTCGGAATCGGATTTTCCGAACAAACTTCTCCGATTGACGTCCAATTTGTTGAGGAAAAAGCCCACAAAATTCCCTATAACCAATTCACTCACACCACATGCCAAAATTCTCTTGAAATTGATCAATTCGAATTTATGTTCATTTTCCGAATCGTCCGAATCGGTTTTTCGTAAAAATCCCGAACTCATTGGAAATTCCTCGAAAGGTGAGTCAACGTTCCTAGAACGACTCATGACATGACAGAACTTTCAATTTCTGAAATCGAATTCAAATTCGTGGTTAATTTCAACTAGACGCAGTTTTAGCGTGGCCTAGCTTACTAGGTAGTTTTTTGGAATTTTTGTTACAATTGACTTGTGGTCGATTTTCTTCGAGCCACACGTAACTCTTTGACACATTGGCGACTCTCGGTAGTCGTGAAAATCTCGAGCTTTCAAATACGGTCATAGGGTACCCAAAATGAAAGAAAATCGATCTAGTGCCGATCGACGAGAATTTTGCAATCAGGTGGAATCACTTACACTTTGATCACCATCTCAGTCGAATCGGCCTATCTCCGGTCTCCGATCGATTTTTAATTGTGCCGTAATGACCCTTACAGACTAGCATGGTCGAGCAGTCGATTCCTGATCGAATTCTTAAGTTTATTGCGTTTAAAATTCCTTAATGGTTTCACCAGATAGGCCAGTTATCTCATGAGTGGATATCTCAGAGAAAAGCACTATAGGTGCGTCGATGAAAGGCCCAGCTTATTCAATCGAAATCAGAACCTGAAAAATCAGGATGTCACAGTGACCCTCGCCTAGATTAGGGGAGAGGGCTCGCGAGCCCTCGCCACTGGTCGGCCGGGGTCGCTGGCCTTTGGCTAGGGCCCGGCGTGTCACGCCTCGAACCTCGAGCGCGTACCCATTTCTCGGTGGTCGATAAAATTGTGACGTCCTAGGATGCGTCGCTGACCCATTCATTTTATTGCACATGCGGAAGCGAATAAATATCCCCTGACAGTAAATCGCTTGGGATAGAAAAGAAGGAGAACGGATTTACGAACAAAACATGCTTTTATATACACACTGAGTCATGTACAAAAGTCCACAACCGAAAGACTTCAAAAGACGGTTCTCCAAAAAGAAGTTGTCCTAACTGACTTACACCTTAGATCCCCTCAGTCAGGCTCTAGATCGTCTACTCTACGGTCCTAAAAAGAATTGAGCCCACGGCAGGGTGATATATAAATATTAGCGAGTTCATGCTCTAAACCTCGATTAGGAGGGTAATATGCCTAGAGGTGTCCTAACCACACAATCATACAATCATGGAGACTTACCTTGTCTCAGATCCTCCTTGCAGGTTAGCACAGTTTGTATCTTAGACAGCCACAAAAACACAATCGGCAAATAAGCTCATCAACTGGAACGCCACACTCAATTGCAACCAAGTACATGGGTCTTGATTATAGAGTCAAATCATTATGACATATCCCATACCATGCCACACAATTTTGTCCCATAATCTGGCGCGTTCAACTCAATCAATCATGCGTTCCTAGTTTTGATCTCGGCTTATAGCACGGTCTACTCTCTATTTGGCGGTCTTCTGGCATTGCTAGGCGTCGTCTCAACCCATTGAGCATGGCTACGTCTTTCCTAAATGGCTTTCCCGAAGGAGCAAAGGTCTAGAATCTACTACGACTGGCTTTTGTTGTCTAGGGGCATCCCATATAAGGGTACTGTCCAGCTTAATAGCCCAAGACGGGTTCTCTTAACCAACACACGACTACTCAATTATGGCCAAGGACACCGTGCATTGCACTCAAATGTCTCAATTAAAATAATGCACTTGGTATATTTTCTTCGTATGAAAAACACCTTGTGAAAATAGTCATGTGTGGGTACACTGTTTGATCGAACCTGAAAAATTCATATCCTCCAATTTAAAATCTCACTAATTTATATAGTATATAAAACCATTTTCGGTGTCAAAAACGGACACCCGGGATTTTCTGAATAAATATCGAAATTCACAAATTTTGGAATAAATAACTAAAATTCCAATCAACACAAATTAACACTCAATTGCATAAATTAACCACATAATTGCAATCAGCACGAAATTCGGGTCACCGACCATCTCGGTTTAATTTCCGAAAAATATTAAATAATTAAATAATTACCATAATTTATTAAATAATTCAATTTAAATACCAAAAAGGCTAACTTAAGCCGGAAATGCCTAATTAAATACGGAAACGGGCCCGAAAAATTTATGAACTAATCAAGATAAATAATACATCCTGCCTAATCCTTATTTAATCTAATCTAGCCACCTAACATGCATAATTGAATAATTAAATCACTAATCTAATCTAACTAAGCACATAATCCCTAATTAACTTGAACTAAACACTCCTTAAACGTCATTAACATCCTAAGAAGAGTTTAGTGCATAAACTCATCGGTTTAGCACGAAAACCGATTCACCGCGACAACAGCTGAAACTTGGTCCCACGACGACAGCAATGGGGGCTTGGACTGGGCCGAAAATGATCCGAGATGGCTCAGCAAGGTTGAGCTTCGGACCTGATTTGCAGAGGGCTGCTGGGCTTGGCTTGACTAGGCTACAGCTACGGGCTAGGCTAAACTTGCCGACTGAACTGGAGCTAACCGCGACAAAGCCGAGGAAATGGAGAATCGGTGGACATTACCAGCGGCAAAAAGGAATTGCGTGAAGAAAGAGCTGGCGGTCTTCGTGAGGGATGGCTGGTGGCGAAGGAAAAATGAAAAGAGGGCAGAGGGGGTTGATTTGGGTGAGGCAAGTCTTTGATGGAGGGGGTTGACTCGGCAGGGGGACAAGCGATGGTGGAAGGAGGCGAGCTAGCATGCGGTCGCCGTTTCTGGTGGTTGACCAAGCGAGATGAAGAAGAATCGGTGAAGTGGCGGACGAGTGGCAGCCGAAAGAAATCGTTGGTGGAGGTTGCTAGCGTTGAAGATGGCAGTCAACAAACCGACAGAAGACAAAAGATGGTGGGAGGGTAGCTTTGGTTGCTGCTTGGGGAAGAAAACGAATCGGGGATGGGGGAGTCGATGGAGAGATAGAGAACGTGGAGGAGTCGGGGTCTTTGAAGGAACAAAAGGAAGAAAAGCAGAAGAAGCTCGTACAAAGCAAGAAGAAATGAAAGGGAAGCAGGAGCCGCGAAAGAGGAAGACAGCCGGCCAAGCTTGCAAGAGAAGCTTAGAGAGGGGGGCCAAAAGTCAACAAAAATATCTAATTCACTTAATGCTTGGTCCCTTAATTCTTTCTTGCAATTTAATCCCCAAATACTCAACTTTGGACAGCAAAAATGGCTAATTCCCTCACCCATTCGAATTTCCTTCTTTTTTTTCGATTCGTCCGGTTGATTTTCCATTAAAATCCCAAACTTGCTGAAAATTCTTTGAAGGATGAGTCGAAGTTCCTTAAAATAAATCATGAGATGACAGAACTTTCAATTTCTGAAATCGGGTTCAAATTCGCAGTTAATTTCAATCAAATGCGATTTTAGCGTGACCTAACCTATCGGATAGCTTTTAGGACTTTTTATTGCAATTGACCCATGGTCGATTATTTTCGAGCCACATTATGCATCTTCGACACATTGACGACTTTCGGTTGTCGTGAAAATCTCGAGATTTCAAATACGGACATAGAGGTACGGAAATGACAGAAAAATTGGTCTAGT